>OX638310.1:92189694-92237233 GCA_951812415.1 Beris morrisii | reverse complement strand
GGATGGAGGATGGAGGATGGAGGATGGAGGATGGAGGATGGAGGATGGAGGATGGAGGATGGAGGATGGAGGATGGAGGATGGAGGATGGAGGATGGAGGATGGAGGAGGATGGATGGAGGATGGAGGATGGAGGATGGAGGATGGAGGATGGAGGATGGAGGATGGAGGATGGAGGATGGAGGATGGAGGATGGAGGATGGAGGATGGAGGATGGAGGATGGAGGATGGAGGATGGAGGATGGAGGATGGAGGATGGAGGATGGAGGATGGAGGATGGAGGATGGAGGATGGAGGATGGAGGATGGAGGATGGAGGATGGAGGATGGAGGATGGAGGATGGAGGATGGAGGATGGAGGATGGAGGATGGAGGATGGAGGATGGAGGATGGAGGATGGAGGATGGAGGATGGAGGATGGAGGATGGAGGATGGAGGATGGAGGATGGAGGAGGATGGAGGATGGAGGATGGAGGATGGAGGATGGAGGATGGAGGATGGAGGATGGAGGATGGAGGATGGAGGATGGAGGATGGAGGATGGAGGATGGAGGATGGAGGATGGAGGATGGAGGATGGAGGATGGAGGATGGAGGATGGAGGATGGAGGATGGAGGATGGAGGATGGAGGATGGAGGATGGAGGATGGAGGATGGAGGATGGAGGATGGAGGATGGAGGATGGAGGATGGAGGATGGAGGATGGAGGATGGATGGAGGATGGAGGATGGAGGATGGAGGATGGAGGATGGATGAGGATGGAGGATGGAGGATGGAGGATGGAGGATGGAGGATGGAGGATGGAGGATGGAGGATGGAGGATGGAGGATGGAGGATGGAGGATGGAGGATGGAGGATGGAGGATGGAGGATGGAGGATGGAGGATGGAGGATGGAGGATGGAGGATGGTGGAGGATGGAGGATGGAGGATGGAGGATGGAGGATGGAGGATGGAGGATGGAGGATGGAGGATGGAGGATGGAGGATGGAGGATGGAGGATGGAGGATGGAGGATGGAGGATGGAGGATGGAGGATGTAGGATGGAGGATGGAGGATGGAGGATGGAGGATGGAGGATGGAGGATGGAGGATGGAGGATGGAGGATGGAGGATGGAGGATGGAGGATGGAGGATGGAGGATGGAGGATGGAGGATGGAGGATGGAGGATGGAGGATGGAGGATGGAGGATGGAGGATGGAGGATGGAGGATGGAGGATGGAGGATGGAGGATGGAGGATGGAGGATGGAGGATGGAGGATGGAGGATGGAGGATGGAGGATGGAGGATGGAGGATGGAGGATGGAGGATGGAGGATGGAGGATGGAGGATGGAGGATGGAGGATGGAGGATGGAGGATGGAGGATGGAGGATGGAGGATGGAGGATGGAGGATGGAGGATGGAGGATGGAGGATGGAGGATGGAGGATGGAGGATGGAGGATGGAGGATGGAGGATGGAGGATGGAGGATGGAGGATGGAGGATGGAGGATGGAGGATGGAGGATGGAGGATGGAGGATGGAGGATGGAGGATGGAGGATGGAGGATGGAGGATGGAGGATGGAGGATGGAGGATGGAGGATGGAGGATGGAGGATGGAGGATGGAGGATGGAGGATGGAGGATGGAGGATGGAGGATGGAGGATGGAGGATGGAGGATGGAGGATGGAGGATGGAGGATGGAGGATGGAGGATGGAGGATGGAGGATGGAGGATGGAGGATGGAGGATGGAGGATGGAGGATGGAGGATGGAGGATGGAGGATGGAGGATGGAGGATGGAGGATGGAGGATGGAGGATGGAGGATGGAGGATGGAGGATGGAGGATGGAGGATGGAGGATGGAGGATGGAGGATGGAGGATGGAGGATGGAGGATGGAGGATGGAGGATGGAGGATGGAGGATGGAGGATGGAGGATGGAGGATGGAGGATGGAGGATGGAGGATGGAGGATGGAGGATGGAGGATGGAGGATGGAGGATGGAGGATGGAGGATGGAGGATGGAGGATGGAGGATGGAGGATGGAGGATGGAGGATGGAGGATGGAGGATGGAGGATGGAGGATGGAGGATGGAGGATGGAGGATGGAGGATGGAGGATGGAGGATGGAGGATGGAGGATGGAGGATGGAGGATGGAGGATGGAGGATGGAGGATGGAGGATGGAGGATGGAGGATGGAGGATGGAGGATGGAGGATGGAGGATGGAGGATGGAGGATGGAGGATGGAGGATGGAGGATGGAGGATGGAGGATGGAGGATGGAGGATGGAGGATGGAGGATGGAGGATGGAGGAGTCTATCACTATCCGCAATCGTCTATCCACTGATAGTTGAGTGAGGATGGAAGATGATGGATGGAGTATTGAGCATAGAGGATGGTGGTTGAAGAATTAAGGACAAAGTGTGAAGATGAATAATATAGAATGAAGAATGATGGATTGAGGATGGCGGATAGTGGATGGAGGATCGGGGATCGAGGATGCAAGATTGAAGATGAAACATGGAGAATTGTGAATAGAGGATGGAGGATATAGAATGGATAATAGGAACAGTTTTCTATAAATCAATAGGAAATGGTTTGAAACAGAAAAGCATCATATTTCGTATAAAGAATCAAAAATTATTTTTCTTTCTCAGTTCCGCATTCATAGTCATCAACTTTGTCCCGTTCACCGATCATAGTTACCATAATGATTGTTCAAATTCAAAATTCAGACACAACAATTCTGAGCGTAATTGGATGCATGAATACATCTAATTACATATAGTATTTTGAATTCTCACAGTTTGTGCTTGTCTTCTGCATTTCAATGTCATAAGACACCAAAAGAATCTGCATGAGGGCAAGTGCAAACGTGGGAATCACTTTTTGCACTATATGCATTTTTTTTGTTACCCTAAAATCTAGTCGTTAAGTTTGCTTTCGAAAAATAAATTGTTAGTTGTAATTCAGATTCAAAGGAAGGTAGTTAAATAAATTCATAACGCATCGAAGTCAAGTGTTTTAATCTAACATAAACTGTGGATATTAGTGAGTGGAGTGCAAGAAGAACAAAGCGAGTCAGTGAAACACTGAATAGCAGCAATCGAAGCGAAGGCAACAAGAGCCTTAGCTTCAAAGTGAAGTAAAAGAAATATTGTGATCAGAGAGTGTAGTGCAACACATATCAAGGCAAAATAGTCTTGAACATTTTATGGTGACCCCGACGTGATCGTGTTCTTCTGATCTAACGCATCCCAACAGCATTGGGAATACGCTCACATCAAGCCATGGAGCATGTCATTACGAAGCAGACAGCGATCGGGAAGGAGATCCAACGAATCATCGACAATTTCAAGAAGGACTCCGAAGACCGAAAAGCTACCAAAAGGTATTATGTAGATCGATTGCATCGACTCGAGGAGGTCTGGGCTGAGTTCGGCAACGGCAACGACGTGTTAAGTGCTCTTGAAGACGTTCCTCGCGATCACGCTTACTTCACATACTACGCGGAAATAAAGCTGCTTGTCGAACGATATCGTGAGGTGTTCACGAAGGCGATAACGGGATTCAACGAGAGTGAGATTTCCAAGGACAAGACAAATCAAGGAACCTCAAGACAATCCAAGCCCAGCTCCGTTGATGAAATCCAGACACAGCGCAATATTGGACGACAAGGAGCAGTCATGACATCACTTATTCGATTACTTTCCGGAATGCCAGCTGATATTCAATCCAAGCAGTACTACGAGATAACCATATCAACAATAAATCAGCTATGGTCTCAGATAGAAAAACTGAATTCTCAAATCTGGGATGGTTCAAGCGATCCGATCGAAGAAGGATACAACTTCAACAAATATCTGGATCTTCAGGAAGAAGTGAGAAGCAACGTTATTCAACTGACGGCCAAACTGGAAGGAACACCAAGCCACAATAAATCAACAGTTTCAAAAACTTTACAATCATCAATGCAGCTTCCAAAGATTGCAATCCCGAAGTCCGATGGGGATTACGCCAGGTGGCGTCAATTTTCCGACCTTTTTGATCAGCTTGTCCACCAGCAAGACATAGCTGACTGCCAAAAGATGTGGTACCTCAAGGCGAATCTGTCGGGCGAAGCAGAGAAGCTCATAAGACATTTTTATACTCTAGATGAAATCATATAGAGTATTATAAGTTTAATCCAGCCGAAAAGTTTGTAACGCATAGAACCAAGCCTCGGACGAAAAAAAGTTATATATTATTTTTTGTTTATTTGTGCCCAAAAACCTCAAATCCGCCTGACGTCCGTCCGTCCGTCCGTCCGTCCGTCCGTCCGTCCGTCCGTCCGTCCGTCCGTCCGTCCGTCCGTCCGTCCGTCCGTCCGTCCTCCCGTCCGTCTGTCCGTTAGCACGATAACTCAAGAACGCCTTCACCTAGGACCTTGAAATTTTGAATCTGGATGTTTGGTTGAATTTGTAAGGCTAAGTTCGTTAACGGGCCAAATCGTCCTACTCCTTCGGGTAGCTGCCATACAAAATGTCCTCAAAACACGTGTTCAAGAATATTGGTCGATAACTTTAGAAGGGTTTAAGCTACGACATTGAAATTTTGTGTGTGTTACTTTTTCAATAGTTGGAGCTAAATATATGATTATGAAGAAAATCCTGTTAGTCCTTCGTGTAGCTGTCATACAAATATCCTCTCAAAATGTATTCACTTAATTTACGAAACTCACTATAACTCAAGTAATCTTTTAGCTACGAATTCGGAATTTTGCACAAATTAGTTTTGAGTGAAAAGGAAGTTCGAGTTTACTAATCAGCGAAATCCTTTTACTCCTTCTGGTAGCTGCCATACAAAATGTCCTTAAAACACGTGTTCAAGAATATTAGTCGATAACTTCAGAAGGGTTTAAGCTACGACTTTGAAATTTTGTATGTGTTATTTTTCCAATAGTTGGAACTAAGTATATGATTATGAAGAAAATCCTGTTAATCCTTCGTGTAGCTGCCATACAAATATCCTGCCAAAATGAATTCACTTAATTTACGAAACTCACTATAACTCAAGTAATCTTTTAGCTATGAATTGGAAATTTTGTACAAATTAGTTTTGAGTAAAAACAAATTTCGAGTTTACTAATCAGCGAAATCCTTTTACTCCTTCTGGTAGCTGCCATACAAAATGTCCTTAAGACACGTGTTCAAGAATATTGGTCGATAACTTTAGAAGGGTTTAAGCTACGACATTGAAATTTTGTATGTGTTACTTTTTCAATAGTTGGAGCTAAATATATGATTATAAAGGAAATGCTGTTAGTCCTTCGTGTAGCTGCCATACAAATATCCTGTCAAAATGTATTCACTTAATTTACGAAACTCACTATAACTTAAGTAATCTTTTAGCTACGAATTCGGAATTTCGTACAAGTTAGTTTTGAGTGAAAAGGAAGTTCGAGTTTACGAATCAGCGAAATCCTTTTACTCCTTCTGGTAGCTGCCATACAACATATCCTTAAAACACGTGTTCAACAATATTTTCCGATAACTTTTGAACGCTTCATGCTACGAATTTGAAATTTTGTACTCGTTAATTTTTGAATGGTTCCAAGGAAAAGGATAAATATGTAAGAAATCGAGTGAGTCCTTCCTGCACCTCCCATGTGAAAGTCCTTTAAAAAGGACATTTTTTTTCGATGACTTACCCAGTTCAAGGTATGAAGTTAAACACTGAATATTGTCTTTTAGTTTTGAGTAACAATCCAATAGCAGTCCTTAATAAAGGACATACAACATGCACACACGTAATTCTACTTTATCCCCAACTACAATATAAATCGGAGTTCAGTATTCATCTAGAGTATTATACGATTGGCTTGCAGCCGATCGTGACTGCAGTATGTTTCGTTATCAAATGAAAATTATCGCGCCGCATGGATGATGCTACACGACAGATACGAGAATAAACGGTTGTTGGTGGCCACGTTAGTCAACAGATTATTGGCACAACCATCAAACAGCTCAGATGCGTCATCAAACGCAATAAAGAGTTTACACGATACTACTCAAGAATGCTTGCTGGGTATAGAAAACTTGGAAATATCTGTTAAGGAATGGGATTCAATTCTTCTCCACATTCTAACGAAGAAGCTTGACAAGGCAACGCACATCTTGTATGAGCAATCTATAGAAGATCCAAGACAACTGCAGTCAATAAAACACTTCCTCAGTTTTTTGGAAACCCGTTTCCAGTCACTGGAAGCCCTAGGCATGAAGGGAAAATTTATTACTGAAAGGCAATCAACCAGTCATTCGACGCGCGCACTTACATCAATAGTGTCGACATCATCGTGCGTTAATTGCAAAGAAGTTCATCCGTTATTTGCATGCAAGATGTTTCTAAACCAAACTCCAAACAACCGGATGCAGATTGTTCGAAATAACAATTTGTGCATCAACTGCTTGAAGCCAGGGCATCGGGCAAATAATTGTGAAACAGGTAGCTGCCGGAAATGTGCACAAAAACATAACACGCTGCTGCATTTCGACAACACAACGAAGAAGAGTGCAACACCAGTTAAGGCTACCCAAACTAAATCAACTCAACCCACGCAACCTCAATCCCCGCAAGAAGGTTCATCGTCACCACAAGCTATAACGTTGACAACTCAAGAACGCCAACGCCAAGGAAGATACATTCTACTAAGCACCGCTAGAGTTCGACTGTCAGCCACAAATGGACGAACCATAGAATGCCGAGCAATATTGGACTCAGGATCGCAAGTCAACCTGATAACCGAAGCAACTGTTAAAAAACTCGGAGTAAAACCGAAGCCCGACAACATGGTGATTCAAGGTATAGGAAGCGGAAAACAACACACTCAACGCCGAATTAATCTGCAATTGGAATCAAGAACGACAGGATTTTCGGAACAATTGGAAGCCTTTGTACTACAGCAGATTCTGCAACCTCAACCTACCGATACTTTGAATATCTCGAATTGACCAATTCCAAAGAACATCAATCTCGCAGATCCAGACTTCAACTTAAACAAAACTATTGATGTTCTAATAGGCTCCGAATTTTATGCACAACTATTAGCGGTGGGCCAGATAAAATTAGCTGCTGGATTGCCCACGTTACAAAATACGGTATTCGGCTCGATTGTTTCTGGAAGGATAGATGACAGCACCAACCAGAGAGCAATTTGTGGTGTTTGCAACACGGACGATCAACTCAACGAAACTATTGAAAGGTTCTGGAAGATAGAAGAAGTCAAAGGTGATAGGCCAATTCTGTCAACTAGTGAGAAAGCATGTGAACGGCACTTTAACGAGACAACGCAACGCCTTCCTGATGGTCGTTTCATGACCACCCTTCCATTCGCAAGTGAACCTAACGCATTAGGTGATTCCAAAGCAGTGGCTCTGCGCAGATTCTACTCAATAGAAAGTAGGCTCGCACGAGATGACAACATTCGTGAGCAATATGTACAGTTTATGGAAGAATACAGAAGAATGGGACACATGGAAGAAGTCGACGTAAAACCATTATGTCACCACATTACTTCTTGCCGCACCACTGTGTTTTTAAACCGGACAGTAGCACTACGAAGTTGCGAGTAGTCTTCGATGCATCCGCCAAAACTTCTACGAATGTATCTCTGAACGATATACTGCACGCAGGACCAACAGTTCAAAGTGAGCTCTTCTCCATTTTGTTACGTTTTCGCCTATCACGCTATGTGTTCACTGCAGATATACAACAAATGTATCGTCAAGTAATTATCAGCCCAGCAGATCGTAAATTCCAGCTGATATTTTGGAGAAACGATCCCAATCATCCGATAAAATGCTATCAACTGTGCACTGTGACATACGGAACAACTTCAGCTCCATACTTAGCTACGAAGTGCTTACAACGCTTGGCTTTCGACGAGCGACACACCTATCCTGAAGGTTCGGCAGTATTAGCACGGGACTTCTATGTGGACGATGTCATGTCAGGATTCAATACCATTGCCGAAGCCATGGTGGCCCAAGGTCAGCTTCAATCCATGCTGCAGGGAGCAGGTTTCAAATTGAGAAAATGGTGTGCAAATCATCCATCACTATTACGGAATTTACCAGCAGAAGATCAAGAAATCCAATTAGATTTCGCTGAAGAAGTCGAAGATTCCGTTAAAACACTGGGTATCACATGGTTACCGAAATCGGATCAATTTAAGAAAAAAACAAAATCCAACGAACAACAGAATGTCACGAAAAGAATGATTGCATCAGATATAGCACGTCTATTCGACCCACTAGGATTGGTAGCCCCAGTTGTGACAAAGGCAAAAATACTTCTTCAAAGGTTATGGCAACTCAAGCTTGATTGGGATGCTGCAGTGCCGCAGGAGATCTATACACAATGGACAACCTTTCGAGCAAGAATGAAGGAACTGGACAACATCCAGGTTCCAAGACATGTGACACTACCTGAAACTATCTCCAAGAAGCAGCTGCACATATTTTCCGACGCATCCGAACAAGCCTACGGGGCTGTGGCATATTTACGATCAACAGACAACAACCGGAAAATTATCGTACGCCTTCTTTGTGCAAAATCACGTGTGGCACCAATCAAAAAATTTACAACTCCACGACTAGAGTTGTGCGCAGCTAGATTAGCAGCCGAACTGGCCGAAAGAATCAAGGCTGACCTAAAAATACAGGATCTAACAACAACATTGTGGACAGATTCCGAAATAGTCCTATCATGGATAAACTCACCAGCAACACATTATCATACATTTGTAGCAAACAGAATTACAGCCATTCGAGATCTAACTATTCCACAACAATGGCGGCTTGTAGGAGGCAAGGACAATCCTGCGGACATACTATCAAGAGGAATGTCACCAGACAAGTTGCAACAATGCCACTTCTGGTTTTATGGTCCAAAATTCTTAAATGGGAACGAAGTAGTATGGCCAACACCTTTCCGGGTACATGAAGAATGCCTACTCGAGAAAAAACTTAGAGCATTACCATTAACAACATCAAAAGAGGATGAATGCGTCACAAATAGCATAAATCACAGAAATTCATTTTCAAAACTACAACGTATTATGGTATACGTTCTGCGTTGTATTAACCGCACAAAACCGCCTCATAATCACAGTGAAGCACAAAAACATATCACTGCAGAAGAACTAGAAGACGCGCTTCTGGTTATCATCAAGGAGATGCAAAGGGGAGAATTCAAGGATGAAATTCATCAATTACACCAACACAAGAAGATTGACCAGAAGAGCCGTTTGAGTGAACTAGCACCCTTCATCGATGACAAGGGTATTCTGCGAGTTGGAGGACGACTGGAAGATTCTGCACTGACTTACGACGCCAAGCACCAAATGTTACTTCCTTACGGTCACCCACATACCAAATTGCTGTTAGCCGACTCTCACCAATCAAACTCACACGAAGGTGCAGAAGCTTTGCTAGCCAACATCAGACAAAGATTCTGGCCAATAAAGGGCAGAATTCTTGCCAGATCTGTAGTACACCACTGAGTTCGATGTGCTAAGATCAAACCGAAAATGATGCAGCAGATTATGGGGAAACTTGCCGTCCACAAGAGTGCAGCCAGCGCGACCGTTTGTGAATTCAGGAGTCGATTTTTGCGGTCCTTTATGGATTCATTACAAACTTAGAGGAAAGAGGCCGCAAAAATGTTACTTGGCAGTATTTTGCTGTTTCGCTACAAAGGCTGTACACTTGGAGCGAGTGTCTGATTTGACGACCGATGCCTTCATAGGAGCGCTCAAACGTTTTATGGCTAGAAGAGGAAGGTGTAAAGAGCTATATTGTGACAACGCGACCAACTTCGTGGGAGCTAAGAACAAGTTGCAAGAGCTACTTCCGATCATCCATGCAGAAAAATCTCAACAAACCATAAATTCCGTCTGCAGTTCTAAAGGAGTTAACTTCAATTTCATACCACCACGAGCCCCTCACTTCGGAGGACTCTGGGAAGCGGCGGTGAAGTCAGCAAAGCAGCTACTAGTTAAAACCATTGGTTCTGCGTCTTTAACATATGAAGAATTGGAAACAGTTATCGTGGAAATTGAAGCTATTCTGAATTCACGCCCTATAACTCCCATGTCGGCCAACCCAAACGATTTGACCGCATTAACGCCAGGGCACTTCCTTATTGGAGAACCTCTTACAGCGTCTATTGATGCGTATGCAGAAGAAAGGAAGATACATTTACTTCGCAGGTGGGAACTTGTAGCATATATCAAGCACGAGTTCTGGCGCAGATGGACTCGTGAATACTTAAACGAACTTCAGTATCGGCGAAAATGGAAGACCCAATCACAAAATGCAAAACCGGGTACAATGGTCATAATCCAAGAAGACAACACACCAGCACTGAAATGGCCGTTGGGAAGAATTGTGGAGGTACACAAATTAAGGGATGGCTTCGTACGAGTGGCAGACGTAAGGACTTCATCCGGAGTTCTACGTCGCCCAATTCACAAACTCTCACCTCTACCGTTCGAAGAAGAGCCCATTCCAATGGACACAACGGCTTCATCGACAACTGACGCTGCTGTAGAGCACAGCTCAAGCAACACCTCAGATGACCGAGCAGATCGTCTAACCACTGCCACTACAGAAATCAAGCGACATCAGTCCACCAAGGCTGATGATATTCCAAAAAAACGAGAACGAGTCGCACGAGGTTCAACATTGCTATCACTATTGATGACGTTTCTGGCAATACCAGTAATCAACTCCACGCCTATTGTAATTACACATTTTGATGGTCAACTTGGATTCCATTTCGATAACCTGGGAACGGTTAATTTGGCAACTGCTGAGTGGAAACTTCTAGTGTATTACAACCTCCAACAGTATTGGCAGGAAAACATAGCTCTAGCTTCTGGGATCAACGCGATGAAGCAACTGTGCAGTCAAATCACTCAAGCTGATTTATGTCAACCTATCATCTCACAACATCAGCACATCATGACGGAACTCAACAATGACAACGACTTGCTGCAGCCTTATCCAACCAGAAAAAGACAAAGACGCGGAGCATTCAACGTGGTGGGAAACATAGCGAACTCTTTGTTTGGTGTGCTAGACTCCAGTTATGCTGAGGAAATGAAGAAAACCCTGGAGTCGGTTCAGGGAAATGAAAACCACTTACTCGCGTTACTGAGAAACCAGACGTCGATAGTCGATTCCACGATCAACATCATCAGACGAGATGAAGCTGCTACTGTAGACAAGTTTCGATCCATGGACAATGAAATAACCAAATTGGTTAAGTACATGAACCATACTGGTGACGAAGTTCACCAAATAAGACTACTTCAAGCATTTATGTCAATGTCCATGCAATTGATGCTTATATCATCGAATTTACAACAAATTCAGTCCGCGATCATTGATACGGTAGCAGACACTCGTCAAGGAAAGATTCCGCTTAAGAAGTCATCAACATAAGGAATCATCTGCCGGTGGGTCTTCAACTACCAGCAGACCAAGACGATATCCAACATCTTTACAATCTAATGGAAGTCAGAGGATCCGTAATGAAGAACTATATTGCGTTTCAGCTCATTATTCCACTAGTTAAGGCTGAAACGTTTGAATTACTGAAGGTGCTATCGATCTCAGCAATGATCAATGACACCCTTGTGGCCATAGAAACATCAACACCATTCCTCGCCATCAGCCTCCATCGTGACCATTACTACACTTTAAATGAGCATGAATTGTTGGCCTGCAAGCTCATCACCATCTCAGTCTTCATTTGCAGAGCCTCTCATCCCATCTACGTAAGAGGGGCAAATGGCAGCACTTGCGAAATCAACTTCATGAATAACATGCCAATGACGTCCAGCTGTAAATTGAGAAGGCTAAACAACTATCTCATCTGGATGCCACTAAGCCGTGCAAATGATTGGATGTTCACTGTCAACGACAACAGCACCATCAACATAGTATGCAACAACCAAGCGTCATCTATCAGGCTATTCGGGTCCGGCATACTACGACTGAACCCCAGTTGTACACTGAAACAGGACCTGTTCATCATCAATGGACACCAAAGCCATACCAGCAGCACCAACTCATCGTACACGCAACTAAGCCACCCAGTTAACTCAACCATGCTAGATGAAGTGCTACTCCCAGACAACTATAAGGCGCTTAATTACAAAACGCACTCTACGCAACTTCAGGCCATCCAAGACCAATTAAATTCGCAAAATCTACTGGATCTTCCACACACAGTACGGATGAACGACATACATCAGTTTGCGATAGGCTACCTGTGCATCTCCTTAGTTACCATACTCATCGTCGTGATCTTATGGAGAACTAGGGATCAACTTTGTAAATGCTGTCAACGGAAACCAAAACCACGGCCAAGGTCAGGCGCAGTACAGGACTTCGAAATCGTAGTATCATAGGTGCACTGTCGTCCAGAGATAGAAGTTAAGTTAGCGTCACTTTTTCAAAATTTAATATTTTTGTTTTTAATTAAATGTACACCCGATGTTGAACAAGATGTTTAACGGGGGGGAAAATGTTCAAATTCAAAATTCAGACACAACAATTCTGAGCGTAATTGGATGCATGAATGCATCTAATTACACATAGAATTTTGAATTCTCACAGTTTGTGCTTGTCTTCTGCATTTCAATGTCATAAGACACCAAAAGAATCTGCATGAGGGCAAGTGCAAACGTGGGAATCACTTTTTGCACTATATGCATTTTTTTTTTACCCTAAAATCTAGTCGTTAAGTTTGCTTTCGAAAAATAAATTGCTAGTTGTAATTCAGATTCAAAGGAAGGTAGTTAAATAAATTCATAACGCATCGAAGTCAAGTGTTTTAATCTAACATAAACTGTGGATATTAGTGAGTGGAGTGCAAGAAGAACAAAGCGAGTCAGTGAAACACTGAATAGCAGCAATCGAAGTGAAGGCAACAAGAGCCTTAGCTTCAAAGTGAAATAAATGAAATATTGTGATCAGAGAGTGTAGTGCAACACATATCAAGGCAAAATAGTCTTGAACAATGATAAAGTGACTTTCACTCTCTCACCTCCGTTTACATCAGCCTACCACTATCCACTTCCAACAAGTGATATTTAAAACAATAAATTTTGATTGAAATTTGGAATCCGTCTTCAGCAGGTAGATATAAAAATAACGTTCCTGGAGAAAAATGTTTACTTATTCAAAATGTAATACGTAAATATTTCACTTTTCTGATTACCGATCCCTCGCGATCGGGCTCGTTCTTCATTGATGAGCGTGAGTTCATTGATGAGAAAGGCAGTGAAGTTTAAAACGAGGTGTTGTCGTCTTTACGGTATAATGTAATTAATGAGAAAAAAGAAAAAAAAGATTGTAGTCGTCATTCTAGTAGAATGGAATGTGATGCCAGGGCCCGGATAGTTATGCACGTGCATGTTGCATGCATATTTGCATGTTTGGCCATTTTTCGAAAAAAATTCATATTTTGGCCAAAATTGCATGTCCAGTACATTTTTCGTGCATATTTTCAATATTGTCCAAGCATTTTTTAAATTTTTTTGGATGTTTCAAGAATATTTTACAATTTTTTAATTCAATAAAATCGATAACCAAATTGAAACATTTGTTTGAGAGAAATATCTTTCCAGTGTATATTCAATTGTGTACAAAAATACACAAATTCCGAGAAATCGATGTCAGCTGTACTGGCTCAACAGCAGTCGACAAAAATAGCATTGGTTTTTTGTCATATCTGAAGTGTCCGAGTATAATATACAGATCAATCACATAAACAGAACTCGCGCGCTCTTTTGTTTTAGTTGGATTCCCGCTCGATGCTTTGTTTATTTATTTTCTATAGGCGACAAATATATTTGTATAAATGAGTGCAAAATTTTCGTTTGCTGTATGGGTGAGCATCTAACTGAGTGAAGTGGAGCAGAGATGTGAGACTACAGCAATAGCTTGACAATATCCAATAAAATATTATTGGATCGAAGCAACCATTGCATATTGTTATTGACCGAGCATTGCGATTGACACTTCTCTGTCTCATTTAGTTGTTGGTCTTCGTAGTAATCAGTTCATTGAATATTAAACAACGCAATATTAGAAAATGCCGAAAGAAACTCAAGTTGAATTTGTTGCGCGAATGTTAATGCAATTCCCAAAAATATTCAGATCGGATCATTCGAATTTGTATTGTTTGTATTATGATTGTGTCGTTCCTGCAAAAAAACTGTTTCAAGTCAAACAGCACGTGGACTCTAACAAACATAAAAAAGCCGGCGAAAAGAGATGCCATGCCGATCGTCAATTAAATCTATCGTTGTTAGTGGATTACCAACCAAAACGTGGACCAAAGCTCTCACCATTCAATTCGGATTTATGTCGATCTTTTCTCGAAGCCAACATACCGCTGTTTAAAGTGAATCACCCGATTATTAAAAAATTGATTGAAACGCACACATCACATTTGGCTCCGGATGAAAGTACTTTGCGTCGAAATTACGTGAAACCATTGTATGACGATATGATTAAAAAACTTAGAGAAAAGGCTGCTGGAAAACGAATTTGGGTTGCTTTAGATGAGACAACAGATGTCGAGCAAAGAATGGTGGCAAATTTTATCTTTGGTGTAATGGATGACGAAAATGAACGCGGAAAATCATATTTGCTGAACGTTGCTGAACTAGAAAAAGTCAACGCCAATACCATTGCTACATTTTTCACTGACTCTTTATTGTTCCTGTGGCCCAATGGCAAGTTTGTCTTCTCCGGAACATTTGAAATCGTAACATTTGAAATGATTTGATTGAATGTTTTATTTTAATAATAAAGGAATCCAATACGAAAATGTTATGCTTGTTGCTACCGATGCTGTTGCGTATATCGTCTATCGGAATTCATTCGTTTGGAATTCTCTGAAGTAAAGGAATTGATATCAAGTTGAAAGGCTGTATTTGTAAAAGTATGTTCGTTACTCTTTTGGATTTTGTTCGTTCCTCTTAATCAAGGGAAAAATTACTTTTTTTATTATTGTGCAGTCGCCAGCTCGCCGACAACTGTTTAAAAAAACAAACCCAAATACACCGTTGCCACAAGAGCCGGTAATTACTCGATGGGGAACCTGGTTAAAAGCTTGCATTTACTATGCTGATAATATTGACGCTGTAAAATTGGTTATCGACGATTTGGACGAAAATGATGCTGAAAGTATCCGAAAGTCAAAGGCAATAATTGCATCAAACAATATTCGTAAGCAGCTAGCATTTATTAAAGCAAATTTTGCATGCATCGTTGAAGGAATCGAAAAACTGGAATCGAAAGGATTAGAGCTAAATGAAAGCATGGATGTGATCGAAGGAGTTCGTTCGAAACTTGTGTTGCTTCAGCAGAAGAAATTTTTAGATAAATTTGACCGAATTTTAGCTCGTAATGTTGGTTTTAAATCATTGGTAGAGATAAGAGATATACTGTTTAAAAGTTCGTTTCATGGAGAGGATGAATATGTGTCGGCATTAACACCATTGGAACTTACAATGTTCAAATTTGCTGTTGTTACATCGGTCGATGTAGAGCGTTCTTTCTCTACTTACAAATCCGTTTTTAATGAAAAACGGCGAAGTTTTACCTTTGAACATTTCAAACAACATCTACTTTATGCATGCAATATAGAATGTTTGTAAATATTTTTTGTTCAATTAAAAAAAGTTAAGTAACAATGAATCTATCAGTATTTATTGAATTTTCCATTTTTAGTGCATATTTTGGGCAATTTTCTTTGAATTTTTGCATATTTTGGACTTTTAAATTGCATGTTTTTGAGCATATTTCTGATTTTTTCGTGCATATTTGCATGCATATTTTGGCTTTTTTTGTGCATAACTATCCGGGCTCTAGTGATGACCAAAATAAAAGGTCGTCAGTGTACAAGAGTATATTGCAGCACTGAGTTACGAACGGCAATGAATAAATAGAAACGAACTAGGAGCCAGACTAACTGCGAACTAGTTCGTTCATTTCACTTCTGGGGACGCTCTTCTGAACTAGTTCGTTCGCGAACTACACAAGCCTACATATCATGCGTGCAGTTCATGTATGCGCGGATACTAGAGTGGCTCTGACTAAAAAAATCTGTCAACAGTCTGGGCGCAACTTTATTATTTTTTGGGTAGAAGTCCGAAACGGGTTTCATACTGAGATGCGGTGTAGGTCACTATGCGACAGACAACCTAAAAAATAACGTTCCAAATAGCCTTCTGTTTAATCTTTAGGTTATCAGTGGCATAGTGACCCAAACCGCATTACTCCAGCTCTGTACACCAATAAAATTTTGAACTTTTTTTTTGCTTTAATTACTCCTGTAGTACTTCTACATACATATACATACTAAGTTTCAACTTTCTAGCATACGCTGTTTCTGAGATATGAAAAACCACCCCAACCCCCGTACCTTGCTACCCTTATCAACAATTTTATTTTTCTAGGATACTTTTACAGTGACTCTATATAGTCGTCAATTTTTAGCTTTCTATGCTTTGCGGTTTTCGAGAAACAAAAATCAGAATTCTTTTCGTTCCACCCCGTCCCACCGTCACTCCCTTCGCCAGCAACGCCAACATTTTTTTTCCTGCTAGAAGTCTACTGGGCCTAACTCCTGTAAAACTTCTAAGATCATATCTGGTACTGTTCTTGAGATATAAAAATAAAATTTTATGAAAAATAGTTATCCCCCCACTTTCGTACTCCACCTCCCCTCTCGCAATTTTTACATTCAGTAGACTCCACTTGTTATCTTATATATACAGAAACCAAATTTCATCTTCCTGGTACAATGGGTTCGGAAGATATTGTAATCTAAATTTTTCAACCCCCACCCCTACACTCCACTTCCCCTCTTAACAATTTTAGTTCTTGTCTACTTTCCTAGTATCCCTTAAGATAACTACAAAGTTCACACTTCTGAGATCAACGATTCAGGAGATATGGATTTTAGAATGGTTCAATCTCAGCTTTCAGACGTTTCGGACACATTGTCCCCCCCCCACCCTCACACTCCCTCACTCCTAAACCCTTATCACCAATTTTTTTGCAAATAGGTCCACTATCATAGTACTACATAAGTTCCAAATTCTAGCCTCCTACCATAAGCAGTTTCTGAGATCTACACACCCACCCACCAAAAAGATACCAATCTTAGGGGTTCACCCAATCTAACCACCATAAAAATTTCAATTTAATATCTCAACGGGTTGTGAGCTATGCGCCTTCAAACGGTCTTGCGTACGGCGTCTACGGCGGACAGACGCTTTTTTGGGGTCTACTAGTCCTAAAACGTGAAAATAAAAAATTTCAGGGTAGCAAATTTTTTTTAAATTTCAGGTTGATCACAATACTTTATTATTAAAAAAATCTGCCAACAGTCTGGGCGCAGCTTTATTATTTTATGGGTAGAAGTCCGAAACGTGTTTAATGATGAGATGCGGTGTAGGTTACTATGCGACTGACAACCTAAAAATAATGTTCCAAATAGCCTCCTGGTTATTTCTTAGGTTGTCAGTCGCATAGTAACCTACACCGCATCTCATCATTAAACACGTTTCGGACTTCTACCCATAAAATAATAAAGTTGCGCCCAGACTGTTGGCAGATTTTTTTTTTTTACTTACGTATTTTTTTTATCAATAGAATAATTCATAGTAGTAAAAGCGAATTCGATCACATTAAACCTAAGAGATTTTCGGAATCAGTGAAAACTTCAACAATACCCCCAGGGGGTTTAATAGAGAAAAATGCTTAAATCGGTTTTTCCCCGACTACGTTTAAAGCTTATAGAAGTAAAAGTGAATTCCAAATCTCAATATACCTTAGAAATATATCAGAAAAGGGGGATATGTACACAACCACTTTACACCCCCTTAGAAGTTGGATATCGAACAGTTTTGAAGAACGTTACCAGGTACTTAGATAAATAGCCCCCAGAAGTAAAATTGCTTTGATAGCTCGACATGTCTAAAAGTTTTAACGAAATTCGTGAAAATGTGGATTCACGGACATTTTTTTTACTCATCCTCTGAACGCCAATAAAAATCTGAACTTTTTTTTTGCTTTAATTACTCTAATAGTACATCTACATATACGTACTGAGTTTCAACTTTCTACCATACGCCGTTTCTGAGATATAAAAAACCACCCCTCTCCCCCGTACCTTGATACCCCTATCAAACATTTTATTTTTCTAGGATGTATCCATAGTGGCTCTATATAATCCTAAATTTTTAGCTTTCTATTCATTATGGTTTTCGAGAAATAAAAATCAGAATTTTTTCCTTTCTACCCCCTTTCACCATTACCCCCAACACCCACACCACCAAAATTTTTTTTCCTATTAGAAGTTTACCGACCCCAACTCCTGTAAAATTTTCAAGATCATATCTGGTACGGTTTCTGAGATATAAAATTTACATTTTCTGAAAAATTCATGTCCCCCCACTTTCGCGCTCCACCTCCACCCTCAAAAAATTTAGTTTCGGTAAACTCCTCTTGTAATCTCATATACAGAAACTAAATTTTATTTTCCTGGTGTAATTGGTTCGGAAGATATTGTGATCCAAAGTTTTTCACCCCCTACCCCCACACCCCAAAACCCCTCTTAAAAATGTTAGCGCTTGTCTAATCTTGAAGTATTCCTAAGGACAACAACAAAGTTTCAATTTTCTGACACGCTCCCCTCTCCTCTCCTCTAGTACCCCATCCCTCGAAAATATACCAGTCGTAGGAATTCACTCAATCTACCCACCATAAAAATTTCAATTTAATATCTCAACGGGTTTGGGAGCTACGCGCCTTCAAACGATTTTGCGTACGGCGGACGGCGGACGGCGTACGGCGTACGGCGTAGGGCGTCTACGGCGGACAGACGGAAATTTTTTTTTTTTTACTTTTTTGGTGTTTACTAGTCCTAAAACGTGAAAATACAAAATTTCAGGGTAGCAAATTTTTTTTAAATTTCGCGGCATACTAGAATGGATGCAGTACGAGTAAAAAAAAATCTGCCAACAGTCTGGGCGCAACTTTATTATTTTATGGGTAAAAGTCAGAAACGTGTTTAATGCTGAGATGCGCTGTAGGTTACTATGCGACTGACAACCTAAAAAATAGCTTTCCAAATAGCTTCCTGGTTATTCTAACTATTTACTATTATTGTCTAACAATGCGATTTTAGATAAATTTTAAGAAGATTTTAAATGTTCTAATGTTCATGCTTAACTCAACAGGGACAAGACAGAGCTCGTTGTATCACCTGCCAATCCCTCGTGTCTTTCGATAATTCCTCATACATACCACTCACAGATTTCTTGAACCTACTGATTTCAGAATTGTGTCGATTTGCATATTTAATCAAAATTAACATGTGAGATAATCAATTATAATCCAGATAGTACTAGCATATAGTGCTTGTTCTAATATGTAGTCAGTCATATACAAGTATGTTAACGAAACAATCTTCAAACACACGCTTATTAGACGACTATCAGCTAATTATAGAGTATTCTATAGGTGCGTAGAGTTCTAGATATCTCGATTACCGAAGAGGGCCAAAGAGGACTATCTAATACACTCGTATGGTGTGTTATTACAATTTCTACTGGATTGTGTATTCAGTTCTAACATCGGAGCCTTTAGTTCGATTTAGTTTACAATATTCCGCGTTGTTAGATTTAATTTGGTGTGACAAGAGGTCAGGACGCCTCGATTTAGGATTTTGTTTAGCATCTCTTCTCCTAAAGTCCCATGTATGTACATTGAAAATAGATTGCAGATAGTACACTATCCTTTCCATCATTTACCTCTTTTGGCCTTGTGTCAATACATGCAATGTATCTATTGAAGTGTTATCTATCGAAAACGGTTAGTGTTTTGAGGTCCATATAGTGTGTACTTGAACAATGAACTGTTTGCCTAAACCTACAAAGAGACTAGATTTTCGTGCCTACTAGCTCAAGGATCCTACTACTATAGTCTGTATAAAGATATTGAACGATAATGTCGAATGTCGATAGATAAATTGTGTGTGGTACAAGGACTATTAATTATAGACTTAAACGTGCATGAGGTGATTACTAAATTTAATTAGTTGTGGCTTATAATAGTCGATAAGAAATTAAATAATTGTGTGTATATAGCAAAAACTATGATATAACATGTGTGGATGTTCTTTAGTTTGTCAGATGCATAGCAACCTGCACCACTTCTCAACATTAAACACATTCCAGAAATTTCAAGTTATTACCTTGAAGCATTCGACCATTAATCAAGAATACGTGTTTTAAGGTCTTTTGTATGGGAGGTACCCAAAGGAGTGGAAGGATATCGCCCATTAACGAACTTATCCTTACTTTTCACAGGTTGTGACAAAATTTAAACTTCCTAGGTCAACGCGTTCTTGGGTTATCGTGCTAACGGACGGACAGCAAACAGATTCGAGGGTTTTGGCCACAACTAAGCATAAAATAAAATATTTATATTGTATTTTAATACTGAGATGTGGGTGGGTTACTATACGGCTGATAACCTAAAAAATATCGTTCCAAATAGGC
This sequence comes from Beris morrisii, assembly GCA_951812415.1. NCBI lineage: Eukaryota > Metazoa > Arthropoda > Insecta > Diptera > Stratiomyidae > Beris > Beris morrisii. The sequence goes on along the minus strand of OX638310.1, from coordinate 92,216,624 downwards.
TTCTGGTTATTCTTTAGGGTTGTCAGTCTCAGCATTAAACGCGTTCCGGACTTCTACCCAAAAAATAATAAAAGATGCTCCAGACTGTTGGCAGATTTGTCTCTATTTATTTACGTATTTCTTTTAAAAGAAGATTAAATAGAAGTAAAAGCGAATTCGATTTCATTAAACCTAAAAGATTTTCGGAATTCGTGAAAACTTGAACAATACCTTACACCCCAATAGGGTTTAATATCAAAAAATGCTTAAATCAGTTTTTCCAGTTTATATTTAAAAGCTTACATGTGAAAGTGAATTGGACGTCTCATTCGGTGGTGGTCAAATTGCTTTTCCAAGAGGACGGGGGGCCCACTGAAGTGCAGTAGCTACTGTAGAGAAAATAGGTTCGGTAGCTACCCGCTAATGCAGCGAGGATGAAAATGTGCAAATGCTATGGTCGTTGCGGTTGGTACTGCTCGATAAGATAGACTTTTCATTTCCGCATCTAAATCGCCAAATTTCGGCAACCGAATTTAAGAATATTAAAACGCATCAACATCGCTCGAAGGGATTTCTTTAACATCGTTCAATTTATCGGCTGATTGTATGATATCAAAAATTTGAACTTGTATTGTATGATTGTAAGTCTTTAAGCAATGGAACATAGAATAGCATGGGTAGAAACTAGAAAATAAAATTATTTGATTTCAAAGCTTGGTGAACATAATTTTCGATTTAAGTATAATTCGATGTCGATCTCGATTTCGACAAAATTTAGAAGCCCAAACAGACTTCAAGATCCCTCACGTATATGAGAAATGTAGAAGATTTTGAGAGTTTCGTTAAAATTTCGAGATTTTGCCAACTCCAGTTTAAAATCTTTGGATGTAAATTAGATGTTTTTTGAGACCACTAGAAAAGTAGTGTATTTAATTTTTATTAGTTCAACTATCATACATATCTGATGAAACTCAATATTGGGCATTAAAATCCGAACCCCATATCTCATAATCTAAAGACTTTAGGCGCGACGAAGAAGTGGTCACCCCAGTTATTAAGTTATCCTAAAATACTTAAGATCTACGAAAGAAATATTTTATGTCAATGTAATTTATTAGGTATATACATATTCACTTAGTCTCTTATTGAGTCGATCTGTAGTTTAGATGACTGCCACCATAACCTAACCTAACCTACTCTAATAATTCAAAAATTTAAAAAACAAAACTCGGAAATTCTCTAAAACTATTTTCAATTATAATAACTTCATAAGCAGTATGCTATACCTGATTTTGGCAAATTGATTTTGAAATCTCGAAAAGCGTTTACAACGCTCTGAAGACATTTGTTTGACAACGACTATTATGATAAAATTTTTAACTTATTTGGTAAAAGTTTTACTTTTTAAAACGAGGAAATTTAAATTGAATGAACAAGAGTCAAAAGCTTGCATTGTCATGCAATATAAATTTTTACTTTATTATTTTTTAATAATAAATTATTGTGAAAAATTTGCTACCCTGAAATTTTGTATTTTCACGTTTTAGGACTAGTAGACCCCAAAAAAGGAAAAAAAATGTCCGTCTGTCCGCCGTACGCAAAACCGTTTGATGACGTATAGCTCATAAACCCGTTGAGATATTAAATTGAAATTTTTATGGTGGGTAAATTGGGTGAACCCCTACGATTGGTATCTTTTCGGTGGGTAGGGATGTGTGGGGGGGAGGAGGGGGGCGCGTTTTAGACTAATAATTTTGGTTTCTAGATCTCAGGAACTGCTTATGGTAGGAGGCTGAAATTTGGAACTTATGTAGTACTATGATAGTGCCTGTTTGCAAAAAAAAAATGGTGATAATGGTTGAGGGGTGTGGGAATGGCGGGGAAAACAATATGTCCGAAACGTCCGAAAGCTGGGATTCTAAGATCCATATCTCCTGAACCGTTGATCTCAGAAGTGTGAAACCTTGTAGTTATCTTAAGGGATACTAGGAGAGTAGACAAGAACTAAAATTGTTAAGGGGTGAAGTGGAGTGTAGGAGTGGGAGGTGAAAAACTTTGGATTACAATATCTTCCGAATCAATTGTACCAAGAAGATGAAATTTGGTTTCTGTATATAAGATCACAAGTGGAGTATACTGAATGTAAAAATTTTGAGAGGGGATAACCATTTATCAAAAAATTTAATTTTTATATCTCAAGAACCGTACCAGACATGATCTTAGAAGTTTTACAGGAGTTAGGCCCAGTATACTTCTAGCAGGAAAAAAAATGTTGGTGGTGCTGGCGAAGGGGGTGACGGTGGGAGGGGGTGGAATGAAAAGAATTCTGATTTTTATTTCTCGAAAACCGCAAAGTATAGAAAGCTGAAAATATACGACTATATAGAGCCACTGTAGAAGTATTCTAGAAAAATAAACTTTTTGATAGGGCAAGGTACGGTGGTTTTTCATATCTCAGAAACAGCGTATGCTAGAAAGTTGAAACTTGGTATGTATGTATATGTAGAAGTACTACAGGAGTAATTAAAGCAAAAAAAAAGTTCAATATTTTATTGATGTACAGAGCTGGAGTAATGCGGTGTAGGTCACTATGCTACTGATAACCTAAAGATTAAACAGAAGGCTATTTAGAACGTTATTTTTTAGGTTATCAGTCGCATAGTGACCTACACTGCATCTCAGTATAAAACACGTTTCGGACTTCTACCCAAAAAATAATAAAGTTGCGCCCAGACTGTAGGCAGATTTTTTTAATATTTTATACAGGCAGTTGTGGTGACAGATAATTTTACTTTATTATTTCGATAATACAGTATTGTGATCGATTTTTTAAAAAAACATACTGCAGTCACGATCGGCTGCAAGCCAATCGTATAATACTCTAGATGAATACTGAACTCCGATTTATATTGTAGTTGAGGATAAAGTAGAATTACGTGTGTGCATGTTGTATGTCCTTTATTAAGGACTCCTATTCGATTGCTACCCAAAACTAAAAGACAATATTCTGTGTTTAATTTCATATCTTGAACTGGGTAAATCATCGAAAAAAAAATCTCCTTTTTGAAGGACTTTCACATGGGAGGTGCAGGAAGGACATATTATTTCTTACATATTTATCCTTTTCCTTAGAACCATTTAAAAATGAACGTGTACAAAATTTCAAATTCGTAGCTTGAAGCAAAAGTTATCGAAAAATATTGTTGAACATGTGTCTTAAGGACATTTTGTATGACAGCTACCAGAAGGAGTAAAAGGATTTCGCTGATTAGTAAACTCGAACTTCGTTTTTACTCAAAACTAATTTGTACAAAATTTCCAATTCATAGCTAAAAGATTACTTGAGTTATAGTAAGTTCCGTTAATTAAGTGAAGACGTTTTGACAGGATATTTGTATGGCAGCTACACGAAGAACTAACAGGATTTTCTTCATAATCCTATATTTAGCTCCAACTATTGGAAAAATAACACATACAAAATTTCAATGTCGTAGCTTAAACCCTTCTAAAGTTATAGACCAATATTCTTGAACACGTGTTTTAAGGACATTTTGTAAGGCAGCTACCAGAAGGAGTAGGACGATTTTGCCCGTTAACGAACTTAGCCTTACAAATTCAACCAAACATCCAGATTCAAAATTTCAAGATCCTAGGTAAAGGCGTTCTTGAGTTATCGTGTTCACGGACAGACGGACGGACGGACGGACGGACGGACGGACGGACGGACGGACGGACGTCAAGCGGATTTGAGGTTTTTGGGCACAAATAAACAAAAAATAATATATAACTTTTTTTCGTCCGAGGCTTGGTTCTATGCGTTACAAACTTTTGGGCTGGATTAAACTTATAATACTCTATATGATTTCATCTAGAGTATAAAAATGTTTGCTACCCTCAATATTTTTTGTTTTTCGTTTCATGACTAGTAGACATGAAAAAAGCAAAAAAAAAATGTCATTTCGTCTGTCCGCCGTACGCCCTACGTCTACCAGTGTACGCAAAATTGTTTGAAGGCTCGTAGCACCTAAACCCTTTGAGCTATTTAGTTGAATTTTTATACTCTAGATGAAATCATATAGAGTATTATAAGTTTAATCCAGCCGAAAAGTTTGTAACGCATAGAACCAAGCCTCGGACGAAAAAAAGTTATATATTATTTTTTGTTTATTTGTGCCCAAAAACCTCAAATCCGCCTGACGTCCGTCCGTCCGTCCGTCCGTCCGTCCGTCTGTCCGTGAACACGATAACTCAAGAACGCCTTCACCTAGGATCTTGAAATTTTGAATCTGGGTGTTTGGTTGAATTTGTAAGGCTAAGTTCGTTAACGGGCAAAATCGTCCTACTCCTTCGGGTAGCTGCCATACAAAATGTCCTTAAAACACGTGTGCGAGAATATTAGCCAATAACTTCGGAACGGTTTAAGCTACCACTTTGAAATTTTGTGCGTGTTACTTTTTTAATAGTTGGAGCTAAATGTATGATTATGAAGAAAATCCTGTTAGTCCTTCGTGTAGCTGCCATACAAATATCCTGTCAAAATGTCTTCACTTAATTTACGAAACTCACTATAACTCAAGTAATCTTTTAGCTACGAAATCGAAATTTGGGGCAAATTAGTTTTGAGTAAAAACAAAGCTTGGGTTTACTTGTCAGCAAAATCCTTTTACTTCTTCTGGTAGCTGCCATACAAAATGTCCTTAAAATACGTGTTCAAGAATATTGGACGATAACTTCAGAAGGGTTTAAGCTACGTCTTTGAAATTTTGTATGTGGTATTTTTCCAATAGTTGGAGCTAAATATATGATTATGAGAAAATCCTATTAGTTCTTCGTGTAGCTGCCATACAAATATCCTGTCAAAACGTCTTCACTTAATTTACGGAACTTACTATAACTCAAGTAATCTTTTAGCTATGAATTGGAAATTTTGTACACCTTAGTTTTGAGTAGAAAAGAAGTTCGAGTTTACTAATCAGCGAAATCCTTTTACTCCTTCTGGTACCTGCCACACAAAATGTCCTTAAGACACGTGTTCAACAATATTTTTCGATAACTTTTGAACGCTTCAAGCTACGAATTTGAAATTTTGTACACGTTCATTTTTAATTGGTTCGAAGGAAAAGGATAAATATGTAAGAAATCGAGTGAGTCCTTCCTGCACCTCCCATGTGAAAGCCCTTCAAAAAGGACATTTTTTTCGATGACTTACCCAGTTCAAGATATGAAATTAAACACTGAATATTGTCTTTTAGTTTTGAGTAGCAATCTAATGGGAGTCCTTAATAAAGGACATACAACATGCACACACGTAATTCTACGTTATCCCCAACTGCAATATAAATCGGAGTTCAGTATTCATCTAGAGTATTATACGATTGGCTTGCAGCCGATCGTGACTGCAGTATGTTTTTTCCTGGGTAGACTGGGTATACCCCTTTAAGTAGACACCTTTTGAGTGGTGGGAGTGTGAAGGGGGAGGTGGGGGAAGCGTTTTAGACGGAACATTTTGGTTTCTAGATCTCAGCAACCATTTATGCTAGGAAGCTGAAACTTAGAATTTATATAGAGCTTCAATAGTTGAAAGGAAGATGGAGTGGCGTCCGAAACGCAAAAAAGCCGAGATTGAGACATTCTAAAATCCATATCTCCTAAACGGTTAATGTCACGAAGTTAAAACTTAAGAAACATCTCTAGATCTCTAGGAGAATAGATCGGGAATAAATTTAGTGGGTAGTGACGTACGGGGGGGGGGGGGGGGGGGGGGTGTGAATAACTTTAGATTACGATATCTTACGAACCAATTGCACTAGAGAAATAAAATTCGGTTTCTGTATAAAGGTTGACAAATGAAGTTTGCTGAAAGTAAAATTTTTTAAGGGGGCGGTGGGGCATGAAAGTAGAGTAGATAAGAATTTATCTAAAAAATTACGTCTCATATCTCAAGAACAGTGTAGGATAGATGCTTAAAATTTTTACCAGTAGTAGGCCTAATAAAACCCTAGAAAGACAAAAAGTTTTGGTGGTGGGGGGTGTAGAGGGTGAGGGTGGGGGTGGGTAAAAAGGAAAAAGTTTCAATTTTTATATCTCGATAACCTATAATGATAGAAATCTGAAGCTTGGTATTTAGATAGAGCTATAGTAGAGGCATATTGGAAAAGTATAATTTTTTATAGGAGTAGTATGGTACGGGTGGGGGGGGGGTGTTTTTCCTATCTCTAGAACGGCTTATGCTACAAAGTTGAAACTCGGTGCGTATATGTAAATTAACTAGAAAAGTAATTTAGATAAAAAAATTCTCAAATATCCATTGGCGTTTGGAAGGGGGGCGAAAAAAATGATCAGTGAAAATGGAATGCATATATTTTCACGATTTTCGTCATATCTATTAGGTCATCTCAAACATTCAATTTATTTTTATTCTACGGCTTCTTCATATAAATACCTAGAAAGTGTTTTCAGAATTTTTTTAAATTCGACCCCTTAGGGGGTGTAAAGTGGTTGTATACTTTTCACGGATTCTGTCATATCCTTCATGTCTAATTAGATATCGACTAACTTTTGACTTTCACGGGCTTGCGTATAGTCGTCTAAAAATTCTTTTTAAGTTTTTCCGTTTTCAGCCCCTAAGAGATAATATATAATAAATAATATATAATATATAATAAATCAAATTGGTTTTTACTTTCTCGTTCTGTCTTCATATTTATCTATTAGCTCCTTTCAGGATTTTTGGGTATTCAACCCCCACTCCAAGTGTGTGTAAGGAGGTTGCATATGTTTTCACAGATTCCTACAAATTGCTTAGATCTGATGATATATCGAATTCATGTTTACTTCCTAAGATTTCCTATGTTAGCGCCAAAAAGTCAATTTCAATATTTTTAGATATTCAATCCTTGGGGGTGTAAGGGATTGTATGCTTTTCAAAGCTTCGACATATTTCTTAGGTTTGATAAAATATTATATCGCTTTGCACTTCCACAGACTTTGTCTCATGAGATAAAAAGATCCTTCTTATAAAATCGTCTAAAAACCTTTTTCACAATAGATGTATATATGTTTTAACAATTCGTCATATCTCTTAAGTCCGATATGGCAACAAAGTCGTTTTTACTTCTATGGGCCTTTGGTGTACAAAATACACCAAAATTCGAATAGTTTACACGGGCTTTTTTAATGTTTAATCGGCTAAAAATCTCTATTTTAAATATTTTTATTTTAAGAACAAAATTAACTTTTCAAGAAACGTCATAATCTTGAAACACCTGATATACTCCGACTTTGACCGCTTCCGAACTTTGACTCGAAAAATAATAAAGATTCGCCCAAACAATTGGCAGATTTTGTATACTCTAGATGAAATCATTTAGAGTATTATAAGTTTAATCCAGCCCAAAAGTTTGTAACGCATAGAACCAAGCCTCGGACAAAAAAAGTTATATTTTATTTTTTGTTTATTTGTGGCCAAAAACCCCAAATCCGATTGACGTCTGTCTTTTCGTCCGTCCGTCCGTTAGCACGATAACTCAAGAACGCCTTCACCTAGGATCTTAAAATTTTGAATCTGGATGTTTGGTTGAATTTGTAAGGCTAAGTTTGTTAACGGGCAAAATTGTCCTACTCCTTCGGGTAGCTGCCATACAAAATGTCCTTAAATCACGTGTTCAAGAATATTGGTCGATAACTTCAGAAGAGTTTAAGCTACATCTTTGGATTTTGTATGTGTTATTTTTCCAATAGGTGGAGCTAAATGTATGAGTATGAAGAAAATCCTAATATCCGTTCGTGTAGCTGCCATACAAATATCCTGTCAAAATGTATTCACTTAATTTACGGAACTCACTGTAACTCAAGTAATCGTTTAGCTATGAATTCGGAATTTTGTACAAATTAGTTTTGAGTGAAAACAAAGTTCGAGTTTACTAGTCAGCAAAATCCTTTTAATCCATCTTTTACCTTCCATACAAAAAATCCTTAAGACACGTGTTCAACATTATTTTTCGATAACTTTTGAACGCTTCAAGCAATAAATTTGAAATTTTGTACACATTAATTTTTGAATGGTTTCAAGGAAAAAGGATAAATATGTAAGAAATCGAGTGAGTCCTTCCTGCACCTTCCATGTGAAAGTCCTTCAAAAAGGAACATTTTTTTCGGTGACTCACCCAGTTCAAGATATGAAATTAAACACTGAATATTGTCTTTTAGTTTTGAGTAGCAATCAAATGGGAGTCCGTTACTACCGTTGCTTCCATTTTTCCCGTTACTTCCGTTGCTCCGCTGCTTCCGTTGCTTCGTTGCTACCGTTACTCCATCCTCTATTCTCCATCCTCTATCCACCATCCTCCATCCACCATCCTCTATCCATCATCCATCATACACCATCCACCATCCCCCATCCACCATCCGCCATCCTCCATCTTCCATCCTCCATCCACTATCCTCTATCTCCTATCCAACATCCATCGTCCAACTTTACCATTTAGTAATAGGAACGCATAACTAATACACCGAAAACGAACGAACTGCTGCTAAACTATATGAAATACACTCAATTGTTGAAATAACTCGCGTACCACCAATTGTAAAATGATTTTGTTAACGCAGAAACCATCGCGGACGTGCGCTCAACATATCAACAAAGTTTCATCGCAATCGGATGAATGGCTTAGGAAGGCATACCGGACAAACAAACAAACAATTAGAACTAAAATCGTGAACAAATTGGAAAAATGTCGAAAAACAATTGTTTTTGATTCGATCGGTACCAAACTTCACAAGAAACATCCCGGGACTATTCTACATGTTCCCTGAAAATTTGATCAAAATCGGTTGAGCGGCTTAGGAGTTTATAAGTTACATACACACTTACATCCTTTTTTATATACCACTAGCCGCGTACCACGGCTACGCTCGCTACGCTCACGTTGTTCTATCGCCCCTGTTACTCCCGTTGCTCCTGTTGATCTCGTCCTTCTCACCGTTTCTCCCGTTTATCCATTGCTCCTGTTTTTTCCGTTGTTCATGCTGCAAAGCCAGTGGTTTCTAGTCTTGCTTTCCGTTATTGTTGTGCATCCTCTATCCTCTATCCACCATCCTCCATCCTCTATCCTCTATCCACCATCCTCCATCCTCCATCCTTCATCCTCCATCCACCATCCTCTATCCACCATCCTCCATCTTCTATCCTCCATCCTCTATCCACCATCCTTCACCCACCATCTCCCATCCTCCATCCACCATCCTCTATCCACCATCCTTCATCTACCATCCCCCAAACTATATCATCCATCCTCCATTCTCTATCCACCATCCTCCATCTTTCATCCTCCATATTCCATCTTCCATCCACTATCCTCTTATACCATTTAGTAATAGGAATAGGCATAACTAATACACCAAAAACGAACTGCCGCTAAATCATATGAAAAACACTCAAATGTTGAAATAACTCGCGAACCACCAACTGTTAAATAATTTTGTTAACGCAGAAACCATCGAGGGCGTACCCTCAACAAATCACCAAAGTTTCATCGCAATTGGATGAGTGGTTTAGGAGCCTATACAGGACAAACAGACAAACAGACAAACTGACAAACAGACAGACAAACATTCATTTTTATATATAGAGATATAGAGAAGATAGTATATAGATTAGTATCGAGTTTTTTTTTTAAATGGTTTTTTAATGGTTCTAATTAGTGTAAAAATATGTTTTAAATTTCACCCCGAATCAAAAAAAAAAAATTGAGATTCCGAAAAATGTGTTCTGATGTATTGACAATACGGCCATATAATATTATTCTGTGGATAATTGTAATTCTAAATATATAGGTTACGGTATGTATTGATAGAATCTTATCGAAATCTCGACATTTCGGCAAATCGAGTTTTAAATCTTTGGATGTGAAACAGTTATTAATATGTGGAGTAATAGTAGTTACTGCAAATACTCATAATTAAGTTCTTATAGCTGATTTATAACGCGAGTTTTCAAATTGGATTTGCAGAAATCTCGTGATTTTGACAAAACTATTAATAACTATTGGATTACCCATAAATTTGAATAAGTTTGATTTGAATTCTGACTAGGTTTTGTGAAAACATAGTTTAAAATCTACTTAAAACAACCTGGACAGCAATGATATTGTGTATCACTGCATTTACCACAATTTACGTCTTAATTTAGGATTAGAATGTGTATAATGAAAATTGTCCAAGCATAATCCAAACCCAGATTTTTCAAAATTAGTTTCAAACTTAACATAACACACCACAACCCGAAGATTGATTATATATATTTATATTCGAAATTTTTTTACTTTTCGATTGAAATATTTTTAATTAGTACAGTTTTCTTTTCAATCAAGAGACAAACGACAAAAGAAGGATAGAAGAAAGACATAAGGGGATTTCAGATTTCATGTATAATGCACTTAATTCAGTATAAGTGCATTATATGTACTTTATTATGTGTATCTATTAATCTAATCGTATCATATAATTTTTCTTTAAAGCAGACGTGATGAAAAAGCATGGGAGACGAATTTGTTAGAGGGGGGGTCATGGCTTCCATGGCCCCCCTATGACCGCCATTGGTCTCATTAGACCTAAGAAATATATCGAAATTCGTGAAGATGTACACAACTACTTTACAAAAAAAAATCGAAAATCGAAAAATTTGGAATAATGTTTCTAGGTGCTTATACAAAAAGTCCGCAGAAGTAAAATTAATTTGATAACTCGACATGTATAAAACAACGGCATTCGTGCAAATGTGAAAAAATGTTCGTGAATACATTTCTTTACTCCACCTTTGTACGCTAATGAAAATTAAGTTTTTTTGATTTAATTACACCTGTAGTACATCTAGATATGTGTACTAAGATTCAGCTTTCTAGAATAAATAGTTTCTGAGATATGAAAACCACCCCCACCCCATACCTTGCTACCCCTATCAACAATTTTCCAGGATGCTTCCATAATGGCACTATTAAGTCGTCAATTTGTAGCTTTCTATCTTTGCGGTTTTTGAGAAATAAAAACCGGAATTTTTCCTTTCAACCCCCTCCTACCACCACCACCTACACCTCCAAAATTTTTTTCTGCCAGAACCCAACTCCTGTGCATTTCTTAAGATCATATCTGGTACTGTTTTGAAGATATAAACAGTTTATACACTTATGTAGGAGTTGTATATCAACAAATTTCGCCATAGCTTCGTATACATCTGAATAAAGAACAGAATATAATATAATATTTAAATGACTTGAGTCCCAAATGAATACCAATCTCCATACAACTCATTGCCAAACAAATGGTTTGGTTATTAACACATACTGCAGTCACGATCGGCTGCAAGCCAATCGTATAATACTCTATATGAATACTGAACTCCGATTTATATTGTAGTTGGGGATAAAGTAGAATTATGTGTGTGCATGTTGTATGTCCTTTATTAAGGACTGCAATTAGATTGCTACTCAAAACTAAAAGACAATATTCAGTGTTTAATTTCATATCTTGAACTGGGTAAGTCATCGAATAAAAATGTCTTTTTTGAAGGACTTTCACATGGAAGATGCAGGAAGGCCTCACTCGATTTCTTACATATTTATCCTTTTCCTTGGAACCAGTTAAAAATGAACGTGTACAAAATTTCAAATTCGTAGCTAGAAGCGTTCAAAAGTTATCGAAAAATGTTGTTGAACACGTGTCTTACGGACATTTTGTATGGCAGCTACCAGAAGGAGTAAAAGGATTTCGCCGATTAGTAAACTCGAAGTTTGTTTTTACTCAAAACTAATTTGTACAAAATTTCCAATTCATAGCTAAAAGATTGCTTGAGTTATAGTAAGTTCCGTAAATTAAGTGAAAACGTTTGGAAAGGATATTTGTATGGCAGCTACACGAAGGACTAATAGGATTTTCTTCATAATCATACATTTAGCTCCAACTATTGAAAAAATAACACGTAAAATATTTCAAAGACGTAGATTAAACCCTTCTGAAGTTATCGGCCAATATTCTTCAACACGTGTTTTAAGGACATTTTGTATGGCAGCTACCAGAAGAAGTAAAAGGATTTCGCTGATTAGTTAAGTCGAACTTTCTTTTTACTCAAAACTAATTTGTACAAAATTCCGAATTCGTAGCTAAAAGATTACTTGAGGTATAGTGACTTTCGTAAATTAAGTGAATACATTTTGACAGGATATTTGTATGGCAGCTACACGAAGGACTAACAGGATTTTCTTCATAATCATATATTTAGCTCCAACTATTGGAAAAATAACACGTACAAAATTTCAATGTCGTAGCTTAAACCCTTCTGAAGTTATCGACCAATATTCTTGAACACGTGTTTTAAGGACATTTTGTAAGGCAGCTACCCGAAGGAGTAGGACGATTTTGCCCGTGAACAAACTTAGCCTTAAAAACCAAACATCCAGATTCAAAATTTCAAGATCCTAGGTGAAGGCGTTCTTGAGTTATCGTGTTCACGGACAGACGGACGGACGGACGGATGTCAAGCGGATTTCAGGTTTTTGGCCACAAATAAACAAAAAATACTGTATAACTTTTTTTCGTCCGAAACTTGGTTCTATGCGTTACAAATTTTTGGGCTGGATTAAACTTATAATACTCTATATGATTTCATCTCGAGTATAGATGGGAAAAACGGGTCAATGATGTGACCCAGGTTAACTAACCCGGTTCACCAATTTGACCCGTTCAGTAAGACCCGTTCAAATTGAACGATGTCTCTTTTTTACTACAATACTTGGATCTTGATTAAACTTAGCCATGAAAATAAGTAATTGGTTGATATTTCATAGGATGAAAAGGAAATAAATCTTTTTTTGTTTCTGACACCCGTAATTGACCACAATGAACATACCATATAATACGATACACATAATAAATAAATTACGACAATGTTTTATTATTAATAAAGTACTTATAAGATAAATTAAATATAAAAAGGTAGTTATAATAATTAATATATGTTTTCTTATAAATAGTAGTAAGTAATGAAATATTAAGTTCTATGTCATATTAAAGCTTAAAAATACAACTTGTGACAGTTTTCCTGCTGTAAGTCTACTCCTGCGTTTGGTCAAAATATTTCCCGCCTTTGAGAATACCCTTTCACACGGTACGGATGATGCAGGGATACAAAGACGACGTTTTACTAGTTCATAAAGACGTGGAAATCTATATTTATTTTCCAACCAGTAAGTCAGTGGATTTTCGTTAGGAAATAAATACGGGTCGTTAATGTAGGAATCCAATTCTACAATAGCCGCTGCCATCGGGTTCACCACAGGTTGAACAGATTCTCTAAATCCACTCCAGAGATCGATTACATAGTCTGAAGTTACTGGTACGTTGGTGAGAGGTTCCCTTTCAAGTAGCACCCCTAGGCTTTGGACCGAAGGTAGTCTAATTGTCACCATTTTATCCCTTAAAGACGAATAAGCGGATTGGTATTTATCATCAGGGAAACCTTTCTTTTTAAATCTGGGATCTAGAAGCACAGCCTGCATGATAATATCCGTTGAATCTAAATCCCTAAACCGTACGGACAATTCAGTTTTTAAGGTTTCACCCATTTCTTTTACCTGTTATAGTACATCTATATCTATTAAAATTTCATTTATGTGTTTCACCATAAATCGAGCTAGAATCGGGGCTTTAGAAACCGACACTATTTTTTCAGCGCTGACTTCTATAGTCACTGTGTTAAAAACAATCAATATTTTAATCGCATATTCTAATATGGTCCACTCACTAGGTAGTAAATTAAAGTTTTCACCAAGCTGCAATAATCCCAAGACCGACAAAATTGAATCCTTATTTTTTACAAATCTTGCAATCATATCAAACGTCGAATTCCAGCGAGTAACAACATCTTGCTTTAATTTTAATTTAGGTAGACGCATTTGCTCCTGTGCGGTATGCAATTTATTTAATGACTGGGAGCTTCTTTTAAAATGTTCAACAACTCTTTTAACTTTTTCCAAAATGAGTTTTATTTTTAATAACCCGGATCTTACCACCAAATTAATGGAATGAGCGAAACAGGAAAAGTGGGGCAAATTACATTGCCTTATTGCAAGTAGGATGTTTGCAGCATTATCGGTTACTACGGCAGTTACTTTATTTTCTAAACCCCATTCTTCAATTAATTTTTTTAAAAAGGTTGCTAGATTTGAAGTTGTATGCCTTTCGTTATAGGCTATACAGCCTAGCAAATAGGATTGTAATTCCGTTTTGTCATTTATAAAATGAACTGTAACACCAACAAAACTTTCGTTATTGATTGATGTCCAGCAATCTGTTGTGAGTGAAACGGCTGAAATATTCTCCAAACTTTTTTTTACCTTTTCGTATGTTGTTTTATATGCCATTGGTAAAAGGCTGTTAGAAACCGTCTTCCTAGTAGGTAGGGTATATCCTGGGCATAGCATATAAACTAATTTCCTGAATTCGGGATCTTCAACCAGGCTGAACGGGTGGTATTCTTTAACAATCAGCTTTAAAACCTGGTGATTTATTTCTTTGTTTTTATTAATTGGAATTGGCCTTATAACATTAATAAATGAACTCATTGAAGATTGAGAATGAGCCATTATCGGAGGGGATAAAAGAGGAGTAGAACTTACAGTAGACGAACTACCACGTGAACGTTGTAAAGCAGAAGAAGAATGAGGTTCTGAATATGATGGCGAAGTTAACGGGTTGGAAGTTCGGTTAATAATACTTACTTCCAAGTCGGCCTCTGTCGGTGCTGCATCAGACCGCGACGTTGAAGCGATAGCAGCTGAACTGGTACTTTTCCGTTGTGGTTGCGATGGTACAGTCGGATGCTTCATTTTAATATGGCGTCTCAAATTGCCGGTTGATCCCCCAGCATAGCTAATAAGGGTGTGGCAGTAGCTGCATTTAGCCACACGCGAACTCTCCGTTTCCACAAAATGATTCCACATGGGGCTATTTTTCAAGCTTTTCTTCTTGCTCGGCTTAATTGGTCCAGACATTATTTTTCTGTAATTGTGTTTATTAGAAACAATATACATATTTTAAAATCTAGGTGAACAGTAAATTTGGTTTACCTTAATTTAAATTATTCTGATATTATCGACACTTTCGTTACAAGGTACTGACGACGCTGTATATAGTTGTCAAATAGATGTCGAGGGACGCGATATACTATAAAAGAAAGCCAATTAGTAACATCCCAATATAGTCCTACGTTTAAAAATTTGAAGAACTTGCAATTGGTAAATATTATTCGGAGAGTATCAACACTTCTGTCACAAATCACTAATTCTGTAAATTAATTCACTTTAACAAAAAGAGTATTCAACCTCTAAATTATAATCCAAGTAAGCAGCACAGAAAACTAAAATTGAGTGGCAGGATGCTGGAGGAACACAAGAATTTATACTACTCCAACACCACCGACCCCGTAAATTATTTCGAGCTCAATACTCGAAATTTCCAAACGCCCCTCCCCATAAGCCTAAAAAAGGGATATATAGAGTATCTGGTCACACACACAGTCGGCACAGACTGTGTTGATCGCGCCACGACCCTACAACCACCATCAGGCTTTTTCATCACCACTAGCAAATAATGTCGACCGTGTATATACCCAACCGCCGCTATAACTTCCTTACCTAAGTGGCTGTCGTAAAAGGATCACATTTTTCTACCTATTAATGCATCCCGAAATTTCAACAGAATTCAAACCCAGTTCAGGTAATTTATTCCGATGTCCCTGTATCGTACCGTGATAACTTGCTTTGCCAAGTGGTTGTCGTAAAAGGATCACATTTTTCTACCTGCTTATGCATCCCGAAATTGAATAGAATTCAAACCGAGTTCTCGTAATTTATTCCGATGTTCCCTGCATTGTATATGTATTGGCACGTTTGAAATATTCTTTAATTTTTGCTTGAACGCATGCAGCATAACTTCTTTATCTCGAATTGTTACAGTGCTCCAGCAAAGTGTTTAAGTTGGGCGCAGTTGGACTTATAGAAGTTTAACTGTATTTTACATGACAAATCTTTACTTCCAACAAAAGAAAGAACACAGCACTGCCAGCCAAGTGTCCGTTTCGTAAAATAAAATTAATCTAAATTTATTTCGCTCGAGATATTTTCACATGTTTCCACGAGCATTGTTTATAAGATACCAAATCCGGTAAAAATGAACAAACATCACAGCGACGTAACGCGACGTTTGCAAGCGCAAACTCATCGAACTAACATTATTTCTTACGACGCATCGAATCTATAAAATGATAATCCGTGTTGAATCCTTTATTAATATACAAAGCAAAACCAATCCATATCCATACAACACATTCTTCAGAATTTCTATCGGTCAAATTGTAACCCGGGTTGATTTCATCTTTCGCATGTTTCCATCGTTTAAAGGTTTCCACGAACGACCACGAACGATCGAACGATGCACGATCGTTAGGTCTGCATGAACGATCGAACCTTGCACGATCGTTCGGTCTCCATGAACGATCGAACGATGCACAATCGTTCGGTCTCCATAAACGATCGTAAAGTAATACTTTTTCCTAAATCTATCTTCCATTTCCTATTTTCAATTTATAATCTTTAATCTTACATATTCAAACTTTAATCTTCAATTTTCAATCTTTAATTTTCAAACTTTAATATTTAGTCTTTAATCTATAATCTTTAATTTTTTACTTTAATCTTTAGTCCTTAATCTTTAATCTTTAGTCTTTATACTTTAATCTTTAATCTTTAATCTTTAATCGTTAATCTTTAATCTTTAATCTTTAGTCTTTAATCTTTAATCTTTAAACTATAATCTGTAATTGTTAATCTTTAATCTTTAATCTTTAGTCTTTAATCTTTAATCTTTAATCATTAATCTCTAGTATTCAATCTTTAATCTTTAATCGTTAATCTTTAATCTTTAGTCTTTAATCTTTAATATTTAATCTTTAATCTTTAATCTTTAATCTTTAATCTTTAATCTTTAATCTTTAATCTTTAGTCTTTAATCTTTAATCTATAATCTTTAATCGTTAATCTTTAATTCTTAATCTTTAGTCTTTAATCTTTAATCTTTAATCTTTAATCTTTAGTCTTTAATCTTTAATCTTTAATCTTTAAACTTTAATCTTTAATCTATAATCTTTAATCTTTAATCTTTAGTCTTTAATCTTTAATCTTTAATCTTTAATCTTTAATCTTTAATCTTAAATCTTTAATCTTTAATTTTTATTATATAATCTTTAGTCTTTAATCTATAATTTTAAATCTAAATTCACCATTTTCCACCATCTGTCTTCTATCCCCTATCCTTCATACTCCATACTTCGTTCTCCATCTTCCATCCCCTATCCTCCATCATCCATCCTCCATCATCCTACCTCCATCCTCCATCCTCCATCCTCCATCCTCATCCTCTATTCTCCAACCTCCATCCTCCATCCATCATCCTCCATCCTCTATCCTCCATCCATCATCCTCCATCCTCTATCCTCCATCCTCCATCCTACATCCCCCATCCTCCATCCTCCATCCTAGATCATCCATCCTCCAACCTTCAACCTCCATCCACCATCCTCCATCCTCCATTATCCATCCACTATCATCCAACCTCCATCCTCCATCCCCCATCCCCCATCCTCCATCCTCCATCCTCCATCCTCCATCCTCCATCCTCCATCCTCCATCCTCCATCCTCCATCCTCCATCCTCCATCCTCCATCCTCCATCCTCCATCCTCCATCCTCCATCCTCCATCCTCCATCCTCCATCCTCCATCCTCCATCCTCCATCCTCCATCCTCCATCCTCCATCCTCCATCCTCCATCCTCCATCCTCCATCCTCCATCCTCCATCCTCCATCCTCCATCCTCCATCCTCCATCCTCCATCCTCCATCCTCCATCCTCCATCCTCCATCCTCCATCCTCCATCCTCCATCCTCCATCCTCCATCCTCCATCCTCCATCCTCCATCCTCCATCCTCCATCCTCCATCCTCCATCCTCCATCCTCCATCCTCCATCCTCCATCCTCCATCCTCCATCCTCCATCCTCCATCCTCCATCCTCCATCCTCTATCCTCTATCCTCTATCCTCTATCCTCTATCCTCCATCCTCCATCCTCCATCCTCCATCCTCCATCCTCCATCCTCCATCCTCCATCCTCCATCCTCCATCCTCCATCCTCCATCCTCCATCCTCCATCCTCCATCCTCCATCCTCCATCCTCCATCCTCCATCCTCCATCCTCCATCCTCCATCCTCCATCCTCCATCCTCCATCCTCCATCCTCCATCCTCCATCCTCCATCCTCCATCCTCCATCCTCCATCCTCCATCCTCCATCCTCCATCCTCCATACTCCATCCTCCATCCTCCATCCTCCATCCTCCATCCTCCATCCTATATCCTCCATCCACTATCATCCATCCTCCATCATCCATCCTCCATCCTCCATCCTCCATCCTCCATCCTCCATCCTCCATCCTCCATCCTCCATCCTCCATCCTCCATCCTCCATCCTCCATCCTCCATCCTCCATCCTCTATCCTCCATCCTCCATCCTCCATCCTCCATCCTCCATCCTCCATCCTCCATCCTCTATCCTCCATCCTCCATCCTCCATCCTCTATCCTCTATCCTCTATCCTCCATCCTCCATCCTCCATCCTCCATCCTCCATCCTCCATCCTCCATCCTCCATCCTCCATCCTCCATCCTCCATCCTCCATCCTCCATCCTCCATCCTCCATCCTCCATCCTCCATCCTCCATCCTCCATCCTCCATCCTCCATCCTCCATCCACTATCATCCATCCTCCATCCTCCATCCTCCATCCTCCATCCTCCATCCTCCATCCTCCATCCTCCATCCTCCATCCTCCATCCTCCATCCTCCATCCTCCATCCTCCATCCTCCATCCTCCATCCTCCATCCTCCATCCTCCATCCTCCATCCTCCATCCTATATCCTCCATCCACTATCATCCATCCTAAATCATCCATCCTCCATCCTCCATCCTCCATCCTCCATCCTCCATCCTCCATCCTCCATCCTCCATCCTCCATCCTCCATCCTCCATCCTCCATCCTCCATCCTCCATCCTCCATCCTCCATCCTCCATCCTCCATCCTCCATCCTCCATCCTCCATCCTCCATCCTCCATCCTCCATCCTCCATCCTCCATCCTCCATCCTCCATCCTCCATCCTCCATCCTCCATCCCCCATCCTCCATCCTCCATCCTCCATCCTCCATCCTCCATCCTCCATCCTCCATCCTCCATCCTCCATCCTCCATCCTCCATCCTCCATCCTCCATCCTCCATCCTCCATCCTCCATCCTCCATCCTCCATCCTCCATCCTCCATCCTCCATCCTCCATCCTCCATCCTCCATCCTCCATCCTCCATCCTCCATCCTCCATCCTCCATCTCCATCCTCCATCCTCCATCCTCCATCCTCCATCCTCCATCCTCCATCCTCCATCCTCCATCCTCCATCCTCCATCCTCCATCCTCCATCCTCCATCCTCCATCCTCCATCCTCTATCTCTATCCTCTATCCTCTATCCTCTATCCTCCATCCTCCATCCTCCATCCTCCATCCTCCATCCTCCATCCTCCATCCTCCATCCTCCATCCTCCATCCTCCATCCTCCATCCTCCATCCTCCATCCTCCATCCTCCATCCTCCATCCTCCATCCTCCATCCTCCATCCTCCATCCTCCATCCTCCATCCTCCATCCTCCATCCTCCATCCTCCATCCTCCATCCTCCATCCTCCATCCTCCATCCTCCATCCTCCATCCTCCATCCTCCATACTCCATCCTCCATCCTCCATCCTCCATCCTCCATCCTCCATCCTATATCCTCCATCACTATCATCCATCCTCCATCATCCATCCTCCATCCTCCATCCTCCATCCTCCATCCTCCATCCTCCATCCTCCATCCTCCATCCTCCATCCTCCATCCTCCATCCTCCATCCTCCATCCTCCATCCTCCATCCTCCATCCTCCATCCTCCATCCTCTATCCTCCATCCTCCATCCTCCATCCTCCATCCTCCATCCTCCATCCTCCATCCTCTATCCTCCATCCTCCATCCTCCATCCTCTATCCTCTATCCTCTATCCTCCATCCTCCATCCTCCATCCTCCATCCTCCATCCTCCATCCTCCATCCTCCATCCTCCATCCTCCATCCTCCATCCTCCATCCTCCATCCTCCATCCTCCATCCTCCATCCTCCATCCTCCATCCTCCATCCTCCATCCTCCATCCTCCATCCACTATCATCCATCCTCCATCCTCCATCCTCCATCCTCCATCCTCCATCCTCCATCCTCCATCCTCCATCCTCCATCCTCCATCCTCCATCCTCCATCCTCCATCCTCCATCCTCCATCCTCCATCCTCCATCCTCCATCCTCCATCCTATATCCTCCATCCACTATCATCCATCCTAAATCATCCATCCTCCATCCTCCATCCTCCATCCTCCATCCTCCATCCTCCATCCTCCATCCTCCATCCTCCATCCTCCATCCTCCATCCTCCATCCTCCATCCTCCATCCTCCATCCTCCATCCTCCATCCTCCATCCTCCATCCTCCATCCTCCATCCTCCATCCTCCATCCTCCATCCTCCATCCTCCATCCTCCATCCTCCATCCTCCATCCTCCATCCTCCATCCCCATCCTCCATCCTCCATCCTCCATCCTCCATCCTCCATCCTCCATCCTCCATCCTCCATCCTCCATCCTCCATCCTCCATCCTCCATCCTCCATCCTCCATCCTCCATCCTCCATCCTCCATCCTCCATCCTCCATCCTCCATCCTCCATCCTCCATCCTCCATCCTCCATTCTCCATCCTCCATCCTCCATCCTCCATCCTCCATCCTCCATCCTCCATCCTCCATCCTCCATCCTCCATCCTCCATCCTCCATCCTCCATCCTCCATCCTCCATCCTCCATCCTCCATCCTCCATCCTCCATCCTCCATCCTCCATCCTCCATCCTCCATCCTCCATCCTCCATCCTCCATCCTCCATCCTCCATCCTCCATCCTCCATCCTCCATCCTCCATCCACTATCATCCATCCTCCATCATCCATCCTCCATTATCCATCCTCCATCCTCCATCCTCCATCCTCCATCCTCCATCCTCCATCCTCCATCCTCCATCCTCCATCCTCCATCCTCCATCCTCCATCCTCCATCCTCCATCCTCCATCATCCATCATCCATCCTCCATCCTCTATCCTCTATCCTCTATCCTCTATCCTCTATCCTCTATCCTCTATCCTCTATCCTCTATCCTCTATCCTCCATCCTCCATCCTCCATCCTCCATCCTCCATCCTCCATCCTCCATCCTCCATCCTCCATCCTCCATCCTCCATCCTCCATCCTCCATCCTCCATCCTCCATCCTCCATCCTCCATCCTCCATCCTCCATCCTCCATCCTCCATCCTCCATCCTCTATCCTCCATCCTCCATCCTCCATCCTCCATCCTCCATCCTCCATCCTCCATCCTCCTCCATCCTCCATCCTCCATCCTCCATCCTCCATCCTCCATCCTCCATCCTCCATCCTCCATCCTCCATCCTCCATCCTCCATCCTCCATCCTCCATCCTCCATCCTCCATCCTCCATCCTCCATCCTCCATCCTCCATCCTCCATCCTCCATCCTCCATCCTCCATCCTCCATCCTCCATCCTCCATCCTCCATCCTCCATCCTCCATCCTCCATCCTCCATCCTCCATCCTCCATCCTCCATCCTCCATCCTCCATCCTCCATCCTCCATCCTCCATCCTCCATCCTCCATCCTCCATCCTCCATCCTCCATCCTCCATCCTCCATCCTCCATCCTCCATCCTCCATCCTCCATCCTCTATCCTCCATCCTCCATCCTCCATCCTCCATCCTCCATCCTCCATCCTCCATCCTCCATCCTCCATCCTCCATCCTCCATCCTCCATCCTCCATCCTCCATCCTCCATCCTCCATCCTCCATCCTCCATCTCCATCCTCCATCCTCCATCCTCCATCCTCCATCCTCCATCCTCCATCCTCCATCCTCCATCCTCCATCCTCCATCCTCCATCCTCCATCCTCCATCCTCCATCCTCCATCCTCCATCCTCCATCCTCCATCCTCCATCCTCCATCCTCCATCCTCCATCCTCCATCCTCCATCCTCCATCCTCCATCCTCCATCCTCCATCCTCCATCCTCCATCCTCCATCCTCCATCCTCCATCCTCCATCCTCCATCCTCATCCTCCATCCTCCATCCTCCATCCTCCATCCTCCATCCTCCATCCTCCATCCTCCATCCTCCATCCTCCATCCTCCATCCTCCATCCTCCATCCTCCATCCTCCATCCTCCATCCTCCATCCTCCATCCTCCATCCTCCATCCTCCATCCTCCATCCTCCATCCTCCATCCTCCATCCTCCATCCTCCATCCTCCATCCTCCATCCTCCATCCTCCATCCTCCATCCTCCATCCTCCATCCTCCATCCTCCATCCTCCATCCTCTATCCTCCATCCTCCATCCTCCATCCTCCATCCTCCATCCTCCATCCTCCATCCTCCATCCTCCATCCTCCATCCTCCATCCTCCATCCTCCATCCTCCATCCTCCATCCTCCATCCTCCATCCTCCATCCCATCCTCATCTCCATCCTCCATCCTCCATCCTCCATCCTCCATCCTCCATCCTCCATCCTCCATCCTCCATCCTCCATCCTCCATCCTCCATCCTCCATCCTCCATCCTCCATCCTCCATCCTCCATCCTCCATCCTCCATCCTCCATCCTCCATCCTCCATCCTCCATCCTCCATCCTCCATCCTCCATCCTCCATCCTCCATCCTCCATCCTCCATCCTCCATCCTCCATCCTCCATCCTCCATCCTCCATCCTCCATCCTCCATCCTCCATCCTCCATCCTCCATCCTCCATCCTCCATCCTCCATCCTCCATCCTCCATCCTCCATCCTCATCCTCCATCCTCCATCCTCCATCCTCCATCCTCCATCCTCCATCCTCCATCCTCCATCCTCCATCCTCCATCCTCCATCCTCCATCCTCCATCCTCCATCCTCCATCCTCCATCCTCCATCCTCCATCCTCCATCCTCCATCCTCCATCCTCCATCCTCCATCCTCCATCCTCCATCCTCCATCCTCCATCCTCCATCCTCCATCCTCCATCCATCCTCCATCCTCCATCCTCCATCCTCCATCCTCCATCCTCCATCCTCCATCCTCCATCCTCCATCCTCCATCCTCCATCCTCCATCCTCCATCCTCCATCCTCCATCCTCCATCCTCCATCCTCCATCCTCCATCCTCCATCCTCCATCCTCTATCCTCCATCCTCCATCCTCCATCCTCTATCCTCCATCCTCCATCCTCCATCCTCCATCCTCCATCCTCCATCCTCCATCCTCCATCCTCCATCCTCCATCCTCCATCCTCCATCCTCCATCCTCCATCCTCCATCCTCCATCCTCCATCCTCCATCCTCCATCCTCCATCCTCCATCCTCCATCCTCCATCCTCCATCCTCCATCCTATATCCTCCATCCACTATCATCCATCCTCCATCATCCATCCTCCATCCTCCATCCTCCATCCTCCATCCTCCATCCTCCATCCTCCATCCTCCATCCTCCATCCTCCATCCTCCATCCTCCATCCTCCATCCTCCATCCTCCATCCTCCATCCTCCATCCTCCATCCTCCATCCTCCATCCTCCATCCTCCATCCTCCATCCTCCATCCTCCATCTCCATCCTCCATCCTCCATCCTCCATCCTCCATCCTCCATCCTCCATCCTCCATCATCCATCCTCCATCCTCTATCCTCTATCCTCTATCCTCTATCCTCCATCCTCCATCCTCCATCCTCCATCCTCCATCCTCCATCCTCCATCCTCCATCCTCCATCCTCCATCCTCCATCCTCCATCCTCCATCCTCCATCCTCCATCCTCCATCCTCCATCCTCCATCCACTATCATCCATCCTCCATCCTCCATCCTCCATCCTCCATCCTCCATCCTCCATCCTCCATCCTCCATCCTCCATCCTCCATCCTCCATCCTCCATCCTCCATCCTCCATCCTCCATCCTCCATCCTCCATCCTCCATCCTCCATCCTCCATCCTCCATCCTCCATCCTCCATCCTCCATCCTCCATCCTCCATCCTCCATCCTCCATCCTCCATCCTCCATCCTCCATCCTCCATCCTCCATCCTCCATCCTCCATCCTCCATCCTCCATCCTCCATCCTCCATCCTCCATCCTCCATCCTCCATCCTCCATCCTCCATCCTCCATCCTCCATCCTCCATCCTCCATCCTCCATCCTCCATCCTCCATCCTCCATCCTCCATCCTCCATCCTATCCTCCATCCACTATCATCCATCCTCCATCCTCCATCCTCCATCCTCTATCCTCCATCCTCCAACCTCCATCCTCCATCCTCCATCCTCCATCCTCCATCCTCCATCCTCCATCCTCCATCCTCCATCCTCCATCCTCCATCCTCCATCCTCCATCCTCCATCCTCCATCCTCCATCCTCCATCCTCCATCCTCCATCCACCATTATCCATCCTCCATCCTAAATCCTCCATCCTATATCCTCCATCCACTATCATCCATCCTCCATCCTCCATCCTCCATCCTCCATCCTCCATCCTCCATCCTCCATCCTCCATCCTCCATCCTCCATCCTCCATCCTCCATCCTCCATCCTCCATCCTCCATCCTCCATCCTCCATCCTCCATCCTCCATCCTCCATCCTCCATCCTCCATCCTCCATCCTCCATCCTCCATCCTCCATCCTCCATCCTCCATCCTCCATCCTCCATCCTCCATCCTCCATCCTCCATCCTCCATCCTCCATCCTCCATCCTCCATCCTCCATCCTCCATCCTCCATCCTCCATCCTCCATCCTCCATCCTCCATCCTCCATCCTCCATCCTCCATCCTCCATCCTCCATCCTCCATCCTCCATCCTCCATCCTCCATCCTCCATCCTCCATCCTCCATCCTCCATCCTCCATCCTCCATCCTCCATCCTCCATCCTCCATCCTCCATCCTCCATCCTCCATCCTCCATCCTCCATCCTCCATCCTCCATCCTCCATCCTCCATCCTCCATCCTCCATCCTCCATCCTCCATCCTCCATCCTCCATCCTCCATCCTCCATCCTCCATCTCCATCCTCCACCCTCCATCCTCCATCCTCCATCCTCCATCCTCCATCCTCCATCCTCCATCCTCCATCCTCCATCCTCCATCCTCCATCCTCCATCCTCCATCCTCCATCCTCCATCCTCCATCCTCCATCCTCCATCCTCCATCCTCCATCCTCCATCCTCCATCCTCCATCCTCCATCCTCCATCCTCCATCCTCCATCCTCCATCCTCCATCCTCCATCCTCCATCCTCCATCCTCCATCCTCCATCCTCCATCCTCCATCCTCCATCCTCCATCCTCCATCCTCCATCCTCCATCCTCCATCCTCCATCCTCCATCCTCCATCCTCCATCCTCCATCCTCCATCTCATCCTCCATCCTCCATCCTCCATCCTCCATCCTCCATCCTCCATCCTCCATCCTCCATCCTCCATCCTCCATCCTCCATCCTCCATCCTCCATCCTCCATCCTCCATCCTCCATCCTCCATCCTCCATCCTCCATCCTCCATCCTCCATCCTCCATCCTCCATCCTCCATCCTCCATCCTCCATCCTCCATCCTCCATCCTCCATCCTCCATCCTCCATCCTCCATCCTCCATCCTCCATCCTCCATCCTCCATCCTCCATCCTCCATCCTCCATCCTCCATCCTCCATCCTCCATCCTCCATCCTCCATCCTCCATCCTCCATCCTCCATCCTCCATCCTCCATCCTCCATCCTCCATCCTCCATCCTCCATCCTCCATCCTCCATCCTCCATCCTCCATCCTCCATCCTCCATCCTCCATCCTCCATCCTCCATCCTCCATCCTCCATCCTCCATCCTCCATCCTCCATCCTCCATCCTCCATCCTCCATCCTCCATCCTCCATCCTCCATCCTCCATCCTCCATCCTCCATCCTCCATCCTCCATCCTCCATCCTCCATCCTCCATCCTCCATCCTCCATCCTCCATCCTCCATCCTCCATCCTCCATCCTCCATCCTCCATCCTCCATCCTCCATCCTCCATCCTCCATCCTCCATCCTCCATCCTCCATCCTCCATCCTCCATCCTCCATCCTCCATCCTCCATCCTCCATCCTCCATCCTCCATCCTCCATCCTCCATCCTCCATCCTCCATCCTCCATCCTCCATCCTCCATCCTCCATCCTCCATCCTCCATCCTCCATCCTCCATCCTCCATCCTCCATCCTCCATCCTCCATCCTCCATCCTCCATCCTCCATCCTCCATCCTCCATCCTCCATCCTCCATCCTCCATCCTCCATCCTCCATCCTCCATCCTCCATCCTCCATCCTCCATCCTCCATCCTCCATCCTCCATCCTCCATCCTCCATCCTCCATCCTCCATCCTCCATCCTCCATCCTCCATCCTCCATCCTCCATCCTCCATCCTCCATCCTCCATCCTCCATCCTCCATCCTCCATCCTCCATCCTCCATCCTCCATCCTCCATCCTCCATCCTCATCCTCCATCCTCCATCCTCCATCTCCATCCTCCATCCTCCATCCTCCATCCTCCATCCTCATCCATCCTCCATCCTCCATCCTCCATCCTCCATCCTCCATCCTCCATCCTCCATCCTCCATCCTCCATCCTCCATCCTCCATCCTCCATCCTCCATCCTCCATCCTCCATCCTCCATCCTCCATCCTCCATCCTC
>OX638310.1:91717371-92189494 GCA_951812415.1 Beris morrisii | reverse complement strand
TTTAATAAAGGACTCAGTCGAGTCCGAGACGTCTCACAAAAATTAAAATAAACAGTATTTTACCAGGAAAACTAGTATTTCTTTTTTAAAAAAAAATAAAAAAAATAATTTAATATTTTTATTGAACTCGAGAAAAAGGAACATCAACAAAAAAATTTTATTTTTCAGGAGAGCGAAAAAACTAAAAAAAAACAGTGCAGTCATTGCTCACTTTGGAGACGACTTTCGACCTCATATAGTGCGTATGAAAATGTGCGAATAGTATTATTCTTTATTCAAAGAATACATACATGCAAAAAAGGAGATCTTTGAAAAAAATTTGCAAGAATAATTTTTTTTTTTAATTTTTTGTCGCAAACTTGCCTTTAAAATAAGCCTAATTCTATGATAAAAATTCACATAAAAAATTTAAATATAATTTTTTCTTATAAATTCTTCGCGTTTCAAAAGAATCGGCGAGGATAGGGTCACAAATTTTGGCAATTCTTGATGGAATGACTCTATATGTACCAAATTTTCGATGTTATTTTGCGATTCCGAACCAAAAAGTTATGTACTACTATTTTTTGTAAAGTACTACTATTTTTCACTTACATGCACTACTGTACAATTTAACATATCTCCAGTGAAAAATCCGCTGTGTAGAAAAATGTGGAAAAGTTAACAGCTGAAAACAGCTGGGAACAGGTGTTTGTTTGACATTTACATTTTTCAAAATAAAATTTATTCTACGCGTGTTTTTTATGGTAATTAAGTGTCAGTAGTCTAGAGCCCGGTTTTTATACGAGGGGACCACAATGGATCCACAGTGATCTCTCGTGATGGACTGGGGCACATTGCTTTAGTCCACCCTTCTCAACCTAACCTAACCTAAGTGTCATGGATAATATATTGGCCACGCTTAATTTTATACGCGCATAAAAAATCTTAAAATCCGCTTTGGTTTAAAAAATTCAAAGAAACACTCGATATCACAAAAACCAAAGTCAGCTTGAAAAAAGAAACGGATAAATTCAAATGACGGACAGGAGATGTCAAAATTATCGCACCGCAATGCAAAATTAAATAGCAGCACATATAAATGGTGGCAGAAAATTGGTCTCCACGGTTTCAGCACCATCTATTGGTCGATGAGCAAACTGTCAAATCGTGGCAGAATTTTGACACGAACTCCGTACCACCAAAGAGAAAGCCAATTTCATATGGGTGGCAAAATTGCTCGAGGTCCCTACTAGGCTTAAAACGTGGGTGAGTTCCCATAAAATTACGTGAAAAAGACATTAGTTTGTTAAGCCTAGTACGGACCTCGGGCAAAATTTTGCCACCCATATAAAATGCATGTAAAAAAAAGTTGGCAAAATTTTTCCAACTCGATTTTCACGTTGGCGTTCTGTTTGGTGGTACGGAGTTCATGTCTGATGGTGCTGAAACCGTGGAGACCAATTTTCTGCCATCATTTAAATGTGCTGCTATTTAATTTTGCATTGCGGTACAATAATTTTGATATCTCCTGTCAGTCATTTGAATTTATGAGTTTCTTTTTTTAAATTGACTTTGGTTTTTGTGATGTCGAGTGTTTCTTTAAATTTTTTTAAACCAAAGCGGATTTTAAGATTTTTTATGTGCGTATAAAATTAACCGTGGCTGATATTGTTATCCATGTCATTTAATTACCATAAAAAACACGCGTAGAATAAATTTTATTTTGAAAAATGGAAATGTCAAACAAACTGCTGTTCCCAGCTGTTTACTTCTCCACATTATTCTACACACCGTGTAGAGTTTAATAGCAAATTACCGTGGCAAAATTTTGCCAGAGGTTCGTACTAGGCTTTATTTTTATACTCTAGATGAAATCATATAGAGTATTATAAGTTTAATCCAGCCGAAAAGTTTGTAACGCATAGAACCAAGCCTCGGACGAAAAAAAGTTATATATTATTTTTTTTTTATTTGTGCCCAAAAACCTCAAATCCGCTTGACGTCCGTCCGTCCGTCCGTCCGTCCGTCCGTCCGTCCGTCCGTCCGCCTGTCCGTGAACACGATAACTCAAGAACGCCTTCACCTAGGATCTTGAAATTTTGAATCTGGATGTTTGGTTGAATTTGTAAGGCTAAGTTCGTTAACGGGCAAAATCGTCTTACTCCTTCGGGTAGCTGCCATACAAAATGTCCTTAAAACACGTGTTCAAGAATATTGGTCGATAACTTCAGAAGGGTTTAAGCTACGTCTTTGAAATTTTGTATGTGTTATTTTTCCAATAGTTGGAGCTAAATATATGATTATAAAAAAAATCCTTTTATTCCTTCGTGTAGCTGCCATACAAATATCCTGTCAAAATGTATTCACTTAATTTACAAAACTCACAATAACTCAAGTAATCTTTTAGCTACGAATTCGGAATTTTGTACAAGTTAGTTTTGAGTGAAAAGCAAGTCGGAGTTTACTAGTCAGCGAGATCCTTTAACTCCTTTTGGTAGCTGCCATACAAAATGTCCTTAAAACACGTGTTCAAGAATATTGGTCGATAACTTCAGAAGGGTTTAAGCTACGAGATTGAACTTTTGTATGTGTCATTTTTCCAATAGTTGGAGCTAAATATATGATTATGAAGAAAATCCTATTAGTCCTTCGTGTAGCTGCCATACAAATATCCTGTCAAAATGTATTCACTTAATTTACGAAACTCACTATAACTCAAGTAATCTTTTAGCTACGAATTCGGAATTTTGTACAAGTTAGTTTTGAGGGAAAAGGAAGTTCGAGTTTACTAATCAGCGAAATCCTTTTACTCCTTCTGGTAGCTGCCATACAAAATATCCTTAAAACACGTGTTCAACAAATTTTTCCGATAACTTATGAACGCTTCAAGCTACGAATTTCAAATTTTGTACACGTTTATTTTTGAATGGTTCCAAGGAAAAGGATAAATATGTAAGAAATCGAGTGAGTCCTTCCTGCACCTCCCATGTGAAAGTCCTTCAAAAAGGACATTTTTTTTATGACTTACCCAGTTCAAGGTATGAAGTTAAACACTGAATATTGTCTTTTAGTTTTGAGTAGCAATCTAATAGCAGTCCTGAATAAAGGACATACACATGCACACACGTAATTCTACTTTATCCCCAACTACAATATAAATCGAAGTTCAGTATTCATCTAGAGTATTATACGATTGGCTTGCAGCCGATCGTGACTGCAGTATGTTTTTAATTACTATTTTTTCGTGAAGTATTTTAGAAAATGTATACATTGACTAGCAAAAGTATCCATTTTACTTTATTATTGTAATAATACAGTATTGTTTTCGATTTTTTAAAAAAAAAAATTTGCTACCCTCAAAATTTTTTTTTTCACGTTTCATGACGAGTACACACGAAAAAAGCAAAAAAAAATTTCAGTCCGTCTGTCCGCCGTACGCCGTACGCCGTACGCCGTACGCCGTACGCCGTACGTCGACCGCTGTACGCAAAATCGTTTGAAAGCTCGTAGCTCCCAAACCCTTTGAGCTATTAAATTGAAATTTTGTTGATGAATAGACTGGGTAGTCCCCTTGAAGTGGCCAAATTTGGAGGGGTGGGGGTGTGAGGGGGAAGGAGGGGGAAGTGTTTTAGACGGAAAATTTTGGTTTCTAGATCTCAGCAACCGCTTATGCTAGCAGGCTGAAATTTGGAATTTATATAAAGCTTCAGTAGTGGACCCATTTGCAAAAAAATTGCCGATATAGGTGAAGGGGTTTGGGAGTGGGGGGAAAAATAATGCGTCTGAAACGCAAAAAAGGTGAGATCGACACTTTCTAAAATCCATATCTCCTAAACGGTTAATGTCACGAAATTGAAACTTAATGAGTATCTGTAGGTATACTAGGAGAATAGATTGGAAACAAAAATTTGAGTGGGGGCAGTGGCGTACGGGGGTGGGGGCTAAAAAACTTTAGATTACGATATCTCACGAACCAATTGCACTAGATAAATAAAATTTGGTTTCCTTATAAAGGTTGACAAATAAAGTTTGCTGAAAGTAAAATTGTTTACGGGGGCGGTGGAGCATGAAAGTGGAGGGGATAAGAATTTTTCTAAAAAATCACGTCTCATATCTCAAGAACGGTGTAAGATAGATACTTAAAATTTTTACCAGAAGTAGGCCTAATAGACCACTAGCTAAAAACAAAATTTTGGAAGTGTGGGTGTAGAGGGTGAGGGTGGGGGAGGGTGAAAAGGAAAAAGTTCCGATTTTTCTATCTCGAGAACCTATAATGATATAAAGCTGAAACTTGGTATTTAGATAGAGCTATATTAGTAGCATCTTGGAAAAATATAATGGGGTGTTTTTCCTATCTATAGAACGGCTTATGATACAAAGTTGAAACTCGGTACGTTTATGTAAATCAACTAGAAAACTAATTTGGATAAAAAAAAATTTCAAATATCCATTGGCGTTCGGAGGTGGGGCAAAAAAAATTATCAGTGTATATAGAATGCATATATTTTCACGGTTTTCGTCATATCTATTAGGTCTTCCCAAATATTGAATTCATTTTTATTCTACGGATTCTTCATATAAATACCTACAAAGCATTTTCAGAATTTTTTAAAATTCGACCCCTAAGGCGGTGCAAAGAGGGTTGTAAACTTTTTCACGAATTCTACTATATCCCCACGTCTTATCAGATATCGAATATCTTTTCACTTTCACGTGCTTGCGTAACAATCACCTAAAACTTGTTTTTAAATTTTTTTCAGCCCCTAAGAGGGTATAAACGGGTTGAACACGTTTTCACGAGTTCCGTCATTTCTTTTAGAAGTGATAAGAAATTGAATTGGTTCCTACCTTCTCGTGCTGTTTTCATATTTATTTATTAACTTTTTTCAGGATTTGTGTTCAAGTGGGTGTAAGGAGGTTGCATATCTGATGATATATCGAATTCATTTTTACATCCTATGGTTTCCTATATAAAAAAGCCAAAAAGTCATTTTCAGTATTTTAGATATTCAATCCTAATGGGTGTAAGGGGGTTGTATGCTTTTCAAAGTTTCGACATATTTCTTAGGTTCGATGAGATATTAGATCGCTTTTCATTTCCGCAGACTTTTTATATAATCGCCTACAAACCCATTTCTTAATTTTTGGATAATAAACCCCCAAGGGTTTGTATATGTTTTCACAATTTTTGCCATTCCTTAGTTCTGATGAGATATAAAATTGATTATTACGGCTAACCAATTCACGATTTTTCGAATTTCCAGAACCAAGGAGGTGTGAAGGGTTTGCTTACGTTTTTTTCGAAATTCAAACCCCAAGTGGAAGTAATGGGTTTGTATACGTTTTAACAATTCGCCATATCTCTTAATTCTGATAAGGCAACAAATTCGTTTTTGCTTCTATGGGCTTTTAGTGTACATAATATACTGAAATTCGAATAGTCTACACGGACTTTTTCAATGTTTAATCGGTTAAAAATCTCTATTTTAAATATTTTTATATTAAGAACAAAAATAATTTTCCAAGAAATCTAATAATCTCGAAGCAACTCATGATACACTCCGACTTTAACCGCTCCCGAACTTTGACCCGAAAAATAATAAAGTTTCGCCCAGACCATTGGCAGATTTTTTATATTCAATTCATACTTTAACTAGAATCGGACGTAAATGCATACATTTTCTAGTAAATGTATACATTTGCAGCATTTCACGATTTTACTGTAACATATATGTACATTTATTATGCGGGGAATTAGAATACAGTACAGTCCGTTTATAATGACATTGAAGGGAAATCGCAATCAGGTGTCAGGTCATACTAACCGGACATCTTATAAAGCAGACGTTGAATGTGCATGGAAAGTTTAGGTGCAATGGAAACAGCCATTTCGATAGAATCGTTTTTACATATTATTTTGTCATAAAAGCAAGAGGAAAACTAAGATGGACATATGTATTTATTTAGCAAAGATTAGGAGTGTGAGTTAAAATTAAAACAATTGAATATGAACGTCATAATAACCGGACTAATTTGTAAGAAAAAAAACGTCATTATAAAAAAAATGCGTCATTATAAGCGGTTGGTCATATTAACCGAAGACATGAAGTCATTCTAAGCGAATTAAAATGTATACTTTTTACATAAAAACCAAACCTCTTAGCGCAGGTGTGTCATACAAAACGGGTTGTCATTCTAATTTCACTGTATGTGGGGAATTGCGGGGAATTTCATTATTTTATGGGGAATTGCGGGGAATTTCAACATTTTATTTGGGTAATTTGAACGAGAGCAAACGGCAACCTTGAACGAAAGCAAGAACTTTACTAATACATTAAATATGTACTCAATTTCGGTTTGAAATCAAATACCATTTTCAGACTTATTGAACCGTAAGATAGTGATATTTATATGCATAGCAATTACCACCAAACATTTGTAACTGAGAACGAGAACATCAAACCAAAAAGAAATGGGGAAGCCCTTCATAATATGTACGTTCTATGCTATCCTGGTTTCTGGTATGTATTCTGGTGGAATATATTTTCAGAAGAAGCTTATAAGTAGTGTCGTTTGCTAAAAGCATCAGATGTTTCGGTTCACAGCGAAATATATGTACCACCGAATAGATAGGTACTTTGTCGTTAAAGAGGCACCACCTGCCTATACTCTTTGTTGACGAATTTGATCTACGAGTATTGAAATCACAATAATTAGAACTAGTTTGTGTAATTTAACGCGAATCAAAATAATTAGCATTTCGAGACTGCGAAAAACTTCGATCAAGCTATAACTGCGCAAAACAACACCTTTTCTAGAGAACATAAACGTTAATAACGAAAGCATCCACCATTACCCAGTAGCTGTTTCATCACATTACCGTCGTCCCATACATTTTACTATACATATACTTATGTCTGTACATTCATACTCAATAGAAATAGTATAACTACAGCAGTTATATATATGAAGGTTATATGGAACTCGCCCCAGAACTCGAAACGTGTGAAACCAAACCACTGTCTGAACATTTCGTTTCATTAAAAATTGAAGAGTTCAAAGTGTTTTCCAGTCAGTGCACTTTTCGGTGCACATCGCATTGATTGGGGTGCTAAATGAAAAAACACAACATTTTTCAAAGTTTTTTAAATCAGATGCGGTAAGTTCGGATTAAAAAAAAATCTACCAACATTCTGGGCACAACTTTATTATTTCGTCCGGAACTCGTTTAATAATGAGATAGTTTAGGTTACTATGTATACGACTGACAACCTAAAAAATAACGCTCAAATAGCCGCCTGGTTATTATTTATGCTGTCAGACTTTTTTTATTTACTTAGGTCCGGTTTCACAGTCGAACTTAAATCAAAAATTTGCTTTAAACTTAGGATCAAACGAATAATGCGTTTCACAGAGGTTGTTAAACTCAAGTTTTATCCAATCCTAGGATTAATCTAAACGGTAGAAGTTCGGTTTATCGCTCGGATTAAAGGTTTTGACAGTTATTCGCTTCTTCTCTAATTCAAAGTACTGTGATGTCGATATTAATCGGAACGATCGGAAATAGCTAGTTTTAAATAAAATGTTTTAATTTTGTAATGAAATTAGATAAAATTAGAGCTTCAACGAACTTGTTGTTTTTCCGTTTTCCAACTTTAAATATTGCATTGAAATGAAATGACAGAAAAGCCAGAGTATAACAATGTAAAATAGCTTAACTTCAGGTAAATTAGTTCACAATGATTGCGAACTTCAGATTAGTTAATCTTAGGGTATTTATTTACAGTGAAATCGGGTTAAGTTTAAAGTGCAGTTTATTCTTAAGTTTAAGCTTAACTAAACTTCAGATCAAACTTCAACTGTGAAACCGGCCCTAACTCGTACGTATTTTACTTTATTATTTTTTTTGTGATCGACCTGAAATTTCAAAAAAGTTTGCTACCCTGAAATTTTGTATTTACACGTTTTAGGACTAGTAAACACCAAAAAAGCAAAAAAAAAAAAAATGTCCGTCTGTCCGCCGTAGACGCCGTACGCCGTCCGCCGTACGCCGTACGCAAAATTGTTTGAATGCGCGTAGCTCCCAAACGCGTTGAGATATTAAATTGAAATTTTTATGGTGGGTAGATTGGGTGAACCCCTACGACTGGTATATTTTCGAGGGGTGGGGCTAGAAGGGGAGAGGAGAGGGGAGCGTTTTAGACGAAAAATTTTGGTTGCTAGATCTCAGGAACCACTTATGCTAGGAAGCTGAAACTTGGAACTTATGTAGTATTATGATAATGGACTCAATTGCAAGAAAATGGTCGATATTGGTTAAGGGGTGTGGAAGTGCGGGGGAAACAATGAGTCTTTAACGCATGAAAGACGGGATTGAAACATTCTAAAATCGATATCTCCTGAACAATTGATGTCAGAAGATTGAAACTTTGTTGTTGTTCTTAGGGATACTTCAAAACTAGACAAGGGCTAAAATTTTTAAGAACGGTGGTGGGGTGTGGGAGTGTGGGGTGAAAAACTTTGGATTACAATATCTTCCGAACCAATTACACCAGGAAGATAAAATTTAGTTTCTGATTATGGGATCACAAGAGGAGTCTACCGAAACTAAATTTTTGGAGGGGGGAGGTGGAGCACGAAAGTGGGGGGACAGCAATTTTTCAAAAAATGTAATTTTTATATCTCAGAAACCGTATCAGATGTGATCTTGAAAATTTTACAGGAGTTGGGGTCGGTAAACTTCTAGTAGGGAAAAAAATATTGGTGGTATGGGTGTTGGTGGTGATGGTGAAGGGGGATAGAAAGGAAAACATTCTGATTTTTATTTCTCGAAAACCATAATGAATAGAAAATTAAAAATTTAGGATTATATAGAGCCACTATGGAGACATCCCAGAAAAATAAAATTGTTGATAGGGGTATCAAGGTTCGGGGGAGAGGGGTGGTTTTTTATATCCCAGAAACGGCTTATGCTAGAAAGTTGAAACTCAGTACGTATATGTAGATATACTATTAGAGTAATTAAGGCAAAAAAAAAGTTCAGATTTTTATTGGCGTTCAGAGGTTGAGTAAAAAAAATGTCCGTGAATCCACATTTTCACGAATTTTTTATACTCTAGATGAAATCATATAGAGTATTATAAGTTTAATCCAGCCCAAAAGTTTGTAACGCATAGAACCAAGCCTCGGACGAAAAAAAGTTGTACATTATTTTTTGTTTATTTGTGGCCAAAAACCTCAAATCCGCTTGACGTCCGTTCGTCCGTCCGTCCGTCCGTTAGCACGATAACTCAAGAACGCCTTCACCTAGGATCTAGAAATTTTGAATCTGGATGTTTGGTTGAATTTGTAAGGCTAAGTTTGTTTACGGGCAAAATCGTCTTACTCCTTCTTGTAGCTGCCATACAAAATGTCCTTAAAACACGAGTTCAAGAATATTGGTCGATAACTTCAGAATGGTTTAAGCTACGACTTTGAAATTTTGTATGTGTTATTTTTCCAATACTTGGAGCTAAATATATGACTATGAAGAAAATCCTGTTAGTCCTTCGTGTAGCTGCCATACAAATATCCGGTCAAAATGTATTCACTTAATTTACGAAACTCACTATAACTCCAGTAATCTTTTAGCTACAAATTCGGAATTTTGTACATATTAGTTTTTAATAAAAAGAAAGTTTGGGTTTACTAGTCAGTGAAATCCTTTTACTCCTTCTGGTAGCTGCCATACAAAATGTCCTTAAAACGCGTCTTCAAGAATATTGGCCGATAACTTCAGATGGGTTTAAGCTACGTCTTTGAAATTTTGTATGTGTTATTTTTACAATAGTTGGAGCTAAATGTATGATTATGAAAAAAATCCTATTAGTCCTTCGTGTAGCTGCCATACAAATATCCTGTCAAAATGTCTTCACTTAATTTACGGAACTCACTATAACTCAAGTAATCTTTTAGCTACGAATTCGGAATTTTGTGGAAATTAGTTTTAAGTGAAAACAAAGTTCGAGTTTACTAGTCAGCGAAATCCTTTTACTCCTTCTGGTACCTTCCATACAAAAAATCCTTAAGACACGTGTTCAACAATATTTTCCCATAACTTTTGAACGCTTCAAGCTACGAATTTGAAATTTTGTACACATTAATTTTTGAATGGTTCCAAGGAAAAGGATAAATATGTAAGAAATCGAGTGAGTCCTTCCTGCACCTCCCATGTGAAAGTCCTTCAAAAGGGAAATTTCTTTTCGATGACTTACCCAGTTCAAGATATGAAATTAAACACTGAATATTGTCTTTTAGTTTTGAGTAGTAATCTAATGGCAGTTCTTAATAAAGGACATACAACATGCACACACTTAATTCTATTTTATCCCTAACAATAATATAAATCGGAGTTCAGTATTCATCTAGAGTATTATACGATTGGATTGTTTTTTTCAATTTCAATATAAACATAGGGTTTAAAATATCGACTTAGCCCTTTAAGGGCTTATTACGGTTTAAAATTCGCGGTAGCGGTCTTAATACCGCAATCAAAACCCCTTGCACCAAAGGGGGACGAACGGGTCTTTTCCGGCCAACCCAGAGATGGGTCGTGGGCGCCAGTGGTTCTTACTTTAGGCACCCGTCCTCCAAGATCTTCCCCGACCGAACCACGACTTCGGGGAAAATTAATAATTAACTAATTTAGAGGAAAACAAACGACCCTATTCACCCGGAGAAAAGGCTGAAACTCGTCACAACACGGAAAAATAATACAATTGGCATATAATAAAAAGAAAGAAAATGAGATTTAATACTCTTCAAAATGATCTATCATTGATTTCCTAGTTGGCTGTGATTGGTCCTCAGTGATGCGCTTCGTTATTCGATGTTGCGTGTTGTGTGTTAATTTCCAAATGTGGTTCAAGTCTAACCCTAATCTTACTAATTCATACTAATTTATTTTTCCTATTCCAATTCCTAATACCTAACTATAACTAACTAATGTTCCATAAACCTAATTAATTCATCTTTCCACCTCTTCTCCGTGTCTGCTGCAAATTATATTAATATTTCTTCACTGGCTTACTTTGAGGTGCTACTGTCGACTGTGGAGCCGTGCATATGACGCGTCCCCAGCGCATCGGGCTTCATTACAAAAAAGGTAATTTTATTCATCATTTGATTCTTTCTTTTTATTTCTATTAACAACGAAACTAACGATTGTTCTTTTCCTTTCAGATACGCTGTTTACGAGTGGAACTCGTAACAGGCTCAATATCAAAAAATTCAGTCACCGATTTTTATGCGATTGTATAGAAAGCCGGTTAAGTGGAAAAGAATTAGATATATCATCAGATCTAAGTAATGTATCAAAATTCGTAAAAACGAACAAAATCGTTTAACACCCTTTTAGGGGTTGAATATCGCAAAATCCTGAAATTAATTTTTTGATCATTACATATAAACCCCAATGAAGTAAAAGCGAATTCGATTCCATTAAACCTAAAAGATTTGTCGGAATTCGTGAAAACTTGAACATCACCTTACACCGCCAGGTGGTTTAATATCCAAAAATGCTTAAATCGGGTTTTCTGTGATTATATTATATATAAAACCTTTAGAAGTAAAAGTGAATTTAATGTCTCATTAGATCTAAGAAATGTATCGGAATTGGTGAAAATGAACACAACCTCTTTACAAACCCCCTTAGGGGTTGGATATCGAAAAATTTTTAAAAATGTTTTTATAAAGAGCATGCAGAAGTAAAATTAATTTGATAACTCGACATGTCTAAAAGATATAATGAAACTCCTTTTTTGCATTGATTACTCCTGTTATACATCTATGTACTAAGCTTCAACTTTCTTTCTTTCTTTCTTTCGTTTCTGAGATATAAAAAACCACCCCCAACCCATATCTTGCTATTCCTAACAAACATTTTATTTTTATTTCTCCCTTTTTATGCTTTGCGATTTTCGAGAAAAATTCTGATTTTTTTCCTTTCCACATCCTCGCGCCATCATCTTCCTACACCCGCACCACTAAATTCTCTGCTAGAGGTCTATTGGGCCTAACATCTGTAAAATTGTTAAGACAATATCGAGTACGGTTCTTGAAATATAAAATTTAATTTTTTGAAAAATGGCTATCACCCACTTTTATGCTTCACCTCGCCCCTCAAAAATTCAATGGACTCTCTCTTGTAACCCTATGTAGAGATACCAATTTTTTCCTTCCTGGTATAACAGGTTCGAAAGATATTATAATTCAAGGTTTTTTACAAAACACCGCCATACCCCACCTCCAAACTCCCACATTATAGTACTTGTCTAGGTTGGTAGTGTACCTTAAGCCAACCACAAAGTTTCAACCTTCTGACATCAACCATTCAGGAGATATGGATTTTAGAATGTTTCAATCACAGCTTTCGAGCGTTTCGAACGCATTGTTTGCCACGCATCGACCATATTGACTTTTTTTCAAATGGCTATCATAGTTTCTCATAAGTTTCAAGTTTCAGCCTCCTAGCATGAGCGGTTCCTGAAATCCAAAAAATAAATAAAAAATCTGCCAACAGTCTGGGTGCAACTTTATTATTTTATGGGTAGAAGTCCGAAACGTGTTTAATGATGAGATGCTGTGTAGGTTACTATGCGATTGACAACCTAAAAAATAACGTTCCAAATAGCCTCCTGGTTATTTTTTAGGTTGCTAGTCGCATAGTACCCAACACCGTATCTCATCATTAAACACGTTTCGGACTTCTACCCATAAAATAATAAAGTTGCGCCCAGACTGTTGGCAGATTTTTTTTATTTATTCACGTATTTTTTTATCAATAGAATAATTCATAGTAGTAAAAGCGAATTCGATCAAATTAAACCTAAGAGATTTTCGGAATCAGTGAAAACTTGAACAATACCCCAGGGGGTTTAATAGAGAAAAATACTTAAATCGGGTTTTCCCCGACTACGTTTAAAGCTTATAGAAGTAAAAGTGAACTCCAAATCTCAATATACCTTAGGAATATATAAGAATTCGTAAATATGTACACAACGACTTTACACCCCCTTAGGGGTTGGATATCGAAAAAATTTTAAGAACGTTACTGCTTATATGAATAGAATGCTTATATAAATAGCCCGCAGAAGTAAAATTGCTTTGATAGTTTGACATGTCTAAAAGTTTTAACGAAATTCTTGAAAATGTGGATTCACGGACATTTTTTTTACTCAACCTCTGAACGCCAATAAAAATCTCAACTTTTTTTTGCTTTAGTTACTCTAATAGCACATCTACATATACGTATCAAGTTTCAACTTTCTAGTATAAGCCGTTTCTGAGATATAAAAAACAACCCCTCACCCCCGTACCTTGCTTCCCCTATGAAAAATTTTATTTTTCTAGGATGTCTCTATAGTCGTTCTATATAATCCTAAATTTTTAGATTTCCACTCATTACGGTTTTCGAGAAATAAAAATCAGAATTTTTTGCCTTTCTACCCCTTTCCACCATCACCCCCTACACCCCCACCACTAAATTTTTTTCCCTACTAGAGGTCTACCGATCCCAACCCCAGTAAAATTTTCAAAATCATATCTGATACGGTTTCTGAGATATAAAAATGACTTTTTTTGAGAAATTGCTGTCCCCCCACTTTCGTGCTCCACCTCCCCCCTCAAAAAATTTACGTTCATTGGACTCCTCTTGTGATCCCATATACAGAAACTAAATTTTATCTTCCAGGTGCAATTGGTTCGGAAGATATTGTAATCCAAAGTTTTTCACCCCCCAACCCCACACCCCACTACCCCCCCCTTAAAACTTTTAGCCCTTGTCTAATCTTGAAGTATCCCTAAGGGCAACTACAAAGTTTCAATCTTCTGAGATCAATCGTTCAGCAGATATGGATTTTAGAATGTTTCAACCCCGGCTTTCAAGCGTTTTGGACTCATAGTTTTCCCCCCCACATCCACACCCCTACATCACTATCGATAATTTTTAGGCAAATGAGTCCACTATCATAGTACTACATAAGTTCCAACTTTCAGCCTCCTAGCATAATTTTTCGTCTAAAACGCTCCCCCCTCATCCCCCCTTACACCCACACCCCCTTAAGAGATACCATCCGTAGGGGTTCACCCAATCTACCCACCATAAAAATTTCAACTTAATACCTCAACGGGTTTGGGAGCTACCTTCAAACGATTTTGCGTACGGCGTATACGGCGGACAGACGGACATTTTTTTTTTTGCTTTTTTTGTGTTTACTAGTCCTAAAACGTGTAAATACAAAATTTCAGGGTAGCAAATTTTTTTAAAATTTCAGGTCGATCACAATACTTTATTATTAAAAAATAATAAAGTAAAATTAAAAAATATTAAGGTATTAATTGGTTCCAAATTTAACGTGATGAGCAGAATAATTTGATTCCATAACATATACATACTTCTTTACTTTACATATTGAAATTATCACAGTAATGAATTGCGATCGAACTGAGATTTTAAAAAAAATATATTTAGCAGTTAAAAAAAACTTTTTTTTTTTACTTTTTAATAAAATACAACTATTTATGAACATTTTAATCTGTGATATATAAAATTTGCCTAATCCTAAGTGGGTTTAAATCTTTATTTAAAAAAAAAACTTTCTTCATTTTACACTCGTAACAAAACAAACGCGCGACTTTAAACCACTTTCCTGAAATACTTCCGAATGGAGAGACCAATCAGGATATTTTTTTTTAATTTGAAGATAAATGTATGCACTAAAATTTGATCGATGGAGAAGTTGATTGAAGTTATATTTTTTTACTTACGCACTTGTAATCACAACAAAACAACTTTTTTCACAAATCGCCGTGTCGGAAGAACAGTGACGCAACTGCAAAAAATTCTAATTTTTTTCGGAGAAACAAAATCATTTTTGACAATTGCCCACAAGCCATACGAGCTTATTAACACTAAACCTACCGATACTTCATGTATTGTTGTGGTCGGAGGCCTTGGAGTGGTTATTTCGACTTAAAAAAGTCAAAATAACCGAAGGGAAGGTTGGGATCGGGAAACAGGGGTCCAATTCCGCCTACGTCCGAATTGGTGGCTGAAATACGAACTGGAGCGACGTGCTTGCTGACTTCCGGGCTAGCTGCGGCTGTGGGGGGGTACGTTGTTCGTATTCCAGACCATAAAACCCATGGCCTGTACAACAAAAATTTCACGCCGACTTACCCGGGTGATAAAATTGGGATAAGATTCCCAATCGGTCATGAGAGACCGAGAAAACTCCCTTCAACTCGACTGGCGCTGTTGTTATGCGCCGTCTAGCCCACCCTACCGTAGCCATACTTGTCCACAAAGAAAATTTTTGAATATGGCCCCTAAAGAGAGGAATGAGGGGGCGGAAGGTCTTCAAACGAGAAGATCCATCACATTTTTGATTTGAATTCTGCTTTTAATGGAATCTTCTTGGCTTTGTTTTTTTTTTGTTTGCTATTAGTCGAAATATCGGCTTTGCTTTTTGATTTTTTTTGTAGAGATTTTCTTCAATTTCGCAGATTCGAATATTCTATTTGCTTATTTATTTAAATTTGCATGATTTTCTTTTGCTTTCGTTTATTTGTTATAATTTTTTTTTATTGCTATATTTATATATATTTATTTTTCTGTTGCCATCAAATTTCAAATCGCGTGTATTTGATTTGCTTAGATTTCAAATTCCATTGCTTCACTACACCTAGATGTTTTGATTTGCACATCATCTTTTTCTTTTTGGTTTGATTGGCTTCATTTTTAGCTACCTTTTTATTTAGATCCTTAGTTTAGGGATATTTTTTTTTTGTTAATGTATTTACCTATGTAGATAATTATATTTTATAGTTTTTCTATTTTGCATGTTAGGCTATATATTCTTTTTTGGTACCTTAGTTAATTATTCCTTTTCTTTTCATATGGTATTATTAGTTAGTGAATTATTTATATATTATTATTTTCTTCCTTTTTTATTTGTGCATGGTTTTCTAGGTTTAGTTAGTTATTTCCATATTTATTATCCTACATTATATATTTATCATTATTGGAATTTAGAAAATTATTGTATTTTTGCATAGTTTTTTTTTGTTAAGTTTATAGTAGTTTTCTTAGTTTAAATTTTTAGATTTAGTTGTTGAATTTATTTTTTTGTTGGTTTAGTTTAATTTTTCTTAGATTTAGTTGTTATTTTGTTAAGTTTAAATTTAGTTGGTTTAGTTAGTTTTTTTTGGTTATGGTAGTTAAATTAATTATGTAGGTAGTTATTAGAACTTTTTTGTATTATTATTTTTGTAGTATATAATTTATTTTTAGAACATTTATTTTAGTCTTATTTTGGAGTTTGATTTATTTTGTTTTAGTTTTCTATTTATATTTAAATTGAATATTTATTTAGTGTAGGGTAGATTATTTGTTAGATTTATTCTCGCTTAACTTTCTGTTTTTTTGATCCCTTCATTTTTGCACCATGCCACTGTCACGCACGCCAGAAAACAGGGGTGAAGATGTTCTGTGCACTATATGCCAGGAGTGGTTGGAGTCAGAAGATGAGGCAGTCACCAAATGTGGACACCGTTACCACGATAAATGTTTGGAGAAATGGGTGAGGGAGAAACAGAGCTGCCCCACTTGTCGGAACGTTCTGGACAAGTC
This sequence comes from Beris morrisii, assembly GCA_951812415.1. Lineage (NCBI taxonomy): Eukaryota > Metazoa > Arthropoda > Insecta > Diptera > Stratiomyidae > Beris > Beris morrisii. The sequence continues at coordinate 92,172,843 of OX638310.1, read as the reverse complement.
GGACTATTGGTCTTTCCGGGGAGTAGAGGGAGCGATAGCCGCCCCTGGACCGTTGACAAGAAGCAGGGCTCAGTTAACGGTCCCACAGCTTTCAAGAGATGGAGTTTCTCTCCTTAGGGAGTCAAATTTGGATCCTCCACACGAGCTGGGCGGCGGTCAAGCCTTCTACGCTCCGGACGGAACAGTGGTCACCGACCAAGGGAGGGGAATGGGCTTACCACAACCACCACAACTACCACTACTACCACAACCAACACACCCACCGCAACCACTACAACCGATGACGACACAAGAGGCACGTGTCAATCTTGGAGTTGATGAGATCACTCAACTGATTCGCACTGTGCTGAGGGAGGAGCGGTCTCATCAATTCCAAGAGTCGCACAGTGATCGTTCTCGTACAACGAACCACACCTCCAGAGCTACAAGTGCTGCTCGAGCACCTGAAAGGGCTCAGCTACCACAGTATCCGGTCGCTCAGTTCGCTGATCGTAGGAGCACCGGACCAAACTATAGACGCCGCAACACCACAAGTCCCATACGGACATGGCGTCTAAAATTCAATGGAGACGCTAAGGTGTTGCGAGCCGAAGAACTTATCTATCGCGCCGAGGCTCTTGCGACCAGCGAGCTGAACGCGGATATGGACTTGCTCGCACGCAGCTTCTACATGCTGCTTGACGGCCGTCCAAACAGTTGGTTCTGGACCTGGCACAGGTCCAATCCAATGCCAACTTGGGCGGTACTAAAGCCTGCATTTTTGCAGACGTGGGGTGTGCGAGCAAGTGACTGGGACATTAGACGGCAAATGTTAGCCAGACGTCAAGTCCCAAGAGAGTCCTATCAGATGTTCGAGGAGGACTTGTGTGAGCTCCGAACGTTGCTATCAAATCCGATGCACGACGGAGAGTTCGTGGAGCTGGTGCGGGGAAATTTGTTGCCAAGCACGCAGCAACAAATTTGCCTGCAACAAATTTGGTCGCTTGACCATCTACGACAAATAGTGTGCAGAGTGGAAGATATTAGACGGTCCACCAGATACGGCTACTCGAGTCATACCCGAGTTGCTGAGGTCGTGGAGCCTCCTACAGAGGTTTGTGATGAGCGCAATGGTTCCGAAGCCATGGCGGCAATTACATCTGGGGCTCCACTAAAATGTTGGAACTGTGAGCGATTAGGTCACAGTTATCGACTATGTGCAGAAGCTCCCAGGGGTATTTTCTGCTATGGCTGCGGAACAAAAGACGTTTTGCGACCGCATTGTGCTCGTTGCAATCGGGAAAACTCCGGAACGGAACGAACCACTTCGGAAAATTCTCGTCCTTTTTGGAGCAACCCACAGCAGCCACCCAAAACGTAGGAGACTCTTCGATCTCCGCAACTTGTGGTGATGACGACGCATCACCAGCAAAACCATCGGATTTGACAAATGCCACGACTGAGTCTCATTCAGTCGTAATTCTTCAAAATCCCTACCTCCTGTTCGCAAAGCGCCTGTACCTCGGAAGCCTTACCATGTAAGACTGAAGGAGTACATGGAGGCACGCGACAGGATTTTTAACGATTCTAAATCCCCTTTTGTTAGTATTTCATCTTGTTCCCCATTTCAACCTTCCCCTATTCCAACTCCTAAAAAGGCGATTTTACGTTTACGCGCATTTTGGCGTAAAGTTCGAGAGAGAAAGAAGGCAGTAATGTCGACTATTATCTCCGAACCTTTTGATGTACGTCTCTATGCTATGGTCTCCCTTTTCAATGTAGACGTTAAAGGTCTTTTAGACAGTGGTGCGAGCATTAGTTGCCTAGGAGCCAATGCACTAGAACGCCTTGAGCGAGCGCAAGTGCATTGGAAGCCGATTTGCCACGAGGTGAAGACAGCTGATGGTGCTTCACAGAGGGTAGTGGGAAGTGTGACGACCGAAATTAAATTTCGTGGAGTTACACAACCTATTACTCTTTACATCGTGCCGAGTTTATCTCAGGATTTATATCTTGGGGTAGACTTCTGGCGAGCCTTTCATCTTGCTCCATCCATTATCAGTTGTGTCAACACAGAAACCACCTCTTCGCAACATGATGCTACTGCGATGCACTCTTTAACGAGCAAAGATGTTGAACGTTTAGAGAACGTTAAGTCCAAGTTCCCTTCTTTCGAACTTCACGGTTTGGGAAGGACTAACGTTCTCGAACACGAAATCGACGTAGGAGAAGCGCGCCCCATCAAACAAAGACACTACCCAGTATCGCCTGCAATTCAAAACCTCATGTATGGCGAGGTCGATCGTATGCTGGCAATGGGAGTGATAGAGGTAAGTTTGAGTGCGTGGAGTTCGCCGGTAGTGCTCGTGAGGAAACCAGGGAAAGTCCGGTTATGTTTGGATTCTCGAAAGGTAAATAATGTGACGAAAAAGGATGCATATCCACTTCCACATATCGACGGAATCCTTAGTCGATTACCACGAGCCAATTACATAACCAGTCTTGACCTGAAGGACGCCTTTTGGCAGATTCCTCTCGAGGCTAAGTCCCGTGAAATGACGGCGTTTACCATTCCCGGACGACCCCTCTATCATTTCACCCGGAAGCCATTTGGGTTGTGCAATGCACCCCAACGTATGTGCCGTTTGATGGATCGTGTTATCCTACCCGAACTGAAGGACCAAGTATTTGTTTACTTGGACGATCTATTGTTGATCTCGGAGGATTTCAATTCTCACTTGGTTTTGTTGGCGGAAGTTGCCGAATGCCTAAGGAAGGCTGGACTTACAATCAATGTGAGAAAAAGTAAGTTCTGTCTGAGGGAAGTGAATTACCTCGGATACATTGTTGGAGATGGAGGCCTGAAGACAGATCCGAAAAAAGTCTCGGCCATGGTCGATTACCCTTCGCCGAAATCCGCACGTCAGGTTAGACGCTTTCTTGGTATGGCTGGATGGTATCGACGATTCATTTTCAACTTTGCAGCCGTGGTCTCACCGATCTCAGACACGCTGAAAAAGGCCGACAAATTTACTTGGACTTCAGAAGCGGAAACTGCGTTTCAGTCTGTGAAGGCCATGTTAACTGCGGCCCCTGTATTGGTAAATCCAGACTTCACTAGACCATTCGTGATTCAATGCGATGCTAGCAAATCTGGAGTGGGGAGTGTTCTTTTCCAAGAGAACAATGATGGATCGGAATCTCCTATTGCATTTATGTCCCAAAAGCTCAATTCCGCTCAACGCAACTACAGTGTTACGGAGCTTGAATGCTACGCCGCTGTGTTGAGCGTGAAAAAATTCAGAGCGTACGTGGAAGGGACATCGTTTAAGATTATAACGGACCATGCGAGTCTCAAGTGGCTGATGTCTCAGAAGGATCTCAGTGGACGTTTGGCTCGCTGGAGTTTGAAGTTGCAAGGCTTCGACTTCGTGATCGAACATCGTCGTGGGAGCCTGAATATTGTTCCCGACGCCCTCTCTCGCGTATACGAAGACGGATTAAATGCGCTGATCGACGTTGCACCCATGGTTGACTTGAGCTCTTCAGAATTTCAGAATACGGAATATGAGGATCTGAAGGCAACTGTGGAGGCAAACGCCCCTCGGCTTCCTGATGTATGCGTTAGAGATGGCTACGTGTACAAGCGTACAGAGCCCTATAACGGTGACCCAATCACAGAAGATCGTGCCTGGAAACTTTGGATTCCATCGAGCTTGGCGCCTACAGCGATCGCTCAGGCCCATGAAGCGGATACCATGGTTCACGGTGGGTTCGCCAAAACGCTAGAGCGCATTAGGCGATACTTGTATTGGCCCGGTATGTCTACACAAGTCCGCGATTTCGTTCTTTCGTGTCAGACTTGTAAAGAAACTAAGTTCCCGAATCGTCCGCTTAGAGCTGCAATGGGAGAAGCCTTCAGAACGCAAAAGCCCTTTCAACATCTGTACATTGATGTATTAGGACCATACCCTAGGACCAAAAGTGGGAAAATCGCTATCCTTGTTATCCTTGACCATCTGTCAAAATTTCCCATCCTTCATCCCCTAAGAAGAATTACGGCGGGTGAGATCACGACGTTTTTGGAGAGGGATGTCTTCCATATGTTTGGTACCCCCGAGACAATTCTCTCCGACAATGGGTCTCAGTTCAAGTCGGCGACATTTAACTCCATGCTTTCTAAGTATGGGGTTAAACACCTATATACCCCAAAATACTCGCCTCAAGCGAATGCTTCAGAGCGAGTCAACCGTTCTGTTTTAGCTGGACTCCGTGCGTTCATCGTGGAGGACCAGACTCGATGGGACGAAAACTTAAGCAAAATAGGATTTTCTCTTAGGAGTTCGATTCACCAAGCCACTAAGTTTTCGCCCTATCAGGTTTTGTTTGGGACTCACATGATGTCGCATGGGGATGACTACGCTCTGTTGCATCGTTTGAAAGCGCTAGGTGATGTAGACTTGCAACTGGGTCCCAGAGAAGGTACTCCTATCGTGAGGCAACTGGCACAGGCGAATATTCAGGTCGCACACGAGAACAGCAGTAGGCGTTATAATATGCGTGCGGCTCAAACTCAATTTAGAGAAGGACAGGAAGTGTACAGAAGAAACTTTACCCTGTCCACAGCAGCACAAAATTATAACGCCAAACTGGCTAAAAAGTTCTTGAAGTGCAGGATTCGTCGTGTGCTAGGCAACTCGCGATATGAGCTAGAGGATCTCGGAGGCAAACGTGTGGGAGTGTACCACTCCAAAGACCTTCGTCAGTGACTGGAGCGAGTGACAAACTCCAAGAGTGCCCGGTCACTGCAGTCGTGAGCATGAGACGCAGACGGAGCTCACAGCTGCCTTTTTCAGCCTGTTCGGCGTTGTAGACAACGGCGAGCAGTCTGTGTTGTAGTGTCATCTGTGAGAATTGGTGTGGATCAATTAATGCAGTTGGCATTACTTTGATCCACACCAATTCCACACAAAAAGTGAGTTCAATGGTGGTTGAGGTTTTTGAGAGAGTTTCTGACAGCTGGCATGAAAAGAAAAGTTAGGTTAAGATTTTGGCGCGCACGGGCGAAAAAAAATATTAGTGAGAATAAGAAATGGAAAGTTATGTGTCGTAATGTTACTTTTTACTCGCGTCCGTAAGTTTACTAATCGCGGATTCCAGTGAACCAATATGACGAACCTTCGCGCACGGATTATGTGTTAATAGCTCCCTACTGTTGTGATTGCACACAGTAGAGTTTGCAAATACAGTGACCCAAATAAGTTTTCGGCCACCGTGTCCAATTAAAAGTAAATATTCAAAACAAAGCAAATAAATAAAAAAATCATGAATTAAAAAAAATGAGATGGAATAAATAAAATATCATCAAGATGAATTAAGCTAAAGAAAAAAAAAAAAGCAAAAGCAAAATAAAAATAAATTATAATTAAATTAAAAATTTAAATAAAAATAAAATAAATTAAAATTAAAAATATAACATGACAGACCAGGACAGAAATTGACATGGACAAACAATGAATAATGATAAAATATAATTTAAAATGATATAAAATTAAAATAACAGCGAAAAAAGGAAGAAAAAAGTAATTTTTTTTTATTATCTTTTTGAATTTTCGTATCAATTTTTTTGTTTTGTAAAATGGTGTAGAAAAATGGCTTAATAGAGCGTCATTGAGATGGATCTTCTTGTTTGAAGACCTTCCGCCCCCTCATTCCTCTCTTTAGGGGCCATACATTTTAAATTCTGTTGAGGACAAGTATGGCTATGGTAGGGTGGGCTAGACGGCGCATAACATCAGCGCCAGTCGAGTTGAAGGGAGTTTTCTCGGTCTCTCATGACCGATTGGGAATCTTATCCCAATTTTATCACCCGGGTAAGTCGGCGTGAAATTTTTGTTGTACAGGCCATGGGTTTTATGGTCTGGAATACGAACAACGTACCCCCCCACAGCCGCAGCTAGCCCGGAAGCCAGCAAGCACGTCGCTCCAGTTCGTATTTCAGCCACCAATTCGGACGTAGGCGGAATTGGACCCCTGTTTCCCGATCCCAACCTTCCCTTCGGTTATTTTGACTTTTTTAAGTCGAAATAACCACTCCAAGGCCTCCAATCACAACAGTATACCCATTCCTACCACAGCGGGTCAAGTGACCCGTCTTTAAAATGTTATATATATATTATACTATGTATAGTGAAAAATGTAGCACAATTTGGTACATGAATTAAGCAATTTTTCCAAATAACGATTCAGAAATATTTATTTATTAAATTTAAAAATGTGATAATGTTATTTAGAAGAAATTCTGACAAAAAGTTTAAAATGGGTCATTTGACCCGTCGTGGTAGGTTTAGTGTTAATAGTTACTATAGACAGCTTAGATCAAGAGCACGTTCGTTTAAAACAACGGGGAACGATTTTATGCAAGAATAGCAAATCCACAAAATATTGAAATGTGAAAACAAAAAATTTTCGAAATTGCAGTTGCGTCACTGTTCTTCCGACACGGCGAAATGATAACGTGATATAAGTATAATAAAATAAAATTATCAAATTTAACTTCATAAAATAGCTAACAAGATTTAAAAAAATGTGCCAACAGTCTAGGCGCAACTTTATTATTTTATGGGTAGAAGTTAGATATGTTGAAAAAATATCGATATATCGAAATAGCGATTTTTTTAAACGATATTTCGATAATATCGGCTGATATTTTTGAAAGCGATATATTTATATTTAAATCCGACTATCGGACCCGATATTTTTTATTAAGTATAGCGTACTACTATAGAACTTCAACAGCTTTTTGCATTTCATCAGTATTTCTACTTATATTTGTGCATATGTACCTATTCGTATTTTGGGCGCAAATTTACTAGAATGACAATCTAATAAGATACTTATACCGAAGCATTCGGAAAACAGAAAATCTGAATATCTGAAGTTACCCTAGTGATAGCTCTGACTGGACATTGTTACATGAGGAAGCATCTCCATAGGATTGATCTTTCAGAGAACGAAATATGCAGAATTTGCGATGACGAAGACGAAACACCAAACCACATCCTCTGTGAATGTGAAGGACTTGCTCAAAAAAGAATTCGTCACTTCCCAGCGGGAAATGCATTAACGAGCGCTTTTTTGAAGCAGGGAGGTGCTCTGAAGGCTCTCTTCGTTCATATCAATTTAACATTGCATGTCATTGCGAGGAAGGACTTGTCATTACGTTTTCGTAAAGCGCTTAGAATTTAATGATTAAAAAGTGCTTAAAACATGGCCTTTGTAAAAATTTACTTTAAAGCGCTGTAAGAGAGCCTTGCATTCAGTAAATATAAGGCACTTTCAAAAAGCGTTTTAGAAAGCCATCCTTCGGTAAATGATATTCATACTTTTTAGAGTATATTAAGTTTAGTTAGATGAAAATGTGTACGTCCGTCAGTCTGTCTGTTCAGAAACACAATAACTTGAGTAGGGGAGACTAGGTAGAAATGCACCATTTTTCATTAATTACTCCATATCTCCGAAGAAAATAGTGGAACTTGATTAATTATTCTTTCTTTATTTGATCAAACACCTTGCGCAAATATTTTATTCATAATAAAGAGCAAAATATAAACAGAACTTGAGAACTAACGAAGAAGAACGCAGTCAGTCCAAATGGTACATTTCTCCCATCATACGGGAGCAGCGGCGGATCCAGGAATTTTCAAAGGGAGGGGCGGTTCATTTATATTCATATATATATATATATATATATATATATATATGTATGTAAAATGAAGCAATATGGGGACCATTTCAGCCCATTTCTGAAGTCTAAAGGTACATATGGGGACATTTGGTAGATACTGGGACGGTCCCCATATGTTTGTATGTGAAGTGATGCAATAAGGACACCGGTCCCAATTTTGTTTAGTATGTGAAATGGACATTATGGGGACTATTTCGATCATGGAATAAAGATACTTACGAGGACCAATGAAAAGGTTGATGCCTTAGCTATATTCTTTAAAATTTTGATTACCTTGAGATCGGGTGACTGGGAAGATATTAATTGCACCTTAGCATTATTGTATAACTGCCACGAACTAACCTTATGTGATTTTGATCATTATCTTGGTAATACAAAAAACTATGAAGTAAGTAGGTATATAATATATATTGTAATAATATTTACATAATATTACTTTTCTTCGATACATATGTTGATTAATTTTTAAAATATTTAAAGACTATTAATAAACATACTGCTTCAAGCCAATCGTATGATGGTCTAGATGTAATATTGAACTTCGATTTACATTGCGGTTCGGGATAAAGAGGGATAAGGAGTGCGCATGTAGTTTTTCCTGTATTTAGAACTAATTTTTACAGTACATATTTCGAATTCGTGGCTGAACGATTTCTTGAGTTATAGTTTCGAAAATTGAGTGAAGACAAGATATTTGTATTTGCATTTGTATCAGGAGGCCAGGGTCCGATTTGGGCTGTCGCGCCATTGATGTTGATGATGAAGATATGGCAGATACATGACGAACTAATAGAATTTTTTTCATAATCATAACCTTAACTTCAACTATTGAAAAATCATTACATACAAAATTTCAAAGTCGCACCTTAAACCGTTCTGAAGCTATGAGCCAATTTTCTCGAACACGTGTTTAAAAAACTTTTTGTATGGGAGCTACCCGAAGGACTTAAGGAATCTCTCTGAATTATAAACCGAAACTTTATCTTCTCTAACATCCGAAGAAGATAATGGTGACTGTTTGATGGTCTGCCGCTGGAGTTATTCACTATTCCTTTTTGAAGCTTGATGAAACCATTAATGCAGAGACGTATCGCGCCCAACTCGATGAAATCCATCAGAAATTGAATGTTCAACGAGCTAGATTGATCAACAGAGATGGAGTTATACTGCTTCATGACAACGCACGGCCTCATGTTTCAAGAATAACGGTCCAAAAATTAAACGAGTTGCAGTATGAGATTCTTCCTTATCCACCATATTCACCAGACCTTTCGCCAACCGACTACCAATTTTTTAAACAATTGGATCATTTTTTGGCGAACAAACAATTCGATAATGAAGCAGCCATCAAAAGTGCCTTCGAGGACTTTCTTCGCTCTAGAAAGTCGGACTTCTACGAAACTGACATAAATTCACTTGTATCTCGTTGGGAGAAGTGTATTTCATGTGCTGGTGCCTATTTTGATTAATAAAATTAAGTTTTATAAAAGTTACAGTTGTTTGAAATTGCACTACCAAAAACGATATTTCATCTGCAACAACTTAATATATTCAAGAAATTATGATCAACGTAATGCTGCGTTTCCACTATCGCCTTCATGAACATTGGATGCCGCGATGTAGTGCGTATGCGTAAGTGGAAATGGCACATTCGCGTTAGTACGCAACTCAATTCGAGAACCGCGTAGATTTGAGTCGATGGCGGTGTTTAGACACACGTCAAAGGGATTCGCACTTAACACGAATGTAGCGTTCCAATTATTGGTTCCATTGGATGCTGAAATCAAGGAAAAATGGTCTCATTTGGCGAAGAAAAAAGTGTTGTTTCATCACGACAACGCTCCGGCTCACAAGTCCGCTGTTGGAACGGCAAAACTGTTTGTATTACGGTACGAATTGCTCCCTCACCCACCGTATTCTCCAGATTTTGTACTCTGTGACTTTTTATTACTTGAAAAAATGACTTGATGGAAAGAGATTTACCACGAATACTGACGTCATAAGTGAAACCATCGCCTATTTTGAAGGGTTTGACAAATCATATTATTTGGTAGGGATCAAAAAATTGGAGAAACGCTGGACTAAGTGTATCGAGCTAAAAGGAGACTACGTTAAAAAATAAAATAAATTTTTTTCCGAAAAAATTATGTTTTCTCGATTTTTGGATGTCATTATCAAACCGCCCTCGTAAATTTCGAATAAAATGATAAATACATCGACTTTTGTAAAACCGTCTTGTAATTTTTTAATAATAATTCTATAAACAATACAAAAAATAGGTAGCAACTTCATAAATTTTCACACTATATCACAAATCTAATAATTATTATTATACTCACAATTTAAAAGTAAAAAAATTATATATTTACTTACCATTATAGAACAAAATATAAAACAAAAAACTTGTAATAGCAACTTTCGAATTTATTCACTGATTCTTTCTTTCTGTCGATCTTGATCGAAATCTAAGTAAGTATTAGAATTTTTATGATTTTCTATCGCTCGCCTTTATTTTGTTTGGAATGGATAAAGCACGAACAAAATTACATAGAGACAAAGACGAAAGACAATTGACTACAAAATGATACATACAGTGGTGGCCACGAATTTAGCACACTTGGTATTTGTAACTTTTAAAGGCAAATAATATTTATTGTTTTATGCTTTTCACTCCACTTTTGTTTTTTGAGTGCTGCCTATGATGCGTTTATCATGTTCTATTAATTTAGTCTGGTTCCTTTGTTCCTTTTCTACTCTATTCTCATTGAATTGCAAGTAGTACGTGATCTAAGCTGGTCCGAGGTTCAGTTCTAGATGATACAAACTTTTGAGCTGGATTAACCTTATAATACTCTCAGGTTTCATCTAGAGTATACAAATTTGAGGAAATATGGAAAATATTGTTTAGAAAGGGGGGGGCGGCCGCCCCCACCGCCCCCCCCCCCCCTGGATCCGCCAATGTACGGGAGAAATGCACCACATTTTATATATACAGCCAACCCAAACCAAATTAGTGGAAACAAAAGCATGAAATATATTTATAAAAGTTACAAACAATAACGAACTAAACAGTAAATATATTAAACCTTTTTCGATTTTTATACTAATAAAAAATAATAGAAAATACCGAATAATAATAATTCAATGGTTTTATATAAGTTTTGATAAGTCAACGGATATTAAAATTTGAAAAATCTATTGCAAATTTGATAAGTTACTGATGTCTCCTTGTAGCACGAATTCGTTCTGGTTGCAGCAAAAATTTGAATATCATTAAGATTTGTGGCCACGAATTCAGGCAAAGGAGGCATAACAATCTGGTGCACATCTCCCTTTATGCTCGTGATGCAATTCTACCGATTCCGACAATATGGATATATTTTTTTTTTTTTATAAATAAAAACAAATAATAAACTAGCAGTTTCCTAAGACACACCTTAGACTACACGCTATATATGTGCCTACCTAGAAAGGTTCACGATCGATAATTTGTCCTTAAACAAAAATGTTGCATATGTAATAAAAGTTAGTTTCCTTTGCGTTTTTCTTTTTCTCCGAATAACTGTTCGGCATTACTCGGTATTTTAACGATTCCTGAACGCGATCGTGTGGATAGCAAAGAGAAAAAGAATACTACTTCTGCTTTGCAGATTTTACTTACGGGCGAGCGCCAATGGCGAGTGGTGTATTTCTACCTATGGTGCAGGGCTACCCATTCTACCCTAATTCGTATCATATTGAGTTCAAGCTTCATATTTAAATAGAAGTAATTACGCCCGATCGGGACTGCGTGATCTTGAATCGGGATAGAGTAGCTCAAAAAACATGTTCGAATTAAAAATTTATCATTAATCCATTATTAATATTATTTTATTTATATATTATATTATTATATTTAATGTTATACTCGTATTTTTGAGTTGAAAGTTTCGCAATATATTTTATTTTTCTGGAGCCGAATACCCCCTCTCATTTCTTTTTCGTATTTCGCATACTCAAAATCTTCTTTCATCAGTGAATCTGTAAATAAAAATGCTCAATTGTAAAAACCAATTGAGGGTAGAGTCATAATATTGTTAGCATAAATATATTTTCCGAACAGTTTTGTTTATTTTTTCAAAATGTTGAGCAAATCATCACCAGCAGCTCGGGTTATTCGATGCTTCATGCACCATAACTTCAAGTTCTCTTTCAATGAAACTTCACTTGAACTTTCCCCAAAATTGCTGTCCTTACTCTGTTGAGTGAAGAATTCTCTAGAATTTTCGGGAACCGCATTTGAAGAGACGCATTTCATAGCTTCAAAAAAATCATTCGGCCTTGAGGGACCAGCTCTATAAAGTAAAGAGCTCACTTCTTTTGATACAATGCGTTTAAAACAGTGGTGTGGCGTCCATGGAAGCAAGGGAGCAATGCTTCCCTTACATTTTACTGAAAAATATTATATCTAAAATGCGTTTTCTAAATCGCGCAGAAAAATCGCGAAAAAAATTCAAATATTTTCTTTGACACAGTCTAAAAAAAAGTTCGCAAGAAACTACACGCGAATATCGCACACAGCCGATTTGGCAAAACAACGAAAAAGCCAAGCGAAAAGAATCCAAGAAGAAGACACATGGAAGCAATTTCAAAGTTGCATCTATGAGCGTTCTCATTTCATTCCGCAGTAAGCCCACTGTGACGTCATGAACAAAAATGTTTGTACACGGTACGGTGGATGCAATACGCTATTTGCTTCCACACATTCCTGGCTGCAGCGGTGAAGCTTCCAGCTTCCAGAGATCTGATAAGAAATAAGTGCTACCACAGTAGAATAGGAACTGAATTCTGATCGAAGTTTGGAATTGAATTGTGGTAAATAGGTAATTAAATTATATTTAATTTGGTTTTTAGATCTCAGGAACCACTTACGCTAGGAGGCTGGAACTTGGAACTTATGTAGAACTATGATAGTGGACCTATTTGCAAAAAAATTGCCGATAAGGGTTGAGGAGTGCGGGAGTGGAGGGGAAACCAATGTGTTCGAAGTGCTTGAAAGCTGGGGTTGAAACATTCTAAAATACGTATCTTCTGAACGGTTGATGTCAAAAAATTGAAACTTTGTAGTTGTCTTAAGAGATAATAGGAGATTAATCAAAAGCTAAAATTTTTGAATCAGTTGGTGGTGTGTAGGGGTTGGGGTAAAAAACTTTGGATTAGAATATCTTCCAAACCAATTATACCAGGAAGGTAAAATTTGGTTTGTATAGGATTGCAAGTGGAGCCCATTAAAATTTTTGAGGTGGGAGGTGGAGTACAAAAGTATGGCGATAGCCATTATTAATAAATTTTCATTTGTATACCTCAAGAACCGTACCATATATGATCTTATATATTTTACAGGAGTTAGGCCCAGTAGACTTCTAACAGGAAAAAAATGTTGGAGGCACTGGTGAAGGGGCTGATGGTGGGAGGGGGTGGAAAGAAAATAATATCGGCTTTTATTTTTCAAAAACTACAAACCATAGAAAGCTAAAAATTGACTACATAGAGACAATAAAGAGGTATCCTAGAAAAAAATTTTTAATATGGGTAGCAAGGCAGGGGTTGGGTGGTGGTTTTTTAAATCTCAGAAACGGCTTATGAAGAAGAAAGTTGGAACTTAGTAAGTATATGTACGTATGCTACTCAAGAAATTAAAGGAAAACAAATTCAGATTTTTATTGGCATAGAGGTTGAGTAAAACAAATGTCAGTGAAAAGGGATTTTTTTACATTTTCACGATTTCGTTATATACGAGTTTATTGGACATGCCGAAATAGATTTTATTTCTGCGGGTTCTTTATGTAAGCGCCTAGAAATGTTTTTTTTCCAATTTTTCGATATCCTACCCCTTAGGGGGTGTAAAGTGTTTGTGTACATTTTCACGAATTTCCATATATTGGGTTTAATGAGATATTCATTTCACTTTTATTTCTAAAGGCTTTAAATGTAATCGAAGAAAAATCTGATGCAAGCATTTTTTGATATTAAACCCCTGGGGGTTTTCATGAATTCCGAAAAACTTTTATGGTTAATGAGATCGAATTCGGTTTTACTTCTATTGACTCTTCTATTCAAAAAAATACGTAAATGAATAAAAAAAACTTTATAATTATAAAAAACGTTCCAAATAGCTTCCTGGTTCCCGTTCGTGATTGCTGGGTGCTTTTATATTAGTAATGTTAAAAGTAGCTAATGGAGGAGGTTCAATTAATACGTAGTAAATTTGTAGGAAGAATAATAATAATAAATTTTGGATATTAACCAATTGCTTCTCCTTGTTAAATTATCACGCCACGCCACTGGTTTAAAATGCCTTTTACTGAAACCACCAACCCTGTTTTCCATCTGTTATTTGAAATTAAAACATTTTGAATATGTAGGCTAGCATACAAAATAAAATACAAAATAAAAGACTCACCTTTCGAAAGTTTTGATTTCACACACTAAACATTTTCTAAAGAAAATTTCAAATCACTTTTAGCACTGAAAAATCCACGATACGCACGATCACGAAATTCGAAATGATCCGGAACATACTTTTTTTTAGCAAAATCAAACAATGGAATTTCCCGAAATATATGAATTAGTCTTCTTTCTCTCTAACATCTTTCAGAGTGCTTCCAAAGCGCTTTGCATTTATATGGAAGAGTAATACTTGCTACTTCTTTTTTCCATTAGCAAAATAAAAAAAGGAAAATATGAATTAGTCTTGCATCTCTCCAACACCTTTTAGAGCGCTTCTAAAGCACTTTGCATTTATATTAAGGAGGAGTCAATACTTCTTCTTACATTTATTGAAGCAACTTCTAAGTCGTACTTAGGAACAGTATTACGCATAGTTGCAAATAAAATCGACCTAGAAACAGAGAATTATTCTGGCGAATTTATGAGACTCTCGAAGATTCTAGAGAATGACTGTGGCTTGTGTTATGTTATTTCTGCATGTTTTACGTATTTTAAATATTAACTTTTCTTTTCTTCTTTTCATTTTTCTTTTTCTTTCCTCTAACTACTTTTTGATTATATTTATTAGTAATTACTAACTCTTTTTATTATTATTTTTTTTTTACATTTTCCGATTACTTTTTTTTATTTCTTTCTCTTCTTCTGATTAACGGAATATATATATATATAGCTTGTATCACGGTACTACCCCTTATACCAGTGCGTTGTGCTGTCTGGGGAGTACTTTCGGTTTATGGTATAGATTTAATAGACATTGAGCCCAATGTCGGCATACATGCATGAGTATCTCGATATGGTGAAAAATTTTCCAGCTCATTGAATAAGGAGACAGTATGGTCACCAGTTCTTTAAGCTGAGGAAGTGTGCCCAAATGGGGAATTTCTCACCAACTTTAGAGTTGGGAAGGAATTGCCCATTTTGCATGAAGGGATCAAATCAATTATTAATTAAAAAAAAAAAAAAAAAAAACTTTAAAGTACTTTATCTTTATATGTGATAAAAGACTTTGATATGTGTGTGCTACAGTACGTGTGGCAAACACTCCACACGTCGCAAAAGCAAAGTGGCAAAGTTATAAAATCAAGCAACCGGCCGAAATGAAATTAAAAACATATTGCAGTCACGATCGGCTGCAAGCCAATCGTATAATACTCTAGATGAATACTGAACTCCGATTTATATTGTAGTTGGGGATAAAGCAGAATTACGTGTGTGCATGTTGTATGTCCTTTATTAAGGACTCCCATTAGATTGCTACTCAAAACTAAAAGACAATATTCAGTGATTAATTTAATATCTTGAACTGGGTAAGTCATCGAAAAAAAATGTCCTTTTTGAAGGACTTTCACATGGGAGGTGCAGGAAGGACTCACTCGATTTCTTACATATTAATCCTTTTCCTTGGAACCATTTAAAAATCTGCCAACAGTCTGGGCGCAACTTTATTATTTTATGGGTAGAAGTCCGAAACGTGTTTAATGATGAGATGCGGTGTAGGTTACTATGCGACTGACAACCTAAAAAATAACGTTGCAAATAGCATCCTGGTTATTTTCCCTACTAGATGTTTACCGACCCCAACTCCTGTAAAATTTTCAAGATCATATCTGATACGGTTTCTGAGATATAAAAATTACATTTTTTGAAATATTGCTGTCCCCCCACTTTCGTGCTCCACCTCCCCCCTCCAAAAATTTAGTTTCGGTATACTTCTCTTGTGATCCCATAATCAGAAACTAAATTTTATCTTCCTGGTGTAATTGGTTCGGAAGATATTGTAATCCAAAGTTTTTCAACCCCCACCCCTACACCCCACCACCCCTCTTAAAAATTTTAGCCCTTGTCTAATTTTGAAGTATCCCTAAGAACAACAACAAAGTTTCAATCTTCTGACGTCAATTGTTCAGGAGATATCGATTTTAGAATGTTTCAATCCCGTCTTTCATGCGTGAAAGACTCATTGTTTCCCCCCCACTTCCACACCCCTTAACCAATATCGACCATTTTTTTGCAATTGAGTCCATTATCATAGTACTACATAAGTTCCGAGTTTCAGCCTCCTAGCATAAATGGTTCCTGAGATCTAGAAACCAAAATTTTTCGTCTAAAACCTTCTCCTCTCCTCTCCCCTTGTACCCTCACCCCTTGAAAATATACCAGTCGTAGGGGTTCACCCAATCTACCCACCATAAAAATTTCAATTTAATATCTCAACGGGTTTGGGAACTACGCACCTTCAAACGATCTTGCGTACGGCGTACGACGGACGGCGTACGGCGTACGGCGTACGGCGTCTACGGCGGACAGACGGACATTTTTTTTTTTTTGCTTTTTTGGGGCTTACTAGTCCTAAAACGTGTAAATACAAAATTTCAGGGTAGCCAACTTTTTTGAAATTTCAGGTTGATCACAATACTTTATTATTTAAAAATAATAAAGTGAAATGAACGTGTTATAGAAAAATATTGTTGAACACGTCTCTTAAGGACATTTTATATGGCAGCTACCAGAAGGAGTAAAAGGATTTCGCTGATTAGTAAACTCAAACTTCGCTTTTACTCAAAACTAATTTGTACAAAATTTCCAATTCATAGCTAAAAGAATACTTGAGTTATAGTAAGTTCCGTAAATTAAGTGAAGACGTTTTGACAGGATATTTGTATGGTAGCTACACGAAGGATTTTCTTCATATTCATACATTTAGCTCCAACTATTGGAAAAATTAACACATACAAAATTTCAGAGACGTAGCTTGAACCATTCTGGAGTTATCGGCCAATATTCTTAAACACAGAAGGAGTAAAAGCATTTCGCTGATAAGTAAACTCGAACTTTCTTTTCACTCAGAACTAATTTGTACAAAATTTCCAATTCATAGATAAAAGATTACTTTAGTTATAGTGAGTTTTGTAAATTAAGCGAGTACATTTTGACAGGATATTTGTATGGCAGCTACACGAAGGACTAATAGGATTTTTTTCATAATCCTACATTTAGCTCCAACTATTGAAAAAGTAACACATACAAATTATCAAAGTTGTAGCTTAAACCCTTCCGAAGTTATCGACCAATATTCTTGAACACTTGTTTTAAGGACATTTTGTATGGCAGCTACCCGAAGGATTAGGACGATTTTGCCCGTTAACGAACTTAGCCTCACAAATTCAACCAAACATCCAGATTCAAAATTTCAAGATCCTAGGTGAAGGCGTTCTTGAGTTATCATGTTCACGGACAGACGGACGGACGGACGGACAGACGGACGGACGGACGGACGTCAAGCGGATTTGAGGTTTTTGGCCACAAATAAACAAAAAATACTATATAACTTTTTTTCGTCCGAGGCTTGGTTCTATGCGTTACAAACTTTTGGGCTGGATTAAACTTATAATGTAAACCTGGCAACCGTGCAACTCAAGCGTTTCACATAATGAAAACAACAACAACCGAATACCTAGTTGAAAAATAACCCAATCAGAAATAAGGCGAAACAGCACGGTTGTATCTTTCTTCTTATCGAATGCTCTCCAATGTACTAGAATCCAATTAGAATCAAAGTCGAAAGATCTCAAGCTCACTTGAACCTTCTACATACACCACTTAACGAAGATCAAAATCGAAAGCTCTAAAGCTTTCGAGAAGATTCCACACTGAACGAATATTCAAGTACATCCTAGACTGCAACCGGATAGTATATAAACAGGTGAAGCTTTCAGCGAAGACACAGTAATTTTTATTACGTCGACTGTGACAGCCAGCGTGTATACGCGACCGTGTTGAGAGAGAACGAAAGTGAACGAGTCAAGCGATATATGGTATAAGCGGGCGGTATTGCCATACAGTGCGAATTATTGTGCGAATAGAATTTAAAGTGCGATTAATAAATAATCACTTATTTTTATTTTAACCGAATTGTGTTTTACTTGAAATCCCGGCGAACCCCTAGCTCGCAACAATTGGTGTCAGAAGTGGGATTTCAAGGATTAATTCGGGTTAGAATCGCGAGTGGAAAAGGTGAATTTAAAATTCTCGAACGGACAAAGTAAGAATTTTGGTGCGCGAATAAAGTTTTCAAACTGTGAAGTTAAGTGAAAATTCTCGAACGGACAGGAAGAAATTTGTGAAATCGGATATTTTCGAGTGCTCTAGTGAGCGGTAATTTCAATAAGTGAAGTGGAAAGTTCTCATACGGACAAAAAGAGAATTCGAGTGAATTTATATCGCGAAAAATAGAAACCTTTAACGGACAAATAATAGATAGTGAAAATGTCGCGTTATTTAAAAGACTTAAAACTAATGGAGCTGAAGGAAGAGCTCGGTAGACGCGAATTACCAACAACCGGGAACAAATCCGAGCTTGTCAGCCGAATGATCGACGTGCTAGAGGCTGAAGGTAAGGACGCAAATAGTTTCGAGTTCCCAATCGAAGAAGCTCGTGCAGGAAGTAGTGAGGAGTGTTCTGGTACACCAGATTCGCTGACGCAGTTAATTTGTAAGGACATTCGTCACGACCTTTGCGTTGGAGTTCTCCCGGCTATGCCGAGAGTCCAACTTCTTTAAGGTCGTGAGCGAAGGCAGTATTCGACGCCGTCGCGTGTCTGGGGGTGTGGTGTTCGCTGCGTCGGCAATGTCGCTGCCGACGTCTTTGCTGCGATGGCTCACATTGCAGCCATCGTCTTTGTTGCGACGGCTCACATCGCCGCCGTCGTCTTTGTTGCGACGGCTCACATCGCAGCCGTCGTCTTTGCAGCGACGGCTCACATCGCAGCCGTCGTGCTGTTTGTGTTGAACTGCAGTGATGACTTTGATAACGTGGAAGCGACTGGAGTCATCAAGACAGAGCACGTTACGCACAAAGATCTCAAAGCTCCGATTTTCGATGGACAAACACCGTGGGCTATCTACAAGACCCAATTTGAGGCTGCCGCGAGAAATAATCATTGGAATGATTTGGAACGAGGAACGGCTCTTATATTGGCGCTAAGAGGTTCACCAGCAGAGGTTCTTCAAACAATTCCTCAGGAGCAGCAACAAGATTTTTCGACGTTAGTGCAGACATTGGATTTTTATTACATCAGTGACCGCATGCGAGAGATCTACAAGATGCAACTCCACAACCGAAGTCAAAAGGATGGCGAGACATTACAAGAGCTAGCGCTCGATATAGATCGACTTACGTTGCTTTCATTCCCTACTGTGCAAGGCGAACAACGCAGTGATTTGGCTGTCTTCACATTTAATAATGCCGTACAGGATGAAGAACTACAGTTGTCATTAAAATTGGCAGGAAAGAAAAAGATTGGCGAAGCCTTAGTATATGGGCTTACGTTCGAAGCTGCCAAGCAAAGCTCGCGGAGTAACTACCGAGTCCGAAAAATACCAGAAGAGTGTGTATGTCAGGGAGCAGAGTACACCAAGCGGAGCGAAGGATCTGGTGCCCCCCGATGTTGGAATTGCGGAAAGGCGGGACACTTAAGTCGGGATTGTAGATCAGCGGATTACACTGGAAGGGCGATACCCCACCATTGCCGCAGTGAGGGTACAGGTCAATGTTACGTGAGTCGGAGATTGGAACACGCTAGGCTCAGCGTTCTCCGATGTTGGCATTGCGGACAGGACGGGCATTTACATCGTGATTGTTGGCAACTAAGAAGAAACAGAAATAATTACGATGACCACACTTCAAAACAACCGCTATGCAATAGCTGTAATGATGGGGAAATAACTGTTGTCACCGATTGCCGGTGGAAAGGAACCGAAAAACAAGGCAAACGTCGCGGAGCGATGCGATGTTGGAACTGTTGACTAGAAGGACACTTAAGGTTTGATTGTCGGAAGCCGAAGAGAACGCCGAATTATTGTTCGGATTGTACTGCCGAACAAAGGAGTACCAGAGGCGCAAAGCTACAGAGCCAATTAGAAGAGACGCAAATTGGCTGGCGAAATCAACATCAGCGTATTGTGATGCAGAATAGTCAACAAGACAAAGAGGTCGTGGGGAACTTGCGACGATTAAAAGTTTGTGATCGACAGCAGGCAAAACATTACCAAACTCGGGAAAAAATCTGTTCAACAACTAATCACCAGAATGCAGAGCATTGTCAACGAGCGAAATCCTCCAGCTACAGAGATGGCGATCTAGTATTGTTGCACAACACTCGAAGACAGAGGGAAACATCGTCAAAACATCAGTGCAACGGTAATGGATGGCATCGAGTCAGCACGCAACTAAAGGAGGGAGTACCACGGACCAAAATGAAAAATGACGTCACTGACGAGGGATCGACTCTGTTCGGGACGAACAGAAACAAAGGAGGGAGTAATGTTACATGTAAACCTGGCAACCGCGCAACCGTGCAACTCAAGCGTTTCACATAATGAAAACAACAACAACCGAATACCTAGTTGAAAAATAACCCAATCAGAAATAAGGCGAAACAGCACGGTTGTGTCTCTCTGCTTATCGAATACTCTCCAATGTACTAGAATCCAATTAGAATCAAACTTCTAAATTAAGTGGATACATTTTGACAGGATATTTGTATGGCAGCTACACGAAGGACTAACAGGATTTTCTTCATAATCATATATTTAGCTCCAACTATTGGAAAAATAACACATACAAAATTTCAATGTCGTAGCTTAAATCCTTCTGAAGTTATCGACCAATATTCTTGAACACGTGTTTTAAGGACATTTTGTATGGCAGCTACCCGAAGGAGTAGGACGATTCTGCCCGTTAACGAACTTAGCCTTCGACGGCCGTCCACCTTGTCGTGGTGTTGGGGCTGAGTAGGGCTATGCCCGAAACCGAGAGATGGTCAAACTTCTACCCCCTCCCACCACTTCCCGATATCCTATCACTACACCTATTCCTACGTGCACCGTTGTAATATACCGTGGCGAAGTGTGCGTATGTTTGAATGAACGGTAACCCAAGCCAAGGCGTTATGCGACCCGTACTGAGGGCTGGATGGCTGCAGGGAATGCAGTTGCGAACGGAGCTCCTACCATACCTGTCGACCTGGTAGGGTAACTAGACTTACCGCAATAATCAGGGTTCTCTGTTGCGATGGACTCTTCTTTCACCCTGACTCGTGGGACCAAGATATGGATAAAAGAAAAGAAAAAATGGACGTAAGTAAAGGGACTGAGGATTCTCAGTCAATGCCTACAGTAAGCATTTCGGATGCTATTGGCAAAGCTCAGGAAGTGAGCGTCAGCGAGGAAGAGGAACCCTCAAATCTCCGTCTGAGAAGGACGAGATCGAGCAGGTCCCAGTGGCGTAAAATCGTCGAAAAGTGCCAAAATGACTTCGGGTCAAAGGAAGAAAAAGCTTTGTGAGAAAGCACGATTTCTTCTTGGCAAAATCGAGGATAAAAAGCCGGGGCTTCAAACGCATAAGGATAGGGAAACGATGAAGTGGGCTACGAAAATCTTAGCCAATGACCCCTTTCATGTTCCCTACACCACGGAGATGCCTAGAAACCAAAAACTAAAAACATCGGAAGTCCGACTACAAGGAGGTGCCAAAAACGCTGGGGCGGAAGCTGCTAGCAAAAGGCAACGCTCCTTTGAAGAGGAGGGCAACATGGCAAAAAAGGCGAAATGCGCGTCGTCTAGGCACACACCACCCTTGCGGGCTATTGGAGCCAAGGCGTGCATCAGCCCACTAGCAGAAAGGCTCAAGAGGGCGAGTACGGTGATCCCTAATACTCCGAAGGAACCCTGCGTTCCGGAGCCTTCCACAGTTGAGCGGTCTATCAGCGCGAAACCCTCCGCTAGCGACAAGGCTCGGGAGAGTCTTCAAGTGGCTATTGTCGACACTGGCATTAAGAACTGGAAGATCTCTGCGGACCGATGGCTGGCGGTCGAAAGTAGGCTGACGGACTTTCTCGTGGAACGTATCACGGAAAACCCTGCTGGGCCCAATCCACAATACGACGCATCGAGCTGGCAGAGAGGAGTCAAGGCAATTAGATGTACAGATCAATTATCACTTGACTTCCTTACAAGAAGCGTGGCCAGGATCGGAGAAATCTGGAAAGACGTCAATCTGCGTGTTATCCCTCGCTCAGACATTCCAGACTATCCAAGAGCTAGAATCTGGGTACCAGCCCCCGTCATAGCGCCGCACTTACTGCTTCAGGTGCTCTCCGCCCAAAACCCGAAGATTCCAATCCAAGACTGGAAGATCCTCAAGGCGGAAGACCCTAAGCCCGGTGGAAGGTGTTTCATGGTCCAGATGACAGATGAGTCACTCGCTCCACTGGAGGAAGCCAAACATAGCCTCCACTGCTGCTTCAATGCAGTAACGGTAAATGTGTACCGAAGGGGGCTCTTGGCAACAAGCGAGGAAGGCGCCTTGGGGCAGGATATGCCCGAGACCTCCTCAGCTCAAACAACTGCACCTGGCGTCAGCATAGTGGTACCGATGACCGATTCACGGTCGGAGGTGAACACAGAGACGCCAGTGCCAGAATTTTTGATGGCCGAGCCAATGGAGGTAGCCGAAACCGCTGAGGACTCAGGTGCTCCTAGTGTCAGTCTTACTAACGAGCAAATAGAGTCAGGGGTGGTAACAGCAGACCCAATTGCTCCCGCCACAAAAACGACAGCACCAGAAGTGGAGGGTTAATAACTGGACTTGAAATGGATCCTGCAAGAAAAATTGTGCAAATTAACCTCCAGCATTCTAAGCTAGCGTCGGCGAACCTTACCATTCTGCTTGATGAGGATGGTATTGACATTGCTTTAATCCAAGAACCATGGATCTGCAAGGATGCCATATTGGGACTAAAGCACAAACTCTACACTCTATACTTTGTCAAGGACAGGGCAAGCTTAGATCCTGTATCTGGGCTAAAAAGAGTATAAATCTAACTCTCCTGGCCAATTTCAGCTCTGGTGATACTACCGTAGTGAGATGGGACCGGAGGGATGGTAATGCAATTCTTCTCTCCTCCGCGTACATGCCGCATGGAGAAGATGCACCAACAAATGCTGTTTGCATGGTGGTGGAAATGGCGAAACGAGATAAATTAGACCTGGTAGCCTTAAGCCTTTTAGAAACCCAAGGAAGACCGACTGAGAGAAATTTCAGAGTATCGCATGTAGGGAATTTTCTGTCCCTGATAGCGAACTGCTCACAAACACAGCGTCTATTGACGACAAAATTGATGCCCTAACAGGAAGCATCACAACGGCTTTTCTTGAGTCCTGCCCACTGAGGAATCCACCCACCAAGTCATTTCCACCATGGTGGAATAGGGACTTACGGCACATCAGGCAGGATTCGAGAAGACTGTTTAATGCAGCAAAAGCTAGTGGCACTTTGGAAGACTGGGCCAAGTACAAGTCGAGTGTCAGGGACTATAAAAGGTCAATGAAAAAGGCTAAAAGACATTCTTGGACTATCTTCTGTGAAACAATTGAGAGCACTAGCGAGGCTGCCAGGCTCAGAAGAGTACTTTCAACCGATCCAATCGTACCCACCGTTCTGCAAAGAAGTGATGGTACGTGGACTGGGAACAACAGGGAAACCTTTCCATTCGGAAAGCTCTGCTGAATGCAGGGGCTGACCTGGGCATTACCAACTGGATCGACGGCATGCTTGAAAGTAGAATGATACATGCATTCATTGGTGAGAAAGAAATATCTGGAACTGTGCCCAGAGGTACCCCGCAGGGGGGAGTTCTATCACCACTACTTTGGGTATTAGTCGTCGATTCTATTTTATCCCAGCTCGAGAGGGACGGGATCAAAGTGGTAGCGTACGCTGATGACCTAGTTAGACTGGTATCTGGCAAATTTCTACCCACGATAGCTGAACTAGTGCAGGGAGCACTACGGAAATTGTACAAATGGGCGGCAAGTTGTGGTTTGGGGGTTAACCCCACAAAAACTGAACTGGTTCTTTTCACTCGAAGGAGAGCAATACCCCCATTCACAATTCCAAAAATAGGTAATACCATTCTGGAGCTTAAAACTGAAGCTAAGTACATGGGAATTATTCTTGACGCTAAGCTTAACTGGAAGAAAAACCTTGATGAGCGTGTTACATACAGGAAATAATTAAACATACAAGAATAATTAATATTTTATTTAAACCAATTTATATTTTCCAAATTTGAATGTGCCTCCTTAGAGGTTCGAGATACAACTTCTTTATTCTTAAAATTTATCCCTCAAGAAAGATAATCTTTCTTTCGGTCTTAAAATACTTGATGACCCAGCATTAGGGTAACAAGAATTATAATCTGATGACATATACATTCCTTGCATCGCGAAATGTGCAAGATAAGAACGTTCAAATGAATATCTGAACGTTAGCCAAAACAATTACTGTAAAGGTATCCGATTACCTTTTGGTTCACACAAAGTGTGTGACTTATTTAAAATTTTGTGAAACATTGTTGCATCGGAATGTAACATCTTCATCCTTATAATGAAATTCGTCCCGAAATTTCTAATATCTGTATATGCCTTCAGTTTACAATGTTCTTTACAAAAGTTTAATATAGGTGAAAAATATAATTTCCTAATATTAATTTCAACATAAGTTTAGAAATATTATATTTTTTCCTTTATTTATTTTATTTTACAGCCCCTGAGATCTTAATTTGATTGAACTTTTCGGTAAAGGAGAAGCCTCGACCGATGTTCTTCTTTCATCAGAATATTGAACCGCGAATTCTGTTGGTCTTGATGACCTTGTATTGGTTCTTTTTTTCCAATTCCAACAAAAACATTTGTTAAACAAGGTTAAGCAACCGCCACCCAAACATGGCTTACAATATTTTAATAAAATGTATCCTATTAAAATTAACAATAAAGCAAATATAAAACCGGTAAATGAATTTTGTCTTACATATTTTGGAAATGGTTTTACAGCTTTGTCCCAGAAACTGGACTGTTCTATAATTTCTGAAGTTAGATCTCTTATCTCATGTAAATTACTACTTGAAAACTTTCCAATGTTAATATTGTCATTAATTTTGATATCTCTCAATTTAATTGTATCGCAACAATCCTCCAATTCTACTATTTTATCTTTGTTTTTTAGTACGTTATTAACATTAGCTTGCGATTGATAAGTTTGAGATACGGTGAAAAGTTTACAATTGTCTTTAATTGAAACAATGTATATTCCCAGTACGTTTTTCCATTCTTCCTCCCTATCTTTACATTTACAATGTAGTCTTGTATCTGTACTAGTTACCGAAATAATTTGGTTATTATTTAATTTATGAAAAATATCCAATTGAGATTGTATTTGTTTGATCTCGCATAATCTTGATTCTTGTCTGATATAAATGTCGGTAATGCAAGTTCTTTCATAAGTTGTTCTCAAAGGTAATGGACTACAAATATTTTTCTCGTCTATTTTCCTACAATCTGTTTCGTCTGTGGTAATATAATCTTCTCGATCTTTTGTTATAATCAAATATTTAGCCAAATTCTGTATTAATATCGTGTGATCGTTTTCTACTAATGGTAAACTGATTACTTCAAACATCTCAAGTTCTTGTGAACTTAAAGCGTCTACTCCTATGACAACTATAACTCTTTTCTCTCTAATATAGGCTGTTAATTGTAAATCCTTTACCAATTCTTGGTAATTGCCTAATTTAGCTTCTACTACCAAATCATGCCTTTCCTTAAGTTTACTTAATTCCGTAATAAGATTTTCAGGTTCTATTATAAATGGATGTAATATACCTGCCTGGATAAATAAAATAGCATCTCTAAATATTTCTATTCTTAAATCTATTACCTCTATTTTATGATTAATCTTACTATAAATTTCATCGTAATATACTTCTAAATTTAGGAGTCTTTCTTGTTCTTTTGTATTATTATTAATTTGCGTTATTTCTTTGATTATTTCGTTAAATTTTAATTTAATATCGTTCTGTTCTTGATTGATGAATTTTGCCTGTTTGTTAATTTCCTTTATCAATACTAAATTATCTTTCATTCCATTTTTAATGTTGTTTTCATTCTCTTGGACAACATCTAATATTCTCTCTATTTGTTCAGCGTCATCAGCGGACATAGTTCCAAATAAAAAGTTTAAACCTGTTCCAACCCAATTTTGTAGACCCCTCCTATATCTTAAATTTGGAGTTATTCCCATTAAACCATAAATTGTATTGAGATTATGATTTAACCTACGTACTTGCAACCTACAATTTGTTTTGAAATTATTACACTGCTTTAATTCGTTTGTGCAAATTTCGTTTATATTATTTGCTAATGTACTAATTTTATCGATTTCTTCCTCTATTTCGCTTATTTCTATCGGTCTTATTAAATTTATAGTTTTGCTTACGAATCTAGTGTCGCCTAGTGACTTAAAATAGATTCCTGGATTTTCCACCTTTTTAACGTCAAATGCTACGGCTTTGGTCAGCCTGAAATTAAAGTAAAACTATATTACATTTCTACATATCTTTTTACGTCTTTATTATTAATCTGAACTATCTTTCTATATATCTTAACTTGACCACTATCTTTATTAACTTTAGTAATCGTGTATGGTCCTAGCCATAAATCATCAGTTTTTCCTTTTCGTGTGTCATTTCTTCTCAAAATTTTGTCTCCAATTTTAAATTGTGGTACTTCTTTTCTAGTTTTCTTATCATATCTAATTTTTGATTTCTCTTTGTTTCCATGATCCCTTCCTTTAGCGTCCTTCCATAACTGGACTAAGGTATTCTTTAATCTATCCACATAATCTTCTAATGTTTTTTCCGGTTCACTATTTCTTATAAAGGATATTGGTCTAGGTTTCTGTCCAAATATTAACTCATGTGGTGTGAAACCTGTAGCTGTATGTATTGTTTGATTATAGTTCATACTTGCTAATCGGAGTTTAAGGTCCCAATTATTTTGTTGCAATAAATCTTCTCTAGTCGTTCTTAAATATTCGGTGAGTTTCGCGTGGGCTCTCTCAACACTACCATTGGATTGTGGGTGAGATGAACTTGTAGCGATATGTTTTATACCTAGCATCTTTTCTAATTTTTTCATCAAATTACTACAAAGGTTGATCCATTATCGGTAAGTATATTTTTAGGGATACCAAAATAAGCTATCCATTCGTCAATTAGTTTGCTTGCAACTGTTTCTGCGTTTATATCTTTCATTGGCACGAATCTAATAAATTTAGTTAAGTTATCTTGAATCGTCAATCCCCAAGTTTCTTCATTTTTTGTACCGTTTTTGAATGGTCCGACACAATCCAAATGAATTTTTTCCAATGAATTATCGGCCATTGAGACAATTCTCATAGGGTTTCTCATGTTTTGCCTGACAATCTTATTTTTCTGACATGCACTACATTTTTTATATACTCTTCGATATCCTTTCTCATATTAGTCCATTGAAATCTGCGTTTAATATATTCTTCAGTGGCATTAATGCCCCTGTGACCTCCTAAAAACCCGTCATGCGTTTCTTTTATTAAACCATTTCGTATTTCGTCATCGTGTATTTCATTCGTTTCATGGTCATCTATATCCTCAATTGTTACGTCCTCAGAAACTCTTTTTGCGTTATTGTCTTGATTGATTTGCAATCCTGTACTTGTACTTGGTTGAGGTTCTTCTCTGTTTCGTTCTTCACTGTTTCGTTCTTCATCCTTAGAATTAGCTTTATCCTTATTGGATTGCTCCTTCTGACTTCCTTTTGATTGAGTCATATCGTCACGTGAGACGACTCCAAGTTCGTTCAACATCTCTGTTACATCATTATCATATTCATCAGCGTTCATCATTCTAACGTTTCGGCTTAACTCATCCGCCACTACATTGTCTTTTCCAGCTTTATATTCGATAGAATAGTCATATTCTTCAAGTTTCAGTCTCCATCTGATCAACCGACTTCCAGAATCT
The DNA here is from genome assembly GCA_951812415.1 of Beris morrisii. Taxonomy (NCBI): domain Eukaryota; kingdom Metazoa; phylum Arthropoda; class Insecta; order Diptera; family Stratiomyidae; genus Beris; species Beris morrisii. Next base: position 92,144,730 of record OX638310.1, on the reverse strand, counting down.
TTTACATTGAATAACCATAACAATGGTCGATGGTCTGTTCTTATTAAAAATTTAGTTCCATAAAGGTAATGTCTACACTGTTTGACTGACCAAACGATTGCTAGACATTCCCTCTCTGTAGTTGAATAATTCTTTTCAGCCGTGTTTAAAGTTCTTGATAAATATTGAATAGGTAAGTCTTTCCCCTGATGCTCTTGACTTAAAACGGCGCCTATTCCGTAATTGCTTGCATCGGTAGTGATAATGAATTGATTTTCGAAATTTGGGTACTTTAAAATTGGTTCTTTGATTAATTCTTCCTTTAGTTTTTCGAATGCGTTTTGTTGTTCTATACCCACTCAAATTCCTCATTTTTCTTGAGTAGCTTATTTATAGGTGACGTAATTTTACCATAATTTTTGATAAATCTCCGGTAATATCCAGTCATACCCAAAAATGACTTGACACCTTTCTGATTTACTGGTTTTTCCATTTTTGCAATAGCATCGATCTTTTTCCTATCCATTGATACACCATTTTCAGTGATCACGTAGCCTAAATATGCCACCTCTTTCCTAAGGAATTGTTGGTTGAATCCTCAGATTCGCTTTTCGCAATCTATCAAAGACCGCCTCTAGTTTGTCATTATGATCTTTCAGATCTCTTCCATAAATAACTATATCGTCAAGGTAGACGAAACACCGTGTACCTTGTAATCCACTGAGTACCGTGTTCATTGCCCTCTGAAAACACGCTGGGGCGTTCCTCAAACCAAACGGCATACGACTATATTCATAATGTCCGTATGGAGTTGAGAACGCTGTTTTTGCCTGGTCCTCTTTTCGTACTGGAATTTGGTGAAATCCCGAAGTGAGGTCCAGTGTGGAAAAGTACTTGGCATGTCCCAACTGGTCTAATATCTCCGAAATATTAGGCAGTGGGTAACTGTCTGCTATGGTCATTTCATTGAGCTTCCTATAGTCGACGACCATTCTCCACTTCCCTTCCCCAGAAGAATCATTCTTCTTAGGAACGATCCAGAGTGGTGCATTCCATGGTGAGTTACTTTCCCTAATAGTTCCATCTTTCAGTAGTTTCCACCTGTTTGTTCACCTCTTCCTCGTGAACTTTTGGATACCGATAAAGTTTGACATGAACAGGTTTTGATCCTTCAATCAAATCGATAGTGTGTTCGGCAACCTGTGTCAAATTTACCGGATCGATTTCTTGAAACAACTCATTATATCTGTCTATTACTTCATATATTGACTTCTTTTCTTCGTCATTCATATGACTATCTCGAATTTTAATTTTGGTATCACAAGTTTCCAGAGTTTCTTCTGAAAATTGTTCACCTTTCATTTCATGAATACTACAAATTTTGTCGTCTTCATTCATATTTAATATAGATACCTGTCCCCTACCCGTTTCATCAATTTTGGTAACACATGAAGGTATTCTTATGCCATCTATATTAACTTCGTTGATAAAAACTGCATCTCCAATTTTCCCGATTATTGGAATATATCATCGTATTTCCCGTCTCCCTTTCAACTGAAATTCATCACTTTCCAAGTGAACCTTAAAGCTTGAATTCCCAAATGATTCCGTTTCATAATTAATTGAAATCTTATTTGACTCGAAAAAGTCCGTTCCCAATATAGCATCATAATTTTTTATGATGTCACAGTTTACGACATGAAATACTGTTTCTAAATTCTGATTCCCAATTTCCATTCCCAGCTTTACTTTCCCAATAGCTTCTGTGCTATTATCACTATGTATACCATTGAATTTAATCCTGTTTTCTTTATCTACCTGGTCTTCAAACACTTTATTCTTTTTTATAAGACTTATTTCCGCACCAGTGTCTACTAAAACTTTTATCATTTCACCGTTTATTTTTACGAATATATGAGGACTATTTTTTAGCATTTTTTTGTTTCCACTACTTGATTAACTAGCCTTGTTTTAAACTCATTATCTTCACTAGATTTTACAGTACTTCCGTTTTGATTACCGTTTCTATTCATTTCACTTTTCTGATTCCCTGAATCCTGTTTATTTAAGTTCCCTGAACTATTATCATTTGTCTTGTTTGTTACTTTACGATTCTGATTATTTTTTCCTTTTGACCTGCAATCTCTTGCATAGTGACCAATTTTTCCACAGTTATAACACTCAAATTTTTTGTTTACTACACTAACCTTTGGCAATGCGTTTCGATTAGAGAAATCTTTATTAGTGTAAGTCTTAAACGTGTTCTGTCTTTGCTCCTCTTCCTGAGCAATTCTACATGCCTCATCAATTGACTTGGGTTTTTGCGTAATGACATATTGGCACAAAGTTGATTTGAGACCATTTATGAATACCGTTAAATAAGATAAGCTGTTTCACCAGCCTTATGCTCATCCTTTACAATTGAACTTCTAGCCCGTAATATTCTTCGCTGAAGTGTCTGAACTCGCTGCGTGTAACTTATGACCGTCTCATTAAAATTTTGCTTAATGGCGATTAAATCCCTGTGAAGTTGCAAAGCAGAATGCGGCTCTTGGTACACACTTTTGATTTCGGCTTTCAACTCATCCCATTTTTCAAAATCTTTATTTAAAAGAATTAACTGAGCATTTCCTTTTATTTGCGTTTGAATATACTTTGTTGTGGTTGGAGGCCTTGGAGTGGTTATTTCGACTTAAAAAAGTCAAAATAACCGAAGGGAAGGTTGGGATCGGGAAACAGGGGTCCAATTCCACCTACGTCCGAATTGGTGGCTGAAATACGAACTGGAGCGACGTGCTTGCTGGCTTCCGGGCTAGCTGCGGCTGTGGGGGGGTACGTTGTTCGTATTTCAGACCATAAAACCCATGGCCTATACAACAAAAATTTCACGCCGACTTACCCGGGTGATAAAATTGGGATAAGATTCCCAATCGGTCATAAGAGATCGAGAAAACTCCCTTCAACTCGACTGGCGCTGTTGTTATGCGCCGTCTAGCCCACCCTACCGTAGCCATACTTGTCCACAAAGAAAATTTTTGAATATGGCCCCTAAAGAGAGGTATGAGGGGGCGGAAGGTCTTCAAACAAGAAGATCCATCCTATAGGCTTTCTTAACTAGCCATTTTCAAAGACAAAAAAAAATCAGGACCAACAAAAATTCATACAAAAATTTACAAAAAGCAAAAGATAAAAAAAAAATTACCTTTTTTATCGTTTTTCCGCTTCCTAAATTAAATTTGTTTTCCTTTTCTTAATATTTTGTTTATTTATACATATGTCAGTCCGTGTCAGTTTCTGTCCTTTTATGTCATGTCATATTTTAATTTTTAATTTATTTTTAATTAATTAATTTATTTTAATTATAATTTATTTAATTTGTTTTATTTTTTTTTTTTTTTAATTTGTTTAATTTAATTTAATTTATTTAATTTAATTTAATTGTTAAATTTATGTGCAGGCTTTTTCTTTTTATAATTTAATTTATTTAATTTTATTCTATTTTATGATTTTTTTATTTATTTGTTAGTTTTGCTTTTACCATTTATATTTTTTTTTTTCATACGGTGGCCGAAAACTTCTACGAGCCATTGTTTTGCCGCATATGCCGACTACGCAACTTGCAACGTCAATTTGCACACGATTCCGTCGTTACGTTGTGCATTTGATGGTTTCATGGAACAGCGCTACGATTCTACTTGCTAGCTACGCTTCCAGCGGCTAAGCTTAATTTCTTTTCCATTCACTGCATTCTTTCCCGATGCGTTGTTAAAACTCGCACTTAACTTTTCTCATTTTGTTTCTTTTTATTTTAATTTATTACTAACTATTTTTTCTTGCGATTCGCGCCAAAACTTAACATAACCTCCAGCTGTCAGAAACCAAAACCAAAAAAACCTCCAAACCACCCACTGAACTGACTTCTTGGTGTGGATCAAAGTAATGCCACTGCATTAATTGGTCCACACCAATTCTCACAGATGACACTACAACACAGACTGCTCGCCGTTGTCTACAACGCCGAACAGGCTGAAAAAGGCAGCTGTGAGCTCCGTTTGCGTCTCATGCTCACGACTGCAGTGACCGGGCACTCTCGGAGTTTGTCGCTCGCTCCAGTCACTGACGAAGGTCTTTGGAGTGGTACACTCCCACACGTTTGCCTCCGAGATCTTCTAGCTCATATCGCGAGTTGCCTAGCACACGACGAATCCTGCACTTCAAGAACTTCTTGGCAAGTTTGGCGTTATAATTTTGTGCTGCTGTGGACAGGGTAAAGTTTCTTCTGTATACTTCTTGTCCTTCTCTAAATTGAGTTTGAGCCGCACGCATATTATAACGCCTACTGCTGTTCTCGTGTGCGACCTGAATATTCGCCTGTGCCAGTTGCCTCACGATAGGAGTACCTTCTCTGGGACCCAGTTGCAAATCTACATCACCTAGCGCTTTCAAACGATGCAACAGAGCGTAGTCATCTCCATGCGACATCATGTGAGTCCCAAACAAAACCTGATAGGGCGAAAACTTAGTGGCTTGGTGAATCGAACTCCTAAGAGAAAATCCTATTTTGCTTAAGTTTTCGTCCCATCGAGTCTGGTCCTCCACGATGAACGCACGGAGTCCAGCTAAAACAGAACGGTTGACTCGCTCTGAAGCATTCGCTTGAGGCGAGTATTTTGGGGTATATAGGTGTTTAACCCCATACTTGGAAAGCATGGAGTTAAATGTCGCCGACTTGAACTGAGACCCATTGTCGGAGAGAATTGTCTCGGGGGTACCAAACATATGGAAGACATCCCTCTCCAAAAACGTCGTGATCTCACCCGCCGTAATTCTTCTTAGGGGATGAAGGATGGGAAATTTTGACAGATGGTCAAGGACAACAAGGATAGCGATTTTCCCACTTTTGGTCCTAGGGTATGGTCCTAATACATCAATGTACAGATGTTGAAAGGGCTTCTGCGTTTTGAAGGCTTCTCCCATTGCAGCTCTAAGCGGACGATTCGGGGACTTAGTTTCTTTACAAGTCTGACACGAAAGAACGAAATCGCGGACTTGTGTAGACATACCGGGCCAATACAAGTATCGCCTAATGCGCTCTAGCGTTTTGGCGAACCCACCGTGAACCATGGTATCCGCTTCATGGGCCTGAGCGATCGCTGTAGGCGCCAAGCTCGATGGAATCCAAAGTTTCCAGGCACGATCTTCTGTGATTGGGTCTCCGTTATAGGGCTCTGTACGCTTGTACACGTAGCCATCTCTAACGCATACATCAGGAAGCCGAGGGGCGTTTGCCTCCACAGTTGCCTTCAGATCCTCATATTCCGTATTCTGAAATTCTGAAGAGCTCAAGTCAACCATGGGTGCAACGTCGATCAGCGCATTTAATCCGTCTTCGTATACGCGAGAGAGGGCGTCGGGAACAATATTCAGGCTCCCACGACGATGTTCGATCACGAAGTCGAAGCCTTGCAACTTCAAACTCCAGCGAGCCAAACGTCCACTGAGATCCTTTTGAGACATCAGCCATTTGAGACTCGCATGGTCCGTTATAATCTTAAACGATGTCCCTTCTACGTACGCTCTGAATTTTTTCACGCTCAACACAGCGGCGTAGCATTCAAGCTCTGTAACTCTGTAATTGCGTTGAGCGGAATTGAGCTTCTGGGACATAAATGCAATAGGAGATTCCGATCCATCATTGTTCTCTTGGAAAAGAACACTCCCCACTTCAGATTTGCTAGCATCGCATTGAATCACGAATGGTCTAGTGAAGTCTGGATTTACCAATACAGGGGCCGCAGTTAACATGGCCTTCACAGACTGAAACGCAGTTTCCGCCTCTGAAGTCCAAGTAAATTTGTCGGCCTTTTTCAGCGTGTCTGAGATCGGTGAGACCACGGCTGCAAAGTTGAAAATGAATCGTCGATACCATCCAGCCATACCAAGAAAGCGTCTAACCTGACGTGCGGATTTCGGCGAAGGATAATCGACCATGGCCGAGACTTTTTTCGGATCTGTCTTCAGGTCTCCATCTCCAACAATGTATCCGAGGTAATTCACTTCCCTCAGACAGAACTTACTTTTTCTCACATTGATTGTAAGTCCAGCCTTCCTTAGGCATTCGGCAACTTCCGCCAACAAAACCAAGTGAGAATTGAAATCCTCCGAGATCAACAATAGATCGTCCAAGTAAACAAATACTTGGTCCTTTAGTTCGGGTAGGATAACACGATCCATCAAACGGCACATACGTTGGGGTGCATTACACAACCCAAACGGCATCCGGGTGAAATGATAGAGGGGTCGTCCGGGTATGGTAAACGCCGTCATTTCACGGGACTTAGCCTCGAGAGGAATCTGCCAAAAGGCGTCCTTCAGGTCAAGACTGGTTATGTAATTGGCTCGTGGTAATCGACTAAGGATTCCGTCGATATGTGGAAGTGGATATGCATCCTTTTTCGTCACATTATTTACCTTTCGAGAATCCAAACATAACCGGACTTTCCCTGGTTTCCTCACGAGCACTACCGGCGAACTCCACGCACTCAAACTTACCTCTATCACTCCCATTGCCAGCATACGATCGACCTCGCCATACATGAGGTTTTGAATTGCAGGCGATACTGGGTAGTGTCTTTGTTTGATGGGGCGCGCTTCTCCTACGTCGATTTCGTGTTCGAGAACGTTAGTCCTTCCCAAACCGTGAAGTTCGAAAGAAGGGAACTTGGACTTAACGTTCTCTAAACGTTCAACATCTTTGCTCGTTAAAGAGTGCATCGCAGTAGCATCATGTTACGAAGAGGTGGATTGTGTGTTGACACAACTGATGATGGATGGAGCAAGGTGGAAGGCTCGCCAGAAGTCCACCCCAAGATACAGATCCTGAGATAAACTCGGCACGATGTAAAGAGTAATAGGTTGTGTAACTCCACGAAATTGAATTTCGGTCGTCACACTTCCCACTACCCTCTGTGAAGCACCATCAGCTGTCTTCACCTCGTGGCAAATCGGCTTCCAATGCACTTGCGCTCGCTCAAGGCGTTCTAGTGCATTGGCTCCTAGGCAACTAATGCTCGCACCACTGTCTAAAAGACCTTTAACGTTTACATTGAAAAGGGAGACCATAGCATTGGGACGTACGTCAAAAGGTTCGGAGATAATAGTCGACATTACTGCCTTCTTTCTCTCACGAACTTTACGCCAAAATGCGCGTAAACGTAAAATCGCCTTTTTAGGAGTTGGAATAGGGGAAGGTTGAAATGTGGAACAAGAAGAAATATTTACTAAAGGGGATTTTGAATCGTTAAAAATCCTGTCGCGTGCCTCCATGTACTCCTTCAGTCTTACATGGTAAGGCTTCCGAGGTACAGGCGCTTTGCGAACAGGAGGTAAGGAATTTCGAAGAATTACGACTGAATGAGACTCAGTCGTGGCATTTGTCAAATCCGATGGTTTTGTCAGGTTCGGTGTATTCGACCTGACTGTTGATGCGTCATCATCACCACAAGTTGCGGAGATCGAAGAGTCTCCTACGTTTTGGGTGGCTGCTGTGGGTTGCTCCAAAAAGGACGAGAATTTTCCGAAGTGGTTCGTTCCGTTCCGGAGTTTTCCCGATTGCAACGAGCACAATGCGGTCGCAAAACGTCTTTTGTTCCGCAGCCATAGCAGAAAATACCCCTGGGAGCTTCTGCACATAGTCGATAACTGTGACCTAATCGCTCACAGTTCCAACATTTTAGTGGAGCCCCAGATGTAATTGCCGCCATGGCTTCGGAACCATTGCGCTCATCACAAACCTCTGTAGGAGGCTCCACGACCTCAGCAACTCGGGCGTGACTCGAGTAGCCGTAATTGGTGGACCGTCTAATATCTTCCACTCTGCACACTATTTGTCGAAGATGGTCAAGCGACCAAATTTGTTGCAGGCAAATTTGTTGCTGCGTGTTTGGCAACAAATTTCCCCGCACCAGCTCCACGAACTCTTCGTCGTGCATCGGATTTGACAGCAAGGTTCGGAGCTCACACAAGTCCTGCTCGAACATCTGATAGGACTCTCTTGGGACCTGACGTCTGACTAACATTTGCCGTCTAATGTCCCAGTCACTTGCTCGCACACCCCACGTCTGCAAAAATGCAGGCTTTAGTACCGCCCAAGTTGTGCCAGGTCCAGAACCAACTGTTTGGACGGCCGTCAAGCAGCATGTAGAAGCTGCGTGCGAGCAAGTCCATATCCGCGTTCAGCTCGCTGGTCGCAAGAGCCTCGGCGCGATAAATAAGTTCTTCAGCTCGCAACACTTTAGCGTCTCCGTTAAATTTCAATCGCCATGTCCGTATGGGACTTGTAGTGTTGCGGCGTCTATAATTCGGTCCGGTGCTCCTACGATCAGCGAACTGAGCGACCGGATATTGTGGTGGCTGAGCCCTCTCAGGTGCTCGAGCAGCACTTGTAGCTCTGGAGGTGTGATTCGTTGTACGAGAACGATCACTGTGCGACTCTTGGAATTGATGAGATCGCTCCTCCCTCAGCACAGTGCGAATCAGTTGAGTAATCTCATCAACTCCAAGATTGACACGTGCCTCTTGTGTCGTCCTCGGTTGTAGTGGTAGTTGTAGTTGTGGTGGTTGTAGTTGTGGTGGTTGTGGCAGGTTTTCCGAAGGTAGAGGTGGTAGGCTTACTCCCCTCCCTTGGTCGGTGACCACTGTTCCGTCCGGAGTGTAGAAGGCTTGACCGCCGCCCAGCTCGTGTGGAGGATCCAAATTTGACTCCCTAAGGAGAGAAACTCCATCTTTTGAAAGCTGTGGGACCGTTAACTGAGCCCTGCTTCTTGTCAACGGTCCAGGGGCGGCTATCGCTCCCTCTACTCCCCGAACAGACCAGTAGTCCGACTTGCCCAGATGATTCCGGCAAGTGGGACAACTCTGCTTTTCTCCTACCCACTTCTCTATGCACCTTTCGTGGAAACGGTGCCCACATTTTGTGCGGACTTCATCGTCCAATCCCAACCACTCCTGGCAGGCAGTGCACAGCACATCTTCGCCCCTGTTTTCTGGCGTGCGTGACAATGGCATGGTTTAGAAAATAAAGGAACTAAAAACAGAAATCTAAGCGAAAATAAATCTAATAAATTACCTACACTACCTGAACTAAATATAAATAGAAAACTAAAACGAAGAATAATCAAACTTCAACATATATATAATAATAAATAAACGAGAAATTATATATGTTCTACAAAAATAATAATAAAAAAAAATTCTAGTATCTACCTATATAATAAATGAATACCACGGGAGAAATAAAATCCCAAGAAAACAATATGGAAAAGTTCCAAAAAAAAAAACTACTACTATAATAAATTACAATACATGCATAACAAACCAAAAAAAAACCTAAAACTAAACCAACTAAATTTAAACTAACAAAATAACAACTAAGTCTAAAAATTTAACTAAGAGAAATCTACTATAAGCTTATATAACAAAGAAATACTATGCAAAAAAAAAATATAATAATTTCAAAATTTTACTAATAATAAATATATATAATAAATAAGGAAATAACTATCTAATCCTACAAAACCATGCGAAAAGAATAAATAACTAAGGTACCAAAAAAGAATATATAGCCTAACATGCAAAATAGAAAAACTATAAAATATAATTATCTACATAGGTAAATACATTAACAAAAAAAAATATCCCTAAACTAAGGATCTAAATAAAAAGGTAGCTAAAAATGAAGCCAATCAAACCAAAAAGAAAAAGATAATGTGCAAATCAAAACATCTAGGTGTAGTGAAGCAATGGAATTTGAAATCTAAGCAAATCAAATACACGCGACTATTAAATCAAAATTTGATGGCAACAGAAAAATAAATATATATAAATATCGCAATCAAAAAAAATTATAACAAATAAACGAAAGCAAAAGAAAATCATGCAAATTTAAATAAATAAGCAAATAGAAAATTCGAATCTGCGAAATTGAAGAAAATCTCTACAAAAAAAAACAAAAAGCAAAACCAAAATCAATTAGTAAGTGCTAACAGCAAAACAAAAAAAATCAAAGCAAAGCAAAATTCCATCAAAAGGCAGAATTTAAATCAAAAATGTGATGGATCTTCCCGCTATCCACCTCCCAAACCTCATCCTCTCTCCTGCTAGGTCGAGTTAAAAGGCAAATCTCAGCCTCTTCAACTTCCTGGGAAAATTGGAATCGAGAAAATATAAAAAAAATGGGATAAAACAAAAGAAAAATAAAATGAAATACTAATATGAAAAATAAATTGTCCTAGGACTTAAAATTTAAAAAAAAATATACTACATAATTTAATTCAATTTTACGTTATAGGAACTCTAAAAGGATGGAATAAGGAAATAAGGAACTCTTTTGAAGACTTCTGTATTGTCTTCTCCTCACCAATCTAAAACATATATTGCAGGTAGTCTGCCCAATCGTCTGACGACTTGCCCGCTAAGTCAAGGCAAGCCCAGCTTTCAAAAGGGTACCTACAATACATCAGTTAGATGGGTCTTGAAGACCCTACTTAACCCACAACAAGTCCAATTCGAACCCACAGATAGAAAAGGCTGCCCCTTCATATGGAATTCTGAAGGCGCCTAAAGGTTGCCAACAGAAAACTGACAATATGAAGGTTTCACAATGTCCAGCTGTAAATTCGAACCACACTAGAAGTAAGTGAAGTAACAAAAGAGCTTGTTCACTTGACTTGTAGGTGCTGTTTAAGCGTTATTTTAAGTCGCTACCAGACAAATTTTAAGTCAGTTCGATGTGACAACTTTTATGCGGCATTTTTCCGACTCTCGCATATTGTCCCATCACGCGTTGTGAACTACGCGCTGGTTTGGCTAGCCCCACGTTGGGCGCCATTTTGTTGTGGTTGGAGGCCTTGGAGTGGTTATTTCGACTTAAAAAAGTCAAAATAACCGAAGGGAAGGTTGGGATCGGGAAACAGGGGTCCAATTCCACCTACGTCCGAATTGGTGGCTGAAATACGAACTGGAGCGACGTGCTTGCTGGCTTCCGGGCTAGCTGCGGCTGTGGGGGGGTACGTTGTTCGTATTTCAGACCATAAAACCCATGGCCTATACAACAAAAATTTCACGCCGACTTACCCGGGTGATAAAATTGGGATAAGATTCCCAATCGGTCATGAGAGACCGAGAAAACTCCCTTCAACTCGACTGGCGCTGTTGTTATGCGCCGTCTAGCCCACCCTACCGTAGCCATACTTGTCCACAAAGAAAATTTTTGAATATGGCCCCTAAAGAGAGGAATGAGGGGGCGGAAGGTCTTCAAACAAGAAGATCCATCCTATAGGCTTTCTTAACTAGCCATTTTCAAAGACAAAAAAAAATCAGGACCAACAAAAATTCATACAAAAATTTACAAAAAGCAAAAGATAAAAAAAAAATTACCTTTTTTATCGTTTTTCCGCTTCCTAAATTAAATTTGTTTTCCTTTTCTTAATATTTTGTTTATTTATACATATGTCAGTCCGTGTCAGTTTCTGTCCTTTTATGTCATGTCATATTTTAATTTTTAATTTATTTTTAATTAATTAATTTATTTTAATTATAATTTATTTAATTTGTTTTATTTTTTTTTTTTTAATTTGTTTAATTTAATTTAATTTATTTAATTTAATTTAATTGTTAAATTTATGTGCAGGCTTTTTCTTTTTATAATTTAATTTATTTAATTTTATTCTATTTTATGATTTTTTTATTTATTTGTTAGTTTTGCTTTTACCATTTATATTTTTTTTTTTCATACGGTGGCCGAAAACTTCTACGAGCCATTGTTTTGCCGCATATGCCGACTACGCAACTTGCAACGTCAATTTGCACACGATTCCGTCGTTACGTTGTGCATTTGATGGTTTCATGGAACAGCGCTACGATTCTACTTGCTAGCTACGCTTTCAGCGGCTAAGCTTAATTTCTTTTCCATTCACTGCATTCTTTCCCGATGCGTTGTTAAAACTCGCACTTAACTTTTCTCATTTTGTTTCTTTTTATTTTAATTTATTACTAACTATTTTTTCTTGCGATTCGCGCCAAAACTTAACATAACCTCCAGCTGTCAGAAACCAAAACCAAAAAAAACCTCCAAACCACCCACTGAACTGACTTCTTGGTGTGGATCAAAGTAATGCCACTGCATTAATTGGTCCACACCAATTCTCACAGATGACACTACAACTTGAACAATATTGGCACTTTGTCTGGCGACGCCAAGCTAATTGCCTGATTGCAACTGTTTATAAAGTTGAAGGTGTCGTCGGCTTTTCCATCGACTGGATGAATAAGTTTGAAAAGATCGCTCAAATTTACCGCCATATTTTCGCGCACAATTTCGTTTTCCGATTTCTCACTTTCGTCTGAACTTGATTGAGATTTCCTACTATCGTTATCAATTACTAGCCTATCGCAGCTCCAAAACCGTTTCATGGAACTTGTAGCTAAACAATTAAAAATTCCGCCGTCGGAATTCACACAAAACACAGAAACTTCTTAAGGCCCCGTGTATACCAAAACAGCATTTTTGTTGAAAATAAGGCAAACTGGATTCGCGAAATTTCCAAAGCAGCAAAAGATAGGTCTTTTCAGCTTGGACAAATATAATTAACAATATGTTTTCAAGTTTTTGTTGATTATTGTTTTTTGAAATTTTGATCATAAGAAAAATTATTAGCGTTTACGTCAAGCAAGTTTTTGAATTTATTGAAAACACACATTTGGTAATTGCGATTTTGCAAACATTTCTGAAGTTATCGTCATTATCTTTGTTTTCACTCAATTAGGAACGACTCAATCTATTTTTTTTTGGAATTAGAATTTTCGATTTTGACTTATGTTTGGAAATAATGCATTTTGAAAACTTGGATTTTTAAAAAAAATTATGTTTTTTTATTATTAAAATTTTCTATGAAAACCGATTTTTTTTTATTTTGTTTTTACTTATGTTACTTTATCAAAGCGTTCTAAAGCAACTTAAATTCAAAAAGCTTCAAAAAAGTTAGTATAACAATATTTTTTAACGATTTTTCAAACTACATTTTTCAATCAAATTTTCCATTCAGACCGCTCGCAGAGGTCGAGCTGTACGGACGTGTGGCTATGTCGCATTTTTTTTCGGCAGGTTTGTTTTCATGCTACATTCGCTGAGAGTAAAAAGGTTACAGCGTTCCCCACTCCATTTCGAACCTTGCAATCCTGCAACACACGATTCGAAGGCAAAGTAACTATGGCAAGGTGTGTGTATGTGCCTATTCGCCTGCTGAGAATGAAAAGTGGTTTTTAGCTTTTCTTCTATCTACTCGTATGTTCTGCTTCCGTTGCGGCTACTACTGATTTTACTTTATTATTTTTTAATAATAAAGTATTGTGATCGACCTTTGGATTACAATATCTTCCGAACCAATTACACCAGGAAGATAAAATTTAGTTTATGTATATGGGATCACAAGAGGAGTCTACCGAAACTAAATTTTTTGAGGGGGGAGGTGGAGCACGAAAGTGGGGGGGACAGCAACATTTCAAAAAATTTAATTTTTATATCTCAGAAACCGTATCAGATATGATCTTGAAAATTTTACAGCAGTTGGGGTCGGTAAACTTCTAGTTGGGAAAAAAATGTTGGTGGTGTGCGTGTTGTGGGTGATGGTGAAAGGGGGTAGAAAGGAAAACTTTCTGATTTTTATTTCTCAAAAACCATAATGAATAGAAAGCTAACAATTTAGGATTATACGGAACCACTATGGAGACATCCTAGAAAAATAAAATTTTTGATAGGGGTAGTAAGGTACGGGGGTGAGGGGTGGTTTTTTATATCTCAGAAACGGCTTATGCTAGAAAGTTGAAACTTAGTACGTATATGAAGATGCACTATTAGAGTAATTAAAGCAAAAAAAACAGTTCAGATTTTTATTGGCGTTCAGAGGTTGAGTAAAAAAAAATGTCCGTGAATCCACATTTTCACAAACTTCGTTAAAACTTTTAGACATGTCGAGCTATCAAAGCAATTTTACTTCTGGGGGCTATTTATATAAGCGCCTGGTAACGATCTTCAAAATTTTTCGATATCCAACCCCTAAGGGGGTGTAAAGTGGTTGTGTACATATTCACGAATTCTGATATATTTCTAAGGTATATTGAGATTTGGAATTCACTTTTACTTCTATAAGCTTTAAACGTAATCGGGGAAAACCCGATTTAAGTATTTTTCTCAATTAAACCCCCTGGGGATATTGTTCAAGATTTCACTGATTCCGAAAATCTCTTAGGTTTAATGTGATCGAATTCGCTTTTAATACTATGAATTTTGATAAGAAAAATTCATAACCAGGAGGCTATTTGGAACGTTATTTTTTAGGTTGTCAGTCGCATAGTAACCTACACAGCATCTCATCATTAAACACGTTTCGGACTTCTACCCATAAAATAATAATAAAGTTGAATTGCGATCGAGTCCTAACATATCGTGCTTCGTGTACTAGTTGAGTATACGTATTTGATTTACCATATTTGATCAATTTATTTTCCGTAATGGCAAATAGAATAAAAAGTAAAACGAAAAAAAGAAAAAATCTGTTAAAAATATTTTTAGGAAGGTAAAAGTTTATAATTTAAATTGTAAGTATGTAGGTATAATTGCTATACTATATTTTAATTTACATAGGGATAGGAATACAAAAATCGAAGAAAGAAACTCTATGCCATTAGAGTGAAATAATGTATTAGTATGTTCAGGCGCGTAGCGTGAATCTTCGTAGGGCTAGCGTAACGATACGAACGCTAAATTTCGCGGAATTTTTTGATTACTTCCTGGAATTTAGCAATCGAAATTTTATTTCTGAATGAAAATTACGTGTTTATGGTTATAGAATTCATAGAATTTGATGATCGTGTTATTGCGCTACCCCTACGAAGTTTAACGCTACGCGTCTGTTACATACTCGTATATATCTTAGTTTTGGATCAATTCACCAAAAATCGCTAAAAATTGTGAAATGACTGACTTCAGCATTCCCGATTTTTTGTATACTCGACGACATAGTGGAAAAAATACATAATTCCAATTTTTTATAGTATGTAAAAAAGACTTAGTGAAAAATGTGTCAGAATCCTCTTTGAATATACATATCTCCGTTTGTTTTTATCGTTTTAGTAAGTAATTAATTATTTTAATGTTGGTATGAAATAATTATTAAACACTGATGGTACATACATACCAAAAATGTTGATAGGGTAGAATGACCGATTGGTTGTAGGTACTCGTATCATTGTTTATACCTGCTTGCAACCAATTCAGTGCGCGTGGCATAGGATCCTTGGGAAATTCCCATATTTGTAAACGGTTCATGAATGGTTTCTTCTTTACTAAGATGTCGAAATTTACTCAAAATTTAAATTTAAGATGTCCCTTATTTGGGAAAGAAAGAGTTTTTGAATTAGATTTTATGATTGGACTTAGATGCCCTTTTAGGTTGAAGTTTTGTTGTTGGTATATATGCCGGACAACTGGGTTTAGCTGGGATTAGCTATTTGGTGACTTTTTGATGCGTAAGAAATGTAAAAAATTGCTAATTTTGAATTTAATTATTTACTGTATGGATGTAAATTCAGGTACACTTTATTGAGACTTATTTGGTATTTGAGTTAAAGGAATAATGTTATTTTATCGTTGCCGTGTTTAGAAATATTTGGTATTTCTATGATTTAGATTTTTTATGAAACGCCTTATTTCTGACCCGAATAAAAATTGGGGTTTCCCTGTTTTAGTTGTATTTAAATTTTACCAAATTTACCATATAGCTGGTCTTATGATTGATTTTTTCACAGGAGGTTGCATTTTTCAGAAATATATGAAAAGTTTTTGGAAATTGTAAACAATTATTACATATATAGACATGTATATGTATTTTTTTCAATGTTGGTGGTTCGTAACAATGACAATGATGCTGTATTAACTCCTTTAATTGAAAATGTTGAATATAATGAAGTATTAATAATAAATGGCCTTTTTTGTTAGGTGTGGTATGTTCAAGATTTCGCTAAAATGGTTTCCAAGTCCTCTTTGATTGATTCCACAAACATCCAACATAAGCTTCACGTTTTGGTGGATAACACACACACATACCGAAAGTGTTCCAGACCATCCAACCAAAACACAGTATTCGGATCATAGGGAATCAAATTTCGAAAATCCTACAATCCTGATACACTTTCTTCAAATTTTCCAAAACCAAACTTTTTTGAACGCTATCTTTCTTACCCTCTATTTTGATTGAAATAAAATATTTTTTACCAGGCATCTGAATAGTTTCCAAGACAAACCCATTTCTATATACTCGTACATACTTACCAAAAAGGACATATAATTGCTATTCATTTTTTATAGCTTCACCTGGTAACGTATTATTCTTTGATTAGTAGGACATACCAAATATGGTAATTATTGTAATTTTCAATTTAATTTTTTTGGGATAAATGTATTGCAAAACAGTAAAATTTTTAACCAATTATTAACTTAATTAAAATATTAGAGAACTGAACTAGCTAAATTTATGATTTCAAGAGCTGCCCATATACCTAGCATCACAAAATTCAATCCTCGTTACATACGAGTAAGTAATTAATTGTAATTTTTCTATAAAATAATTGAGAACTACTTATGTTCTTAGATTTTTTGACCCCGATTCCTTTGAAATCCCAAGTTGATTTTTAATATGTGTTGAAAAACAATATAATATACAAAATATAAAAAAAATATGTAAATACGCATTTTGAGATATTCAAGGATAAAGGACAAAATCGTTATTGTTGAAAAAAAAAATTCAAGAATAATTTTTGTATTGTTTTATATTGCGACGACCTTTCCCTTTATAAAAAGCCCTATTTTATTATTCTAGGATAAAAATTACCAGAGATATGAATTTTCAAAGTAGACTCGGACACTATTTTTGGGAAATCTTTAACATATTTCCTATACCTAACAAAAAAAATATATGGAAACAAGAATTAAATTTAAATTTTTTTTTTACTAATCCTTCAAGTACAAAAATTTTCAAAAGAATCGGCGAATTCCACAAATTTCGTAATTTTTGCCGATCCTTGATGAAATGACCCAATATGCAATAACACGAAATTAATTTTCTTTCGGTCCGCAATTACCTACAAAAACATGAATGGAGACATGTCTCGTGCCTACATAGTACTATGTCAAGTGAATGTCCAGAAATCCACCGACCACATAAAATTAAAAAACCCGAGACGGCAGGTCAATGCATTTTCTTCCGAATTTTCGATTGGATTGTACCCCTTGCACAAGTGCTCCTTTCCGTTCATACTTTCGCTATTTTTCTACATTCCGTTTTTCATCATTCTTCATCTCACACACACACATATAGCTCCGCACACACGGAGCTGTGTCGAGTGTCGATTAATCCCCTGACGGTTGAATCGTTGTACATCGTGCGTGATCGTTCAGATTTAAATTTCCGATGCTCACGAATAATTTCTTAAGCCAGAAATACATGTGCATATTTCTGCATGCAGCGCAGCAAAACGGATTTAGAACGCTTGAGTTTAAATGCGACGAAACACACGCTTATTCTGCATGCAGCGGAGCGCTGCAACATGTCTCTACTTCTACTTTTGCTGCGCAGCGGCAGTATTGCCACAACTTGAGATTGAAATTTATCAACACAGAAAAAGAAAAAAGTGGTTTGACAGGTTATTTTTTAGTTGTAGTTGTGGAGTGGAGTAGCAATGGAGGAGCGTTTTATATGACAAATACAACTAAGAGATCTGTCTAAAACTATGCACGTCTGTTTCACATGCAGAGATGCATGCACCGCTGCGTGCATATATTCTGCACATGTATTTCTGGCTTTACGCTCTCGAAATGAAATCAAAGCAAAATAGAGGAAATTTTCGATTTTGGTTTGGGACTCACGGGCCCTTAAGTTTTGCAAACAAAAACAATCCCAATAGTGGATACTTTAAACAAAATTTATATATTTTTTCAACTATAATATCCAAGCCAAAAATCACCAATATTCACTAGTATCTCTCACTTAAAAAACGCGCACAAAATATATTTCAGTCAATATTTATTTTTGCTTTAAAACTGTTGCAAAAATTAAACAAGAGAAAACAAAATTTTGACTTACATGTACATAATTATTGCTATCGTCATCTTCATCTTGGATCCGACGTTGGCTGCTGGTTAAAAGCGTCTTTCTACGTGTTGACTTCCGTTGGCTGCTAATTAAAAGCGTCTTCCTTCAGTTGTGACTCCAAGGAGCTGTTAATCTCGATTTTTTTCGTCTTCTTATTCCGGATACCCACTCGTAAGTGTCGTTGGGGCGTATACGATGCCGTTGAACTACCCAATCGTCGCGAATTTCTATTTGAAAATTCAATTCGAATCCGGTTTAGGAAAAACGTTGGTTAAATTTGAGTTTTATCCAATTTACTGGATTCGTATTACTGAATGCACTTTATTTTATCGGAATAAAATATCACTGGGATATATTTATAAGTGCATCCCACCGCTGCCACCAATTTTTCTTGTCACATACAGGAAATAATTAAACATACAAGAATAATTAATATTTTATTTAAACCAATTTATATTTTCCAAATTTGAATGTGCCTCCTTAGAGGTTCGAGATACAACTTCTTTATTCTTAAAATTTATCCCTCAAGAAATATAATCTTTCTTTCGGTCTTACAATACTTGATGACCCAGCATTAGGGTAACAAGAATTATAATCTGATGACATATACATTCCTTGCATCGCGAAATGTGCAAGATAAGAACGTTCAAATGAATATCTGAACGTTAGCCAAAACAATTACTGTAAAGGTATCCGATTACCTTTTGGTTCACACAAAGTGTGTGACTTATTTAAAATTGGACAGCCCTGAAGTGCAGAGAGCGGCTTGCTTAGGCATCACGGGCGCTTTGCAATCAACGCCAACAGCTGCAATGGAGATTATGCTGCTTCTGCTGCCAATAGATATTCAAATCAAGCTGCTGCCAAGAGCGCCCTGAGACCAGTGATGCCAATTTAGTGCTTTCAGCGTTAAAATTGGTGCTCAAAATTTCCTTTCAGCGGACAAAAATTAGTTTTACCGCTTGCGCGTTAATTGGTGCTTTACAAAAATATTTAACGCTTTTTTAACGCTATTTGAATATTCCCGCGAAAAACATTGATGCCATTGACACATTGATGCCATTTAACTTTTGTGCTTCTGTTTCTGTTTCATGTTGTATCTCAATTTTTCACATTTCTCCTTCTCTTGAAAAATTACACTCATGGACATCAATTTTCTACGTATCACTCGCCCCCGGTAATTAATATTCAACGGAATTCAACGAATTCCCACAAAGTGGAGTAAGGAATCAGTGCTGTCGTTAAACTGGAATTGCAGCATTTTTATTGATTATAATTTATTTATTACAACCTTGCAATTTAATTTAACATATTACTTATTACATATTTAAAAACGGAGCTAATTTCATAAAATTACTGTAACAATACCTAAAATGACAAAGATTGAAATCTTATATGTACTATTGCCTAGTAACATGTAAAGAGCTGGATAGCAGCTTCATGAAGATACAATCCTTGATTAAAAGCCTAGTAGATATAATTTATTTATTTACACATGTACCTATTATATTTTTTTTGTTATATGTGCTATATTGCTTCAATAAATAGAAAAGAAAAATAACCAATATTAAAAATGCTATAGAAAACATTAAGAAAATTTATTAAAATTTCATCATTAATATGATATCTATGCAATACCGAACTCGTAATGCTGAAGCGGTATCTCTGCTCATGTTCAGCTAGAGATTTGAATATTTCAGTACCGGTAAAAAAAGTAAGGGTAAAAAACCAAAATGACAACACTGTGTGCAAAAATCGCGGAAACGCGCGGCGGTTTTCAGTTGACTTTGAAAATAACAAGAACTTTGAAAATAACAAGAACAGTTTCATATATGGAAAGGGAAACTTGTTATTTTTTTATTGATACAATATAATCCGCAATTCAAAATCGAAATAAAGTCTGCTTCAACTTTAAAAATGATCTGAACATATTATTTTATGTACTTACTTTTATATTTTCAAAATGAACATATTTCTGTTATACCTTTTTTGTTACTCTATTAAAAATTACATATAATTTAATACACTTGACTAAATTTTGTTTATGTGTGCAAAGTTATTTTTTTACCAATAAAAAACTCTACTTAAATTCAGGTCCCAAGTTCAAAATACATATTTCTTGATCATTAGATCAGAAGCGATAAATACGGAAAAAATATTTTTAGTGCTTTTAAGCTGGAATTAACGCTCAAATTACCATATTTTAGTGCTCAACCCAGAAAAATAGTTGGCAACACTGCCTGAGACTAAAAGAGTCTGGTGGCTGCTGGAAATCTGCGGATTACGGGCATAGCAAAATTCTTTCATTATTTCCAGATTGTGGGCTTAGTGAACTCACCGACTATATAACTCCGTTTTTCAGCTTCGATACAGGATTCCATACCCTTTTCCCTACTAGGGGGACTGGGATAATCAAAAAGTGATAAGGGAATCTGAAGTTGCTATATTCACGGATGGGTCAAAAATGGATACTGGAACGGGGGCAGGGATCTTCTCAGCCGACATGAACATTCAAGTATCCTTTCGTCTGCCGGACTACTGCAGTATTTTTCAAACTGAGGTTTTTGCCGTAAGCAGTGCAGTGTACATACTAAATTCCGCAACAAATCTTCCCGAAGAGTCGTGTATAAAGATTTACATAGACAGCCAAGCAGCAATGAAAGCTCTAAGCTCCAACCTAGTCAAGTCAAAGCTAGTGAGGGAGTGTAGGGAGCGTCTGAAAACATTGGGCGCAACTCATAAGGTTTTCCTGTGCTGGGTTCCGGGACACAAAGAGATACCAGAAAATGAGGCAGCCGATGAGCTGGCCAAAACTGGATCTGAAATGGCTGCTATACATGCAACCCAAGCGGTAAAAATACCGCTTAATTACGTCAAGAGTAATCTTGACAGGAAGGCAATGGAGCTGACCAATGGTAGATGGTTCAACCTAACTACGTGTGAAACCTCCAGGCAGCTATGACCAGTAATACATCCTAGAAGGACTGCCAATCTTCTGAAAAGAAGTCGTATAGAGACCCGTAACATTACGGCTATCATAACGGGGCACTGTCTCTTTGGCAGACATGCACAACGCTTAGGCGTTCAATATAATGACTACTGCAGAAGCTGCAGAAGTGAAGAAGAAGAAGAGAGCGTTAGGCATCTACTTTGTGAGTGTCCCCAGCTAGCCAGCTGTAGGTTCAGAGCCATGGGCAGCTACTTCTTCTCCAGACTCGGGGACATGGCCGGAGCACGAATTAATGAACTAGCCAAGTTCATTCGCATCTGTGGCTGGTTCGACTAGCTTTCCCCTGTAGCAATGCTACGATAACTCCCTATATGGGACGTCATTAAGGTGTCACGGGTGTGGTATCACAATGGACCAACCGAATGGTCTAAGTGAGTCGATCCATAGTTTGGATGGCTGCCACTATAACCTAACCTAACCTAACCTAGCCTTACAAATTCAACCAAACATCCAGATTCAAAATTTCAAGATCCTAGGTGAAGGCGTTCTTAAGTTATCATGCTAACGGACAGACGGACGGACGGACGGACGGACGGACGGACGGACGGACGGACGGATGGACGGACAGACGGACGGACGTCAAGCGGATTTGAGGTTTTTGGGCTGGATTAAACTTATAATACTCTATATGATTTCATCTAGAGTATAAAAATTGATCAATTAAATTGAACTTTCTGAAAACAATCTTATTAATGAATTAATTAATAACAATTAAACATATTTAATTTTATAAGTTTTACTTGTTGACAACCACTAGGTTAAGTTTTAGATATAAGCAAAAATTCTAATTCATAGAGGTTTTCTTCGCCATTTTTCCTTTACCTAATTTCTCGATTTATGACTCAAAAGCTGTATAATCAATTGAAAAGACTGATCTCTTAAATATATTAGCGTTAAGTCAAAAATTGAATCAAGGCAAATAAAGATAATAATAATAATAATAAAGGTGTTGACAAGCAAAAAGTCCTGAGAAACTATTTATATGCGAATATATACCGGCCCACGGAAGTAAAAAGTTATTCGATATATAATGAGACCTAAGGGAGAGGATTCTATGCCTTCCAGGATCGAACCCGTTATTGCAGCCAAAGGCGGAGCAATACCGTACTATTGTAGTAAATAACTTCAAGAAGTAGGGGAGGGTGCTGTACCTTGGAATGGTTGTACCTTGGAACGTTGCTAATTTTGTGTTTAAAAAGAGCATTCTGGTGTCTGAATCAAGAACTACATTTACAACAGCTGATCAAGACAACCTCTCTTGTTATCACTTTACTTTGTCGGCTATTTTGCGTTTTTGTTATTATTTTTGTTTTGAGGTTAGTGTGAGTAATTTTTTTAACTAAGTTTGTTTAATAATTAAACTATTGTGTTGTAGTGGTATACAATCATTTTATGCAGTATTATTATCAATAAGGTGTGTATTATCTATTTTCTATAACATCTGATTGTAAGATAATTAGGAGGTTTAAAAAAATAGCTTTTATTCAATTAATGGACCATGTTGTACCTTGGAACGTCACAAGTGTTGTACCTTGGAATAGCATAAAATAGCAATCCTGATACAAAACTAACGTGTTTTGACTGCCAACAGTGTTTTTTTTTTGCAGAAAATGCCTCGCAGTAAGAATGGGATTCGTAAGGTTTGCCATCGATGCTAAAAATATGTTTTAATTTTCCATTCCATAAATTCAATATTAAATAAATTAATTATGTACTACATAGTTATACATTTTAACATATTTTATATTATTTTACTATTTTATGATGAATTTTTTTAATTATGTTTAATAAATATCTCTTTTAGCATTTTCCAAGTTAATATTTTCTTTATTTTTACCTAATTTGCAAGCGTTCCAAGGTACAACTAGTGCTGTTCCAAGGTACAACGGAACGTTGTACCTTGGAACAAATTTTTCTGAAATTTCAATTTTTTTTTTTCAAATTTGGAATGATATTGTTCTCTGAAAAAAAAATATATTATAGTATAATATTATAGGAAGTGGGTCAATGTTATCCCCTCAAATTTTCATCGCGTTACATATAGTACATTTTGCATAAAAAAATAAAAAGTAATTTTCGTTCCAAGGTACAGCACTCTCCCCTACTATAAGCTAAATTATCTTAAGAAATGTAGCCAATGCGTAATAATAATAAAATATACCAAATCATAACTTTTGTTTCAAAAATGCATACCTTCCTCCCAAAATCAAGAGACATTCAAAAAAAAAATTGTATGTATGATTGTATGTTAAAAAAAATTTGTGTAATTAGAAACAGGATCCTTATTATATTCCAAATCGTGTAATAAATTTGAAATGGAAATGGATTTTAAATGAAAAATATTATATTTTATATCTCATGAACCGCACCTACAAAGTTGAAACTTGGAATTGCAATAGTTAGTGCAGCAATTGGGCTCTTGAAATTCGAATCTCCTGAATATTCATTCCACAACGTTGAAAGTGTTATAAAAATCTGCCAACAGTCTGGGCGCAACTTTATTATTTTATGGGTAGAAGTCCGAAACGTGTTTAATGATGAGATGCGGTGTAGGTTACTATGCGACTGACAACCTAAAAAATAACATTCCAAATAGCCTCCTGGTTATTTCTTAGGTTGACAGTCGCATAGTAACCTACACCGCATCTCATCATTAAACGCGTTTCGGACTTCTACCCATAAAATAATAAAGTTGCGCCCAGACTGCTTGCAGATTTTTTTTTTTTTTATTTACGTATTTTTTTTATCAATAGAATATTCCATAGAAGTAAAAGCGAATTCGATCACATTAAACCTAAGAGATTTTCGGAATCAGTGAAAACTTGAACAATCCCTCCAGATGGTTTAATAGGGCAAAATGCTTAAATCGGTTTTTTCCCCTACTATGTTTAAAGCTTATAGAAGTAAAAGTGAGTTCCAAATCCCAATATACCTAAGAAATATATCAGAATTTGTGAATATGTACACAACCACTTTACACCCCCTTAGGGGTTGGATATAGAAAAATTGTTAAGAACGTTTCTAGGCGCTTATATAAATAGCCCGCAGAAGTAAAATTGCTTTGATAGCTCGACATGTCTAAAAGTTTTAACGAAGTTTGTGAAAATGTAGATTCACTGACAATTTTTTTACTCAACCTCTGAACGCCAATAAAAATCTGAACTTTTTTTTTTGCTTTAATTACTCTAATAGTACATCTACATATACGTACTAAGTTTCAACTTTCTAGCATAAGCCGTTTCTGAGATATAAAAACCACCCCTCTCCCCCTTACCTTGATACCCCTATCAAAAATTTTATTTTTCTAGGATGTCTCCATAGTGGCTCTATTATGGTTTTCGAGAAATAAAAATCAGAATATTTTCCTTTCTACCCGCTTTCACCATCACCCCCAACACCCACACCACCAAAATTTTTTTCCCTACTAGAAGTTTACCGACCCCAACTCCTGTAAAATTTTTAAGATCATATCTGATACGGTTTCTGAGATAAAAAATTACATTTTTTGAAAAATTGCTGTCCCCCCACTTTCGTGCTCCACCTCCTCCCTCAAAAAATTTAGTTTCGGTAGACTTCTCTTGTGATCCCATATACAGAAACTAAATTTTATCTTCCTGGTGACCAAAGAGTGATCGACAATCGATGGGTGTACAAGGTGAAGTAAGATCCAGATGGAAGCATTGGTCGCTACAAGGCGCGATTAGTAGTGCGAGACTTCACACAAGAATACGGCATCGATTACCACGAAACATTCAGTCTGGTAGTAAAATTCACGTCGATCAGAGCGATCCTGGCAATGGCGGCAGCAAAACGAATGAGACTAAAGCAATTCGACGTGAAAACTGCTTTTCTAAACGGCGATTTGGAGGAGAATATCGACATGAGCCAGCCAATCGGATATGACGACAAAAGTGGGCGAGTGTGCAAACTAATGAAAAGTTTGTACTGTTTGAAACAAGCGTCACGTTGTTGGAATAAGAAGTTCACTTCATTTGTGAACAAATTCGGTTTCAAGGCGAGCGAATCGGATCCGTGCGTTTCCGTTTGCAATGGCAAAGATGGAATGTTGATTTTGGCAATTTACGTCGACGACGGACTAAATGCAGCGGAGAAGCGAGAGTCCATCGAATCAGTCATCAAACACCTGCAAAAAGAATTTGAGATTAAGGTTTTCGAGCTGGAATGTTTTTTGGGACTCGAAATTGATCAGCGATCGGACGGATCGATTCACATGCATCCACAAGGTTACGCAAGAAAGGTACTAGATCGTTTTAACATGATGAATTGCAATGCAGTGTCAACGCCATTGGACAATTCACAAAATATTGCCGATTTCGAGGCAGACGGAGAGATTGACTTTCCATATCGTGAGGCAGTTGGAAGCGTGATGTATTTGGCCGTTGCAACCAGGCCAGATATCAGCTTCGCAGTTGGAAGTGTCAACCGATACTTGGAAAAACCAGGTGTAGCACAAGTGAATGCAGTAAAACGCATGGACAACCAGAGCGCAATTCGACTTCATACGAGAGAAGTTCGAAAACGGGCTTTTCGAATTGAAATATGTTCAGACGGATGACCAAGCGGCCGATATCATGACAAAGGCACTGTCGAAGCCAAGACATCAATTTTTTGTTCGTTGATGAGTGTCATGCATATTCAGTAAACGTTGTCATCGACTTTTAACCAAAAGTGGGAGTATTGAATTTTGAACCGCGTTAAGCTTCGGTTTTTTTGTTCAAGTCATCGGCACTCAACCCATATACAGAACTCAGCTCGGCTGTATATTTTTTTTTTCTTACGGCGGATGGCGTATGGCGTCTACGGCGGACAGACGGAAAGTTTTTTTTTGCTTTTTTGGTGCTTATTAGTCCTAAAACGTGTAAATACAAAATTTCAGGGTAGCAAACTTTTTTGAAATTTCAGGTCGATCACAATACTTTATTATTAAAAAATAATAAAGTAAAATAATGTAAAGTAAAAAAACTAGGTAGAAGGATAAAATTTGGTTTCAATATTGTTATACTCGTACCTTGGCAACTCGCACAACTCATTTACTAACTCGACAGAACATTATAGAGTCATTTTGCGATTGTGTATATGAGGGGATTTTTATTTGTCAAGAGCCACTAACGATAGAAAGCTGAAATTTGGCACGTTCAAAAAAAATTTTAATTGTTCACACGCTCTACCTACTGTACGTGTTTATATGCACACTTATTCTGGAAAACAGCGGATTTCTTATTCCCGTCGACTATGCGATTCACATTCGATTCCCATTCATGGCACATGTGATTATTCAAATCGAAAACTGCTTTATCGACATACTTTAAAAACGTCTTTTCCGGAACCATATTTTAAGGCAGAAAAATGTCCGAAATAATAATACTGTAAATGTGAGAGATGAACCATCTCAAATTTCTCTTTATTTATTGCCAATTACTTTCTGAAAAAAGTTTAAAAACGCGACTATTTCATTCCGGATTTCAACTGTCAAATTTTCGAGAAAGTGAATCGTCCACGCGATTTCAATAATTTAAAATTGGGTGAATCGCAGTTCACTACACCGCCGGCTGGTTCCAGAATAAGGGTGATGATTTTACTCTATAACTTAGGCCGCGGTCCGAGTTACGCTTTCTGCGCTTTTAGCACGCATACAACCGGTCCGAATTGCGCTCACGATGTATAGAATTTGCATGGAGGCAGAGGCGGAGCTTCCGTAGGAGCAAATGGAGGAACTGCGCCGGGCGCCAAATTTTTAGGGCGCCACACCTAATGTTCCACCTACCTACGCAATTGTTCGTTCATGTACGAACCTGCAATTATCAAATTCACTGCTTGTAAATTTTGCAATTTTAAAACACGGCATCCTACCTACATATACCTATCCATCCAAATACAAATTAATAACACGTCGTACTCCCAAACGTTTGTTTTATTCCCTTAAATATGTGATTGCTGTTTGATCTTATCATATAAATACATGTTCGTAGCACCCTCTTCCAAATACATAGTACATACATAAACGATTTTGTATAGCCAACATCATTTTCCTCCACCGATCCGACATGTAGTTCGTTTTGTACGATCAAACATGTGTGAATCTATTTACTTACTCCTTGGCGCAAATATTTCATCTGCACCACGGTTCGATATCCAACACGCACGGTACTGTGACCTGTCAACGTTTTTATGCGCGACGGCATGCGTTATATTCCGCTAAGTGCATATGTATTCATGGTATCTGGCGCAGTTTATAAAAGTGCGCCACAGGAACGAAAGGGGTTCTCAGAGATCTCAGGCGTATGCGAGGTGCCAGTGCTTTAGTTCTTTATGTACATTATTTCTCTCTAGTTATTTCTTTTAAATAAATAGGGAATTAAACTCTCGAATGCATTGAAGAAGTGTTATCTAATAATTAAACGGCAATACGGGTACAGTTGTTCTAATGTTAACGAGAAAATTGAAATATTTAGAATTTTCACGAGTTGGGAGCACTGTTTGACGACCAAAGAAAATGTGATATTTTTCTTGCTAGGTTTTATTGTGGGAAAAAATAAATGCTAATAGTAATTACGTTTCAAAGGCTACTTTAAAATGTTTCGTTATGTCAGCAAAACCTTTAAATTTAATTACTTAAAATTGGAAGAAAGCCACACAGTTTTTGAAAAAATTTTTAAATTCAGAAATGTTTGCATACGACTATCGTTGAAATGAGTGGTATTATGGCACCGGAGAGCCAAATTAAATGTTTGCATAAAACCATAGGAAAAAAAGCTAAAAAAATCAATTTTATAGGCAAAAATCGCATAAAATTATCGCCTTCAGCTCCAGGACATTCATTCTGCTTCAAAAAATCACAATTGAATGTATATTTTACTTCTTTGGTAACTAGGAAAGGATCCTTCACAATTTCTTTCAATATTAGATGCCGAATTCAGGGACGTAATTTGGGGGGGAGGTCAATTTCAGAATTGAAGGGAACCGTGACTTTTTGATTTTTTCAAGAAAGACTATTTTTAAAGGAGTTAAAAAAATTTACGTACTCCTTGAACTGTGCGTGCGTGCATGCATACCATACACTACAGATCTTAATATCGACTCAAATGAATTTATATGCAGTGACGTCCCTGGTCGAATTGTATGTATTCAGTCGAAGATCTGTTCATCATCCTGTATCACATCCACAGTTCTGAAGATTGCGGCTACGTTTTGCTGCGTGAGATCTTTTGCTATATTCTTCCACTGATTCTTATAAGATGCACCTTTTAAGGCAATCACAGATGTTGATGGAATTAATTTTGCATATCTTGCGAAAGCAAGGCGATCCTTCGTATGAGGGCCATTCCATCAAGAATCGCCAAAAATTACGAAATTTGTGACCCTACCATCTCCGATTCTTTTGTACATGAAGAACTAGTAAAAAAAATAATTCAATTTCAATTTTTTGTTACTATCTCATATTAAAGTTTTCGCAAAAATTGTGTCCAAGTCCTCTTGGAAAATTCATATCTCTGGTAATTTTTATCCTAAAATAATAAAATAGGGCTTATTTTAAAAGGGAAGGTTGTCGCAATATAAAAAAAATTTGACTAAAAATAACCCTTGAATTTTTTTTTTCAAGGATAACGATTTTTTTTATATTTTGTAGGTTACACTGTTTTACAAAACATACCAAAAAACACTAGTAACTAAGACCATCGGTTTAAGTATACATGGTGCTTAACGTTACAATTAAAGAGCTTAGGTTACTATGTTAAAATTTACAATGTGTTAAAGTAATAATGTATTTATATTAAATGTAGCAAATTAGCGTTCTTAAGCGAATTTATGATTTCATTACATTTTGTTTCAATTTCATTCTTATTCCAATTACATAATATATTTTGTATATTTACCAGTGGGCAGGCTAGTAAGTGATTAAAATCTAGTATGACTTTGCAGTGTTCGCATATTGGTGGCGGTTCCTTGTTAAGTAGATGTCTGTGAGTGAGACTCGTGTGACCCAGTCTTAATCTTGTAATTACTATAGCATCTTTCCGTGCGAGCGTAGTTGCAAGTGCGAAAGGTTCTTTCGTGGGATTAATAGTAATAGAGTAAAAGTTGCTTCTTTCGGGCCATAAATCTTTACTTTTTTGTAGATAATATTTATTTATTTCCTTCTTTATGTCTGGTAGGGAAGATATGTTGCTAATGATTACAGGACCTTTTGCTGCATACGATGCCACTTCGTCCGCTTCTTCGTTTCCGACGATGCCGACGTGTCCCGGTACCCAGCACAGCTTGATCTTACTTTGGTGCATGATGAGTTTTTGTCGTATATCATTTATTAAATTAGTGTTATTGTTTATATTGTTACGAGCTAGGGGTTCGCCGGGATTTCAAGTAAAACACAATTCGGTTAAAATAAAAATAAGTGATTATTTATTAATCGCACTTTAATTTCTATTCGCACAATAATTCGCACTGTATGGCATTACCGCCCGCTTATACCATATATCGCTTGACTCGTTCACTTTCGTTCTCTCTCAACACGGTCGCGTATACCCGCTGGCTGTCACAGTCGACGTAATCAGAATTACTCTGTCTTCGCTGAACGCTTCACCTGCTTATATACTAGGCGGTTGCAGTCTTGAATGTTCACCGGTGTACTTGAACGTTCGTTCAGTTGTGGAATCTTCTCGAAAGCTTCAGAGCCTTCGATTTCGATCGTCGTTCAGTGGTGTGTGCAGAGGATTCTAGTATATTGGAGAGCATTCGATAAGAAGAGAGATACAACCGTGCCGTTTCGCCTTATTTCTAATTGGGTTATTTTGCAACTAGGTATTCGGTTGTTGTTGTTTTCATTATGTGTAACGATCGAGTTGTACGGTTGCGCGGTTGCCAGGCTTACACGTAACAATATTATTGATCGCTTTTATAACTGATAAGCTGTCTGTGAATATGCAAAATTTTCCCTTCGCTTTCAGACCAAAAATAATGGCATCCATGATTCCATTGGCTTCCGTGGTAAAAATGGAGGCGTATTTGAACATTGCTTTGGTCGAGATGATTTTCTTTGCTTCATTGACTACTGCATAACCGACTCCTTCCAAGGATTTGGAACCGTCTGTGTATAGGAATTTCCAATTTTCCTTTTTTAGTTTGTCGCGAATCTCTTCGAATAATAGCTTGAATGTGGAGCTAGGAGTGGTCGCTTTGGAGTAGTTCGCAAGGTCGTCATATATGACAGAAGTCGGAAGCGTCCATGGCGGGCGGGATTGATGTTTGCGTGTTGTTGTTTCGCAAACCATGTCTATTTGATTGTTAAGCTCTAAAGAGGCTTGTAGTGTGGAGGGTATTCTCAGTGGCTTTTTCCTTTTCCTTAGTTTGGTGAGTTCATTTTTTAGGAGAGAATTGGACTTTAATTTTATTGTTGGTACAATTACAGTGGTGAGGTAGTCTCTTCTGCTTTCGATGGATGGGAGATTTGCTTCTGCTAACAAGCTACTTATAGTCGTTGTGCCGAATGCGCCTAATGCTGAACGAACGGCCGAGTGAAAAGGTGCTTTGAGCAGTTGGAGCGTGCTCGTAGGACATTTGCCATAAATGGGTAACCCATAGTCGAATTTAGAGACTACTAAGGCTTTCGTGGCGTTGATAAGCGCTGCTGGATTTGCTGCGGAATTTTTATTACCCAAATATTTGATGACGTTGGCTCTTTTGATTAGGTTGGTTCTGGTAGTTTTAGCGTGATCATTCCAAGTAAATCTTCGGTTAAATATGAGGCCTAAGATAGACATAGTTTCCGCGTTTTCGATGGTGTCCTGTCCAAATGTGATTGTGAAGGGACTGCAGTTATGTTTGCGACATACGTGTAGGTGTTTACATTTAGTGATGGCGATTTTAGCGCCTGACGTAGCTGCCCACTGTAAGATGATGTTTAAAATACTACTACATTTGTTTACTGTGTCAGAAGGACAAGTGTTTTTCATAAGGATGAAAAGGTCGTCTGCATAGAAAATATGTTTACAACTTAGGGAATTATTTATAAGCTTTGACAGTGAATTGTAGCCTATAAGGAATAGAATTACTGAAATAGGTGAACCTTGGGGGATACCATTTTGTAGTTTGAAGGTTTTCGAATAAGTGCTGTTGATTCGGACTTTAAATGGTCTGTTTTTTAGAAATGCTTCTACCCAATGGTAAATGATAGGACCAATTCCGAGACTTATGAGACTTGAAAGAACTACATGTGCTCCTATGCGGTCAAAGGCCTTTTCAAAATCAACCGCGATTATCGACATGTGATTACCGCTGGACAGTTGTTTGCTAATTTCTTGGTCTATAAGTAGATGGACATCTAAACAGCCCTTATTGGGACGGAAGCCCATTTGTTCGTCACAGAGCGAGTTTGTATTTTCGAGAAACGAGGAGAGTCTGCGAAATAGGATTTTTTCCATTAATTTGCTCAAACAAGATAAAAGTGAAATAGGTCTATATCCATCTACCGTCGTTTTTGATTTGTTGGGCTTAATAATGGGGATGACGGTTGCCGTTTTCCATATTTGGGGAATGGTTCCGGTCCGCAAAATGTTGTTGTAGAGACCACAGAGTCTAGCTTTGCTTCGGAGGGAAAGATTGGCCAGCATCTGATATGTAATTTTGTCGAAACCTGGGGTATTTCCTTTTAGTAGTTTGAGGGTAGATTCAAATTCCAGGGTTGTTATCTCTGTTTTAATGTGGTTAGCTTTGAAATTGGGAGAGAAAGAAGGCCTAGTGGAAAAAAAATTATCTTTGCTTCTGTAAAATTCGCTCGAAAAGCCGGAACCAGAGTAATTGGACCAAGTCTCACCGAAACTATTAGCGATTTCTTCAGCCGTTGTTAGTATAGAGTTATTGTTGTGGTGTTAAATGATTGAGATAGAATGATGGTTATAACTTCCAGAGAGTATTTTAATTTTGTTCCATAGCAGTTGGGTAGAGGTTTTGGGATTTATGGATTCTGTCAGTGTTCGAAATGATTCTGTTTTTGCTATTTTCATTTCCCGCTTGAAAATAGCATTGCTTTTTTTATAGGAAATGACATTCTTTGTCGAAGGAGAGTTTCTAAGCTCTCTCCATGTAATTTTTCTTTTGGCGTTTAAGTTGGCTAAGTTCACATTCCACCAAGGGACGTGTTTTTTATTTTTACTTGATCTCGGTGTAGTATGCGGTATTGTAAGGTTCGCGCCTGAAAGAATGGCCCGTTTAATGATAGCTGCTTCTTGATTAATTGAATTGGATGTTGGGTAATTGTGTAGGAATCCTTCGACTTTGGAACGAAATTCATCCCACTTGGCGAACTGCGTTTTAAATTTGGGTAGAGGGCTGCTGGAGTAGTTCTTTGCTAAGGTCAGTGAAGTAATGGCTGGGAAGTGGTCACTACCATATAGGTCGTCCAAGGTACGCCAGGAACTAATTGTAGCCAGTTCTGGGGTGCATATCGCAAGATCTACATGTGTATATGTGTTATGAGTGCTATAATGGGTGGCCGAGCCGTCGTTAAGTACTATTAGATTATTAGTTAGGATCCAGTCTTCTATTAGCTTGCCTCTGGCGTTTGATTGTTTCGCGCCCCACAGGACGCTCCAGCTGTTGAAGTCCCCGATTATCAAGCAGGGCAGTGAAATTTGGTTTGTGATTTTTTCTAAGTCTTCAACTGAAAAATGCTCATTAGGGTGTATGTAAACGCATATAATAACGTATTTTAATGAGGATGTAATTTCCTTTGCAACTGTGATGAACTTACAATTTAAATTTATTATAACACAGGCAATATTTTTTTTCAACAGGAGAGCAACCCCGTTTTTTGCTCTGGTGTTTGTGGGTTTGTTTAAAAAAAAGGCTTCGTATGAATTTAGAAATTTAGGTTGAGAATTATATGGACAGTGGGTTTCTTGAAGAGCAATAATGTCTATATCGTGAGTTTTACATATTATTTCTAGGGAGTTGTAGTTGTTATAAAATCCGTTAATATTCCATTGAAGAATATTAACGTTGTTCATAATGATATATCATAGGACATGTCTTCTGAAGTTGATTCTGAATTATGGATAGTAGGTATAGTTTTTGTATTTGAATGATGCGGAGGTTGGTTGGTAGGTTGATATTCTGGTTTGGTGAATTTTTGATACATTTGATGGAGGGTCGTAGGAGTTTCAGGTTTAGTTTGATAGTGAATATTGAGTGTGGCTTGATTTTTTGTTGATGTGTATTCTAATTTACTATTAGTTGTTATGAGGGTGGTATTCGTTGTAGTAGTGGTGGTTGGGATGTTTGTTATGGGAGGTGTGGCATGTGTGCTTTTTGTCGAAGTTTGTTTCTTTTTCATTTTTATTACCTCTTCAAGGGTTTCGATGGTTGAAATGATTTCTGTAGAACCATTGGTTTGCGAGTTTAACATTTCTGTTGCTTTCCGGTATGAAATTCTGTTAATAGTGGAGATCTGTAGAATTCTTATCTGCTTGACGTATTGAGGACAGGCTTTATTGTCTGATCGGTGTTGTCCGTTGCAGTTGACGCACCTTACCGCGGTGCATTCTAGCGGATCATGTAATGGGCCAGCATAAATATTGCAGGTAGTGATTTGTGAGCATCTTTTTTTTGTATGTCCCAGCCGATGACAATTTTTGCATTGCATTGGCTGTGCAATGTAAATTTCCACATCAACTTTAAAGAAACCGATTCTTATTTCTTTTGGGACTTCGTAGGTATTGAAAGTGATAATATGCACCGGGGTGTTACGCACTGTATTGGTGTCAGCATAATATTTGGTGATTTTGTAGCAGTCAGTGACTGACTGTTCTTTAAGACCCTCTACAATTTCTTCTGAGGACATGTTTGTCAGATGCGAGCATTTTATTATGCCCTTACAGGAATTAAGAGTTGGGTGCAGGTTTATTTCAATATCGCAAAGACCGGGCAATTTTGTAAATTTCATAACTTTCGCAGCATGGGCACTACTTTTCGTTAGGACAGTTATATTTCCAGCGCGGTCGAATGAAATGTCGAGAAATTCTTGTGATATAGATTCTAGGGCCTTGTTGATGGAAAAGATGTTAAAAGTTTGTAGGGGCTTCTTGTTGTCTGTGTTTTTGATTGTTAGAAATTGGAAGGGTTGGAAGTATTGTGTTTTAATGTTGACTTGTTAGCAAGATTATTGTGGGAGTTGATACTGGGGAATATTTTCACATTATCCAATTGGATTTGCGAGGGTCTTAATCTTTTCTTGGTTGGGGGTTTTTCGGCATCAAGCAATTGGTAATAATTTCGGCGGGTACCCCCGCCGGGGTCAAAATCCATGATTACTTCTTACCTGGAGAATTCGGCTTAGACGATTCGAGAGCAGATAACTGTTTGAACTTGGCACTAAAACTGAACTACCGGTATTTGGATGAGTGGCTTACTGGAAGCGAAAAAGTACTCGGTGTGAACTGTTCGACTGCTCAACTGGTTCTGTTTTGAAAAATATTTTATTATTCTGGGATTAAAATGACCAGAGATATGAATTTTCAAAGAGGACTCGGACACCATTTTTGCGAAAACTTTAACGTATTATAACCAACAAAACAATGAAATAAAAACAAAAATTGAACTTCAATTATTTTTTTCACTAGTTCTTCAAGTACAAAAATTTTCATAAGAATCGGAGATGGTAAGGTCACAACTTTGGCGATTCTTGATGGAATGACCCATGAATAAGAAATTTATTTCAGTTTTGTTCTATGGTGTTTATATGTAACAGATCAGAAAGCCCGATATGTAACACAAACCATAAATGATATTGTGAATTATTAGAAATAATTAGCGGGCCAAATTAACAGCAGGGGTCACTTTAACACCATCTCCTCTATTTATATCATGCTAAATTTTGGAAATTATCCTTCATTTTTCGAAAACAAAATATAAAATTGGGGGCACCAAAACGTAGAAAGTGCGCCGGGCGCCAAAACTATCAGCACCGCCACTGCATGGAGGGCTAATTTTCTGGCGCTTACACTGCTCACGGTTTCGAGGATAGGCACTGTGAGTACACTGTGTGCACACGATCGGTCCGAATTATATGCGTCGTAAGCGTGCACACAATTCGGACCGACTGTAAGCATTGTTGGTAATGTAAGCACCGTGAGCGTAATTCGGACCGCAGCCTTAAAATTAAATTAATTTTAAAATCACCTACTTTGTCTCAATATCTTCAACATAAATCTGACATAATCATCGAAAGCAAAAATAATTGCATGTCTTGTGTCTTATTTAGTTTAAGTCTGTTTGAATGTTCCTCAGACCTATGCTTATGATAACACGCAGACGGCTCCTGGGTCGGGAATTTGCTTTCCTCGTATATATCATGCTTTGTTGAGCCTTCCTGACCAACGGTCGTATCCGTCGTTTTCATCCATAGTATGGCGTTCTTTTCAGTAGTTGGCTGGACTTGGACAAGGATGAACAGGAAAAAACAACGAAAAGAAACTAACGTCTACGGAATAAAAATCTGATTTATTACTCACAAGGTCCATGCAAGCAAGTAGTGCAGCCATAAGACGAAACATAGTGGACAGATGCTGGGCTCTATACCTTTTAATGTCGCCCACTCTGTTTTCTTGATGATAAGAACATTTTCTTTTTAATACTCTTCTATATGAGAAGAACGGCTTTGACTTGTTATTTCGTTTTCTAGTAAGAAGTTACGAACATGCTAAGGTTATTATTCTATCGCAGACGGCTTAAAGATATTGTTTTTTTTTTTCAAGTACGTGCATATGCGTGAAAATATCATCTGGACCAATATGACCATGCTGACCTTTAAATTGCCTTTTTGCGTTAATCTCTCGGGGTTCAAACATTTATTATTGGTGCAAAACCAGCAAAAGTCTTTTGTCGGAAGGCTCTATATCCTGTCGCAGCCGTAGCTACGCGATTTCATTGAGAAGACGTTTTGAGAAAAGAGCTTATACCATCCGAAACTATTAACAAATATCCTGGTTTCAAAAATAATGGTAATTCATTGGACACGAATAATAATAAAACGTAGCAAATCCTTGACTGCTTGTTCCAGCAACCATTGACTTGGAATGGGTTCTGATGTCCAGATGTGTCCCAGAATGGGTGAATATGACCCCCAACATTTTCCGTTAATATCCAATTGGCCGAACATAAGGACTTTATTATTCCGAACATGTTCTGTGCCCTTTTACTACGTTTACGGACCCCGAGTACCTGTACACAATTTCACTTGCCAACGCCACTATAGACTACTGAACTTTATATCCTTCCATATGTGTGTACACATACGAGGGCAATAAGGACTCGTTGCATCGGGGTGGACAGTAGTATGTGGATTGGACCATCAACCTGCCCAGAAGACAGAAAACGGAATCGTCAATCAAAAGGTCGAAATGTTTAAAATTATAACAGCTACGTGATTTGATTCACCTTAGGTTCTCTCGACTTCGGAATCTGTTAGGCGTATCTGCAATACCATTACGACAACTACAAGTGCTACTATCAGCCATCAGGGACATGGTAACGTACTTTATTGATTAAAGGTTAAAGCTCGGGGCTCAAACTATCACGGAAGATGAAGTGCTGTAAGCTTCAGTTGCAATAATTTTCGTTTAACGATGGGGATCAATTTTAATCGGAAAAACATGGACAGCAAATAAAGCCATGAACATAAATATTGGCAAATTATATGGTAAATTGGATGGGGAAGGATTTGTTTTTTGAAAAATCACTTCCAGAATAATTACCGGCACGGCAATATAGAGTTACATGCATTTAAGTATGCATCGTAAGATTCATGTAATATCTAGAACATTGAACACTAAAAATTAATCTGGACGCAACTTTATTATTTTTTGAGTCAAAGGCTACGACTCTTCTGTACTACACTGAAACGCTATTTACATTTACTTTATTATTTTTTAATAATAAAATATTTTTGATTGAAATAGTCCTCATAAGTTCTCCACAGGGTGCCTGCTTCGAAAAATAGGGGTCTTCGAGGTTAATCCGTTAAGACGCATTCATTCATTCAAAATAGGGAGATTTCGAGTGAAGTCTCTAACTGAATGTTCTACGGTTTTCAGCCAGGTTCGTCTTTTCAAAAACGTTTTCCCTCTCGCATATATCTTTTATAGGGTCAATCGATATCAAAGGATACTGTATTGAAACAAAGGATTAGTTGAGTCAATCTCTTGGTATTGTCTTAATATGCCAGCTCAAATCAAGATAGAGAAACTACTTGCCTTCCGAGTATACTTGACAAACCAAAAATAACATTCAAATTTAAAAAAAGAAAACTGCCCACAGTCTAGGCGTAAGGTTATTATTTTTGCGGGAAGTGTTTAAAATTGAAGTATGATAGAAGTGCCGTCGCCCTTAAACTACCAATTATGTATTATTTATGGCTATAATCCAGGACGCGGTCTAGGTCAATTATAGCGCTCCTTGTCGAGACAATAAAGTTGTATGGATAATTATTTTATGTCAATAGAAAAGCTTCTTGTAAAATACAACTTTCAACATTCATCCGTGGTTGATGATTATCCGTACAAATAAAAAGTCCATGTAAGTAAAAACCTGGATTCAATATCTAATCGGACATAAAACATATGGCAAAATTCGTCAAGACGTATACCTCCTTAATCCCTGTTAAGGGATGAATATCGAAAATAATTTTAAACTTTCTCTTTAGCAATTATTTGTTTAACAAGCTCGTAGAAGTTAAACCCAGTTCGATATCTCATCAGACCTAAGAGATATGGTGGAATTCGTGAAAACGTGTACAAACCCTTTACACCACTTTCGAAATTGAATATAAAAGAAACTGAATTCGGTTTTTAGGCAATAACGTAAGAAGCCCTTCAAAATAAAAACCGATTCGATATTTAATCAAACCTAGGAGATAGAATTCGTGAAAATATATGTAACCTCC
The DNA here is from genome assembly GCA_951812415.1 of Beris morrisii. Taxonomy (NCBI): domain Eukaryota; kingdom Metazoa; phylum Arthropoda; class Insecta; order Diptera; family Stratiomyidae; genus Beris; species Beris morrisii. The sequence goes on along the minus strand of OX638310.1, from coordinate 92,106,581 downwards.
CATAGTGGATGCATATAAGAAAGTCCTAAAAATAGTTTTGAGGCGATAGTGGAACTAAAACCCAATTCGATATGTCGTAAGACCTAAGAAATATAGTGGAATTCTTAAGAACGTACACAATGAACATACATGTTGAATACCAAAAAATTTAAAATTGGTTTTTTGCGATTAAGTAATCGCACTTGAAAGTGAAAATCAATTGGGTATCATCACACCTGTGGGTGAGATATGGCAGGAATTGTTAAAACGTATGCAACCCCTTCACACTCCCCTAACCATAGAATATTACAAAATTCTGGAAACGGTCTGGGCGCAACATTATTATTTTTTGTGTAGAAGTCCTAAATACGTTTCATGGTGAAATGCGGTGTTATTATTATGCAACTGACTACCTTAAGAATAGCCATGAAGGTATTGAGAACGATTATTTTAGGTTGTCAGTTGCATAGTAACAGCATTTCAACATAAAACTTGTTCCGAACTTCTACCCAAAAATAATAAAGTCGCACCCAGACTGTTACTAGATTTTTTATTAATTTATCTTTCTTTTCAATTTCAATAAAAACATAGGGGATAAAAAATTTACGTAACACGTTAGAGATTGAATATTGCTAAACCTAAAAATTAACTTTTAGGTCATAATGTAAAAGGTCCATAGAAGTAGTTAAAAGGGAATTCGATATTAGCACTAAAAGATTTGTCGGAATTTGTGAAAATTTGAATGATATCGAACACCTCCTAGGGGGTTGAATATCGAGAAATGCTTAAATCGGTTTTCCCCAAATATTATTATATTTTCCCAGATTATTTTTAAAGCCAAGAACAGTTTGGACTGTCTGCACGCCACCGTTCCTATCCAGTTGAGGACAACTTGGATGTTAATCCAATCCAAGAGTCTTTCTTTTACCGCGGCTAGTGGGATTCCACAGAAGGGTACTGGTTCTGTGAATTTTGAGTCAGCTCCTTTTTTCGGTAACTGGTCCGCAGCATTCAGTTTACTTGACTTCGTTTCTGAAATCACACCACTAAATGCAGGCTCGATAAAAAAAATTCTAATTTATCTTAATTTTTTTATCTTGTCAGTTCTCTCTAAATTTAGAAAAGTTGGAGAAATTTTGTTTCGAAACAGGACACTTTTATATGAAAAACCAATCCCTACAACAATACACAAGATGATACTGGTTATACGTATATGAGAGACAAATTCTGCATAGTTGTTTATTACCTACTGGTTTAGTACCTCCTGAAGAGATGCTGCGAAATTTAGAAGTAAATTTATAAGCAAAGTAGAGAGCTTTATAAAATTATTTCAAAAGAAATTAAGAAAGTATTGTTACCGAATTTAAAAAAAAAAAATCTGCCAACAGTCTGGGCGCTACTTTATTATTTTATGGGTAGAAGTCCGAAACGTGTTTAATGAGAGATGAGGTGTAGGTTACTATGAGACTGACAACCTAAAAAATAACGTTCCAAATAGCCTCCTGGTTATTTCCTAGGTTGTCAGTCTCATAGTAACCTACACCGCATCTCATCATTAAACGCGTTTCGGACTTCTACCCATAAAATAATAAAGTTGCGCCCAGACTGTTGGCAGATTTTTTTTAATTATTTACGTATTTTTTTTATCAATAGAATAATTCATAGTAGTAAAAGCGAATTCGATCACATTAAACCTAAGAGATTTTCGAAATCAGTGATATCTTGAACAATACCCCCAGGGGGTTTAATAGAGAAAAATACTTAAATCAGGTTTTTTCCCCGACTACGTTTAAAGCTTATAGAAGTAAAAGTGAATTCCAAATCTCAATATACCTTAGGAATATATAAGAATTCATGAATATGTACACAACCACTTTACACCCCCTTAGGGGTTGGATATCGAAAAAATTTTCAGAACATTACTAGGCGTTTATATAAATAGCCCGCAGAAGTAAAATTGCTTTGATAGTTTGACATGTTTAAAAGTTTTAACGAAATTCGTGAAAATGTGGATTCACGGACATTTTTTTTTACTCAACCTCTGAACGCCAATAAAAATCTTAACTTTTTTTTGCTTTAGTTACTCTAATAGCACATCTACATATACGTACCAAGTTTCAACTTTCTAGCATAGGCCCATTCTGAGATATAAAAAACCACTCCTCACCCCAGTACCTTGCTACCCCTATGAACAATTTTATTTTTCTGGGATGTCTCTATAGTGGCTCTATATAATTTTAAATTTTTAGATTTCCAGTCATTACAGTTTTCGAGAAATAAAAATCAGAATTTTTTTCCTTTCTACCTCTTTTCACTCTACACCCCACCTCCCTGCTAGAGGTCTACCGATCCCAACTCCTGTAAAATTTTCAAGATCATATCTGATACGGTTTCTGAGATATAAAAATGACATTTTTTGAGAAATTGCCACCACTTTCGTGCTCCACCCCCCCCCCTCTCAAAAAATTTACGTTCATTAGAATCCTCCTGTGATCTCATATACAGAAACTAAATTTTGGTGTAATTGGTTCGGAAGATATTGTAATCCAAAGTTTTTCACCCCCCAACCTCACACCTCACCACCCCCCTTAAAAATGTTAGCCCCTGTCTAATCTTCAAGTATCCCTAAAGACAACCACAAAGTTTCAATCTTCTGACAGCAATCGTTCAGGAGATATGGATTTTAAAATGTTTCAATCCCGGCTTTCAGGAGTTTTGGACTCATTGTTCCCCCCCCCCCCCACTTCCACACCCCTCAACCCTTATCGACCATTTTTTTGCAAATGAGTCCACTATCATAGTACTACATAAGTTCCAAGTTTCAGCCTTTTAGCATAAGTGGTTCCTGAGATCTAGAAACCAAAATTTTTCGTCTAAAACACTCCCCCCTCATCCCTCCTTACACCCTCACCACCCCAAAAGATACCGGTCGTTGGAGTTTACCTAATCTACCCACCATAAAAATGTCAACTTAATACCTCAACGGGCTTGGGAGCTACGCGCCTTCAAACGATTTTGCGTACGGCGTATACGGCGGACAGACGGACATTTTTTTTTTTGATTTTTTAGTGTTTACTAGTCCTAAAACGTGTAAATACAAAATTTCAGGGTAGCACATTTTTTTGAAATTTCAGGTCGATCACAATAAAGAAAACAATTTCAGTCTTTCTGAACGCAGCGCCGTCCGCCGAACTCAAAAGCGTTTGAGGGCTCTCAGCTCAGAAACCATTTGAGCTAATACATTGAATTTTTTTTTGGTAAATTAATTGAACCCTTTTAAGTGGATACACTGAAGAGTGTAAATGTGAGCAATATTGGGTTTTAAACCACAAGTTTTACCAAGAAGGCTTCTGCAGGTCCAAAGAGAGACCCTAGCTCAGTAGTGCGCTTTCCAGTTCATCTACCATCCAAAGTTACCCCCAGGTATTTGAACTGACTGGAAAATTCGATCCTTTCACCGAAAAGTATTGGGCTTTTGAGTTTGCTCCGGTGCTTCCTATTCGTGAAAGCAAAGATAGTCGTCTTTTGTGGGTTGACGCTTAACCCAGTTTCTGCGTTCAGTTTCTTTCTAGTCCTCTCTGCAGTATCTTTAAGATGGTATCTTTCAATTTGCCTCGTTCTAGGATGATTATGTCGTCGGTGTAACCTATAATATCTATGTATAGCAGATGTGCTGAGTCTGGTTATTGATTTATCGACCGCAATTGACCACTGTAATGGTGATAGCACCCCTCCCTGCAGGCAACCGTTTGAGGTCGTGATGGTAAGTGTTTCATTTGCTTGTGAGTACGTTATAATTCGTTTTGCTAGCATGAACCTTATCAAATTGCAGGTGTTGGCATCTATGCCCCGCTCCTGGATGGAATTGTAAATGTTTTGGTAAGAGGTGCTATCAAAGGCTCCCTCTACATCCAGAAACCCACCCACCGCAACCTCTTTGCACTGGATAGATTTTTAAATTTTTGTGACCAGATGTTCGATTTTCCTGGCTGATAGGTAAATTGATTAATGTGCAATGGATTCACTGCTAGTGGTCCGTCCTTAATATGCCTGTCCAAGATTTTTTCCACTGTTTTCAATAAAAATGAAATGAAAATCATACCGTCCTAACAGTCTATCTTGTTAGGACGGTATAATTTTCATTTGTCACTTGCTCTTTTTCCAACTTTAGTTATGTATGTCAACCTAATTATTGTCCATCGTTTTGGAATGAAGCTCCAGGCGTGGCAAGCTCAAAAGATCTTTGTAAGAAGTGGGAGCAGATGGGTTAAACCTATCTGTAGGAATACAGGGTGGATAAAATCTTCTGCTGGTGCCTTTATATGGCTCAAAGAAGTTTACTGTCCATCTTTTTTTATTTAGTGTAAAGATCTCCGTCGCTTTTCTCCAGTTCTCTGGTATTGTTTGGGTGAGAGCCTCGGAGTTAGAGAAGGAAATTGTGTCATTAACCTCCACCGAGCCAGGAAACTGAGTTTGGGCTAATAGCTCCAGTGTATCATTTCCTGACCCAGCGAAGGTGGAGTCGGGCTTCTCTAGGAGCCCAATCTTGTTTGAGTGTTGCTTATAGAGTACTCGGTAAATTTTTGCGCTAATGTGAAGATCATTTCTCTCTTCACAGAACTTCTTCCACGAGCTTCTCTTCACAATTCTGAGCTCCTTATTGTATTTCATTAGGGAGAGTATGAGTCCCATTCCCCGTCGCTTGTTTGTAGCGAATGTAAAATCCGCCACCGGCCTTGGTACACCGAACTGTCGCAATAGGTACATAATGCACTAGTCATCTCACTTCGTTTGCAGCATCATTGCTTTCAGCAGCATCATTGATGTATACTATAATCAATTATATAATAAACTAGTTTTAACGGTAGGATTAGGATAGTCGTAAGTTAAAATGGATTAAAAACTTTCTCTTTTAAAACAGACTTTGTCCGATGTGGACGTGTTTCTCATCTTTGTACCAAGCCACCCAATTCCTATCCTCGTGGTGCTAACTCACTCAAGTAGGCTGTATCCTCAATATATAGTGGTTATTAATAATAATATATACAATTGGTGACCTCTATGAACAATTTTACAATACATGTAATTGTAAACCACGAGAGTTAAAAAAACAACTTTTAAAATCATCAAAGACAACGAAGCGTTTATTAAAACACTCAGATCGGGGTCTACGAGGAGTACATACAAGTACATGAGCCTAGGGATGTTGAAAAAATATCTATATATCGAAATTACGATGTTTTTGAAACGATATATCGATAATATCGGCCGATATTTTTTTGAGCGATATATCGATATTAAAATCCGACTATCGGACCCGATATTTTTTGATTAGTATAGCATATTTTAGAACTCGAACGGCATTTTTCATTGTGCTTATTTTTGTGTATATCCCTATAAGAAATTTACCGGTTAAGTCCGCCGGAGCTCGGCCGTATCATTAACCGTTAATCTTTCAGTTAAAACGTATAGGCCTTGGGTCAAAATTAACTTATATGCTTCGTATAGGTGTACATACGTGTGATGCTCTACCTCTATCTGTCAATATTTTCATCTCTTTCTCTCCTAGTCAATGATACCCGGTAGCTGACCGTTATATTAACCCAATCCCAAACTGAATGATACTAGATAGTTGAATACTTAATTAACCACATAGATGCATGGAAATTTGGAAGTGAAGGCAGTACGATTTAACTGGTATATTACCAGTTCATGGTACCCACTAGTCGAGTATTAAATTAACTACATGGATGCATTGAAATTTGGAAGTGTAGCCAGTATGATTTAACTGGTATATTACCAGTGAATGGTACCCGATAGTAAAATACTAAATTAAACATCTCCATCCCAGGTACCCTGGTACCTGTTCGGCCTGATTAAGGTGTAGAAAAAAAAATTCCCTTTTCAATAAGAAAAACCCAAAAAAAAGCCATGATGAGTATGAAAAAAGAAATAAAGCAAGAAATTTAGAGATGTCCAAAAACGTCAGGAACCTAAGTGCAGTAGAACAAAAATGATACGAGTGCTGCAGGGGTTACGGCGTTACGGGATAGGTCCACTCGATTAATTTACGCGAAAATTTGATGGAACATAAGATCACATACAATTAAACAATTTTGATGTCAGGGTGTTGGATTTAATACATGTGTTTGTACTTTCGAGTAGCACTTTCTTGCAGGGATATACCTACACTCAGAAAAAAATCATTGTAAATTCAAATAAAATCACTTTCTTTCAATAATTTTCAATTATAATTTGTCTTCGAAATGCATTCAATTAAATTCAAATACGTTTTCAATTTAACACATATTTTAAATGACAATAATATCTTTCAAATGGATATACTTTCAATTGAAATATGCTGCATGTAAATTTGCGGTCAAAATGATTTCATATTGAATCAACTACTTTCAGTTTCATTCAAAGTGAACATTTTTGAAATAAACGTAAAGTTTTACTAAGCTTTTTCATTTCAATCTAAAATTATTTCATTTTAATTCTCATTTAAATAATTTTATATTGATTTTGAAAATTGCGCTTTTCAAATTTAATTTTCTGAAATTATTTCACAAGGATGTAAATTAAAACTGCAAACAATTGAATTTTTTTCTTTTTTATTTAATCCATTAGAAAGTAAAATTAATATTGAATACAGGAAATAATATATAGATATACATAAAATTAAAGGTACTTATTTCGTAAGTAAGTTTTGTTGTTATTTAATAAATATTGTTGCGAGCTAGGGGTTCGCCGGGATTTCAAGTAAAACACAATTCGGTTAAAATAAAAATAAGTGATAATTAATTTATCCGCACTATTAATTCTATTCACAGAATTATATTCGTACAATAATTCGCACTGTATGGCAGCACTGCCCGCTTATTCCATATATCGCTTGACTCGATCACTTTCGCTTTCTACCAACACGGTCGCGTATACACGCTCGCTGTCACAGTCGACGTAATAAAAATTACTATGTCCCTCGCTGAAAGCTCATCTGCTTTTATACTACTTGATTGCAGTCGAGACTGTTCTTGAGTCTTCGCTCGGTGGTGTGTGTGGACTCAACTGGAACGTTTGAGAGCATTCCATTTGGTCTTCTAGGCTTCCAGTACATTCGAGCGCATTCGATTAGAGGGGAGATATAGTCGTGTTGTTTCGCTCTCTTACTTCAACTAGGTTTCTGATTGGGTTATTTTGCAGCTTAGGTATTCGGTTGTTGCTGTTTCCTATTCGTAATCGATCGAGCCGCGCGGCGGCCAGGCTTACACGTAACAATATATATGTAAGAGGGGACTTGTAAACAATTTTAATTCCTTCAAACAATATGGGGCTAAGGCTCTGCCAATTTCATATGCCTGAAAATGAGTGTCAAACCCCCTAACTTCAATTTATTGGCATACTACATACAAAATCGAATTTGCTTTTATAACGGCTTTAATTTTGAATAGTTCTACTTCTCCGTATACTACTGATAAGTACATGTTTTCTTTATCTAAACTTAATAAAAATGATTGAAATTTGTACAGGTTATCATCAAAATATAAGTAAAAATGAGATAGATTATATTTTGATGACCCTACTACAATTAATATTGGCTGAAGTGTTAAGCCAGCATTATAATATTTGGTCTTCAATAAAGAAATTTAATTTTCGTTATCATTTATAGCATAATGCAAAACAAATGATACTTGTGCATCTATTATTCCAACCTTTCTTTTATTTTTACTGGAAAAGTACTTGAACCACTCATTCGGATATATTACAGCATTCAATAATATTAAGTTAATGTAATCCGAACAATCTATAAAAATAAGTGAAAAAAATAGTTAAGAAAAGATAAGAACATTATGAAATTTAAGCGTTACTTTTATCTTTAAGTTGCTTGGAATTTTGAAGCAAAGTTTTGCATGTTTTAAACGTCATAAAATGAAACAATATTTGTATTAAAGTAGTCCCAATTTCTGTATAGTATGGTTTCCTTATCGGGGTACAGTAATTCGAAATCAATATTACTGGTATATAATTCCCTTCTGTTATATTTCAATATGAATATTATTTGCGATCTTACCAAATCTCTCGTATTAGCGTGTTTATATAGAGGCCATTCTAATAAAAACAATATGCAATTTCCAGCCGGATTTTTCAATTCCTTTCTTCTCAATGAAGCAGTTTGCTTCCATCTCTCCTTAACATCATTCCAATTCGAGAAATCCCTAGATAGAGAAGTTTTGATTGCTGTGGCAAAAGTGAAATCTACTTCATCGTCGGTCAACTGATTCCGGTCTGGACTTTCAGATTTGTGCGTTGATGTTGACGGATTCGGGATATCAAATCGAGACTTTTTTGTCCTCGCATTGATATATTTCTACCATAGCTTTCCGCTAGGATTTTTTTTAATTCCTCGAGGACAAAAATAGTACTCCTATGGAATTAAAAAATTTTTTATTGAAATATTCCAAACTAACAATATAAAAAAGTTTACCTTTTGTTCTTTGGGAATTAAAGCCAACAGTTGCTCGGTAAGAGCACCAAAATCTTTTGGTGCTATTTTCTGGGTGTTATACAAGATATTCTCAATAATAACATCAATTAGTTCGCTGCGAAAGCTATCTGTAAGGCTGGAAATTGGCTCATAGAATTGCAAAATTCCTCTCCCCTTACAATTATTTTCTAATATTTTTTGAGATTTAATGGCGAACCATTCCGTAAATTTACCATTCATGACTCGACTTTGGGGTTGTTGGATATTCTGTCTTCATCAATATTGAACTAAAAATAATAAGATCAGTTTTCGTGTTTTATATTTCTATATTAGAAAGTGTATATACTGTTTTTGTTCTCCAGTGGAAAAGCTTTTCACGAAACTCCGCCCTTAAACCGATGTTACTTATAACTTCCTTTATATGATCAGCAGACAAATATTGGAGACTTCTGTATGTTATATGAGCTTCTATAAAACACAGAAGTTTAAAAAAAATTATGACTGAAAAATATGCATAACATGGAAAAAAAAAATTATTTTAACAGAGATTTCCATACAAAATATTAATTTCACTGAAATTACAGTACATATATTTCACATTTTCGAAAATAATAAGAATCAAACTTAAAAGGACATAAGGAAATAGTTATAATGTTCAAATATTAATACGAAACCGATATTTTTTCCGGAAATTATTTTCGAATAAACAAATAAAATATCCTGTATATGCGTGTTGTCGAGTACTTAATTCGCATGAGTTGAATGATATTACAATTATTGAACAGCGCGAATTTGAGGCATAATACATTATCTTAAATAGTAAACACGAGAATTTTAGGAAACACAAGCTACACTTTCACTCACATAAGATAAAATTAAGATCTTACTTACCTTGTAAAATATCGTGTAACTCCACCAATTCCCATTTGACGAGCAATTGATACAAATTTGTATCAGTTGAAGAAGTGGTCGACTCGAAATCAAAAATTATGTCTAAGTTTTCAACATTTAAATCACTCATTATTAACTATTTTGACTTTTAACTACACTACACAGCAGACTGCACCGTACGCGAATGTGACGATAAAAACAAATACGCACCTCGGAAGTTGTGAAATTCTATGCAAGTTCGTACATGATCATTGAAATCAAAGTGATTTCATTTTAAAATGTGTATAGTGTCAATTCAAATCAAATGGTAAACTATCTTGAGTATGAAAATTAAAGGGAACATATTTATTTCAAATTTAAGTTACATTTGAATAAAGCATCATAATGATCAAAACGAATGAAATCAAATAGCTATCATTTCATTCAAGTTCTTGCGTGTTAATTTTTATCAAAGTGATTTCATTTTAAAATATGTATCTGCCATTTCAATTTAAAGGGAAAAATTTCTTCAGTTTAGAATTTAAAGGGAACATATTCATTTCAAATTTAACTTACGTTTGAATGAATGAATTTTATAATTTAATCAAAATGAATGGAATCAAATAGGTTTCATTTCACTTTTAAGTTGCAACTTTTCTCTGAGTGTACTTATGCTTTGGCCGCAAATTTAGCTATTTCTAGTTGATTTTTTACGTGGCAATCTAATAAGTTACTTATGCCGAAGCATTCGGAAAACAGAATCGTCTGAATATCTAAAATTAAGCAAACATCTAATCCGTAACCTAGTAGGAGCTCTGAATCGACATTGTCACATGAGGAAGCATCTCCATAGGATTAGTCTCTCTGAGAGGAAAATATGCAGAATTTGCGATGATGAAGACAAAACACCAGAGCACATTCTCTGTGAATGTGAGGGACTTGCTCATAAAAGACTTCATCACTTCGGTTAGGGTGTCAAGAAACCATCGGAATTCCTGGCTATTCCTCTTCGAAAAACACTAAGTTTCATTGAAATCGCAGGGATTGAAAAAGAACCATAGATAAACCAGAGGGACGTCGCAATAGGCCCAATTGAGGCTTCAATGCCAGAGGTGACCAAACCAACCCCTACACGAAAATCTAATATAATAATGTAAATGAAGGATGTCAGAAAAATTGAAACTAGAAATCTGTTTTTCGATCACGCAAAGTCTATTTCTGTCGAAACAAAAAGATGCAAGACGCGTGGTTTCTATAGCATAGGCGCGCCGTTGGGGCGGCCAGGAGGGGCCGGGACCCCCCAGACACCGCTTTGGACCCTCCCAGAAAAATAATTCTGGCTCCTTCCAGAAAAGTAATTCCTTCCAAAACAATACAAAAAATATAAAAGAATTTTCTAAAATGAACGAAGAAAATCTCAACTGACTTTTGAAAATAACAAGACATTTTTGAATTTTACAATCATTGTTCGTTTGATCTGACGAGAGCTTTACAAGATTTTTTCAATTTAGCAAAATAAATTGGAATTTTTTTTTAAAACAACAAGATTCTCATGAAAAGTTTTTGATTTTTACGAAATTGTAACAAGATTTTTTTCAATTTTACAAACGTTTTTGAATGTAACCAGCTTTTTTGAAAATATCTTTGAATTTTAAAAGATTTTTTCAATTTAACAAACTAAAGTAAAAATTGGTTTTAAACATAACGACATTTACATCAAATATTTTTTGATGTTATGAGATCCTAAAATAAATAAATTATTTGGTTTTTGAATATATCGTGTTTTTTTTTTAAATACATACCTATGATATTGGGTTCGTATATTTCGATTTCTTAGTATATGGTTTTGAACAATTTTTTGTAACTGAAGTCTTACCAGTATATTATTCACTTTGAATTATATCTTTAATAGTATTGAAATCAGAAAACTTTTGGTTATTCGCTTAAAATATATATATTATAAATATAATAGTAGTCATAAATAATAACGTTAAGTGAGAATCGCGAAAACAATAGAAAATAAGGAATGGAATGTATAATATAAATACAATTTTTTTTATCGAAATTGAAGAAAACATCTTACGAATACAAAAAAAGGTTCTACATATCCATCAAAATCTTCAAATCTTCAGGAACGCTAAAAATCTTCGAATTGAAGAAAAATATTCAAATCTGGCATCGCTTCTACTACTCAAGATAGATTCTCGAATCTCTCAATCACATTGAATTCAATTTTAAGGACTCTCTTTTGGTTGGAACTCGAAACTAAAAGACAGTGAGTTCCGCAAATTGAGTGAAATCATTTTTACAGGAGTTTTCTATGTCAGCTACTCGAAGGAGGACTCATAGGAACAGGGCCAACCTAACCACAGGGCTAAATGGGCTATAGCCCTGGGGTGGAAGCCTTTTGGAACGGCAATTACTTTATTATTTCAATAATACAGTATTGTTATCGATTTTTAAAAAAAAAAAATTTGCTACTCTCAAAATTTTTTTTTTCACGTTTCATGACTAGTAGACACGAAAAAAGCAAAAAAAAATTTCAGTCCGTCTGTCCGCCGTACGTCTACCGGTATACGCAAAATCGTTTGAAGGCTCGTAGCTCCCAAACCCTTGGAGCTATTAAATTGAAATTTTTTTTATGAATAGACTGGGTAGGCCCCTTGAAGTGACCAGATTCGGAGAGGTGGGGGTGTGAGGGGGGAGGAGGGGGAAGTGTTTTAGACGGAAAATTTTAGTTTCTAGATCTCAGCAACCGCTTATGCTAGGAGGCTGAAATTTGGAATTTGTATAGGGCTTCGATAGTGGACCCATTTGCAAAAAAATTGCCAATATAGGTGAAGGGGTTCGGGAGTGGGGGGGGGGGGAAATAATGCGTCCGAAACGCAAAAAAGGCGAGATCGACACATTCTAAAATCTATATCTGCTAAACGGTTAATGTCGCAAAATTGAAACTTAATGGATATCTGTAGGTATACTAGGAGAATAGATCGGAAATAAATTTTTGAGTAAGGGCAGTGGCGTACGGTGGTGGGGGGTGAAAAACTTTAGATTACGATATCTCACGAACCGATTGCACTAGACAAATGAAATTTGTTATGTGTATAAAGGTAGATAAATAAAGTCTGCTAAAAGTACAATTTTTATACTCTAGATGAAATCATATAGAGTATTATAAGTTTAATCCAGCCCAAAAGTTTGTAACGCATAGAACCAAGCCACGGACGAAAAAAAGTTATATATTTTTTTTGTTTATTTGGGGCCAAAAACCTCAAATCCGCTTGACGTCCGTCTGTCCGTCCGTCCGTCCGTCCGTCCGTCCGTTGAAATTTTGTATGTGTTACTTTTTCAATAGTTGCAGATAAATATATGAATATGAAGAAAATTCTGTTAGTCCTTCGTGTAGCTGCCATACAAATATCCTGTCAAAATGTATTCACTTAATTTACGAAACTCACTATAACTCAAGTAATCTTTTAGCTACAAATTCAGAATTTTGTACAAGTTAGTTTTAAGTGAAAAGGAAGTTCGAGTTTACTATTCAGCGAAATCCTTTTACTCCTTCTGGTAGCTGCCATACAAAATGTCCTTAAAACACGTGTTCAAGAATATAAGCCGATAACTTCAGAAGGGTTTAAGCTACGACTTTGAAATTTTGTATGTGTTAATTTTCCAATAGTTGGAGCTAAATGTATAATTATGAAGAAAATCCTATTAGTCCTTCGTGTAGCTGCCATACAAATATCCTGTCAAAATGTCTTCACTTAATTTACGGAACTCACTATAACTCAAGTAATCGTTTAGCTATGAATTCGGAATTTTGTACAAATTAGTTTTGAATAAAAACGAAGTTCAGGTTTACTATTCAGCGAAATCCTTTTACTCCTTCTGGTAGGTGCCATACAAAATGTCCTTAAAACACGTCTTCAAGAATATTGGCCGATTACTTCAGAAGGGTTTAAGCTACGTCTTTGAAATTTTGTATGTATTATTTTTCCAATAGTTGGAGCTAAATGTATGAATATGAAGAAAATCCTACTAGTCCTTCGTGTAGCTGCCATACAAATATTCTGTGCAAGCGTCTTCACTTAATTTACGGAACTTACTAAAGGGTTTTCCAATAAGGACTTGACAACTTTTTTTCAAAATAAAATGCAAACCATTTGAGATATTTCAAAAACTTTATTATCGGGTTGAAGTACAATCAAAACATTTATGAATGGAACTCGACTTCGTTCATATGGCCACCGCGGGCACGTTTGCAGCGGTCGATTCGTTGGACCCAATTTTCGATGACTCGGCCACACATTTCGGCCGAAATGGCTGCTATTTCGTGTTCAATGTTGGCTCTGAGCTCTTCCAACGTCGTCGGCTTGTTGGCATAGACCAACGACTTGACGTGGCCCCAAAGAAAAAAGTCCAGAGGCGTTAAATCGCACGAACGAGGCGGCCAATCGACTGGTCCATTTCTTGAGATAACACGCTCATCAAACTTACTCTTCAATAAATCGATTGTAACGTGTGCTGTGTGGCTTGTGGCACCGTCCTGTTGAAACCACATGTTGTCCAAGTCCATATCTTCCAATTCGGGCCAAAAATAATCGGTAATCATGGCGCGATAACGATTACCATTCACAGTAACGTGACGATCATTATCGTCGACGAAAAAATATGGCCCTATGACGCCGCCAGCATGCAAACCGCACCAAACAGTTATTTTTTGTGGATGAAGTGGTCTTTCATGAAGCACATGTGGATTTTCACCGGACCAATAACGCATATTTTGCTTATTGACGAACCCACTGAGCCAAAAATGAGCTTCGTCACTGAAGATGATTTTGCGATGAAATTGATCATCTTGGCGCATCTTTTCCAGAGCCCAATCGGAGAACGTACGTCGCTTCAAATGGTCCATCGGCTTCAATTCTTGAGTCAGCTTGATCTTGTATGGGTGTAAACCAAGATCCTTACGCAAAATTCGCCATAACGTGGTCTGGGCGATGCCCAACACTTGAGAACGCCGTGGAATTGACTGATTTGGATCATTTGCTACGGACGTTTCAACGGCAGCGATATTTTCGACACTTCGACCAACCCGTTGTCTCACTGGCACGGCAACATCACACAACGAATATGTAGACTCAAATTTTTGCACTAAACTTGTTACTGCCTGTCTACTAGGGCGAGAATTACGACCGAAAATCGGAGTTAACGCTCTTAAAGTAGCGGTCACCGACTCCGAATTTCTGTAGTAAATTTTTATAATTTGCAGACGTTGTTCCTTCGTGTACTTTACCATGATAAAAATGTTAAGTTTACTGAATAAATTGACAGTGACAGTTCGATGATTAGTGAAAGGGTGCGTTCACAAATTGAATTCAAAGTTGTCAAGTCCCTATTGGAAAACCCTTTATAACTCAAGTATTCTTTTAGCTATGAACTGGAAATTTTGTACAAATTAGTTTTGAGTAAAAACAAAGTTTGGGTTTACTAATTAATGAAATCCTTTTACTCCTTCTGGTAGCTGCCATACAAAATGTCCTTAAGACACGTGTTCAACAATATTTTTCGATAACTTTTGAACGCTTCAAGCTACGAATTTGAAATTTTGTACACGTTCATTTTTAAATGGTTCCAAGGAAAAGGATAAATATGTAAGAAATCGAGTTAGTCCTTCCTGCACCTCCCATGTGAAAGTCCTTCAAAAAGGACATTTTTTTTCGATGACTTACCCAGTTCAAGATATGAAATTAAACACTGAATATTGTCTTTTAGTTTTGAGTAGCAATATAATGGGAGTCCTTAATAAAGGACATACAACATGCACACACGTAATTTTACTTTATCCCCAACTACAATATAAATCGGAGTTCAGTATTCATCTAGAGTATTATACGATTGGCTTGCAGCCGATCGTGACTGCAGTATATTTTAAGGAGGCGATGGAGCATGAAAGTGGAGGGGATAAGAATTTTTCTAAGAAATTACGTCTCATATCTCAAGAACGGTATAAGATAGACGCTTAAAATTTTTACCAGAAGTAGGTCTCAAAAAACCCTAGCAGAAAACAAAATTTTGGGAGTGTGTGTGTAGAGGGCGAGGGTGGGGGAGGGTGAAAAGTAAAAAGTTCCGATTTTTATATCTCAAGAACCGATAATAATATAATACTGACACTTGGTATTTAGATAGAGCTATATTACTAGCATATTGGAAAAATATAATTTTTTATAGGGGTAGTATGGTACGGGGGTGGGGGGTGTTTTTCCTATCTATAGAACGGCTTATGCTACAAAGTTAAAACTCGGTATGTGTATGTAAATCAACTAGAAAACTAATTTAGATTAAAAAAAATTTTAAATATTTATTGGCGTTCGGAGGGGGGGGCAAAAAAAATGATCAGGGAAAATAGAATGCATATATTTTCACGGTTTTCGTCATATCTATTAGGTCTTTCCAAATATTGAATTCATTTGTATTGTACGACTTCTTCATATAAATACCTAGAAAGTGTTTTCAGGATTTTTTGAAAATCGACTCCTAAGGAGGTGCAAAGTGGGTTGTAAACTTTTTTACAAATTCTACTATATCCCCAGGTCTTATCAGATATCGAATGTCTTTTTACTTTCACGTGCTTGCGTAATAATCGCCTAAAACTTGTTTTCAAGCTTTTTCCTTTTTCAGCTCCGAAGAGGGTATAAACGGGTTGAACACGTTTTCCCGAATTCCGTCATTTTTTTTAGAAGTGATAAGAAATTGAATTGGTTCCTACTTTCTCGTGCTGTTTTCATATTTATTTATTAACTCCTTTCAGGATTTTTGGATATTCAACCCCCAAGTCGGTGTAACGAGGTTGCATATCTGTTGATATATCGAACTCATTTTTACTTCCTAAGGTTTCCTATATAAAAAAAGCCAAAAAGTCAATTTCAGTATTTTAGATATTAATCCTAATGGGTGTAAGGGGGTTGTATGCTTTTCAAAGCTTCGACATATTTCTTAGATTCGATGAGATATTAGATCGCTTTTCACTTCCACATACTTTTTATATAATCGCCTACAAACCCATTTCTCAATTTTTCGATATTCAACCCCCAAGGGTTTGCATATGTTTTCACAATTCTTGCCATCCCTTAGTTCTGATGAGATATAAAATTCATTATTACGGCCAACCAATTCACAATTTTTCGAATTTCCAGAACCAATGGGGTGTGAAGAGTTTGCTTACGTTTTCACAAATTTTTCAAAATCCCTCTGGAGGTAATGGGTTTGTATACGTTTTAACAATTCGTTATATCTCTTAATTCTGATAAGGCAACAAATTCGTTTTTACTTCTATGGGCTTTTAGTGTACATAATATACTGAAATTACACAAATATACTGAAATACACGGACTTTTTCAATGCTTAATCCGCTAAAAATCTCTATTTTAAATATTTTTATGTTAAGAACAAAAATAATTTTCCAAGAAATCTAATAATCTCGAAGCAACTCATGATACACTCCGACTTTGACCGCTCCCGAACGTTGACCCAAAAAATAATAAAGTTTCGCCCAGACCATTGGCAGATTTTTTTTTTGATGTTATGTTTTAATTTTTTTTAGAAAATACTGACCACTAGAGCGCAGAAATGGAAGATTGTATTTTAAAACTACTATCTGATTTAGATATCAATTTGAAAGATTGTAGAGGGCAATCTTATGATAATGCTTCTAATATGTCGGGTATATACAGCGGCATCCAAGCGCGCATTAAATCTATAAAAATATTGCCATTAACGTACCCTGTGCAGCACATTCTTTAAATTTAATTGGAGAGTCGGTGGCGGAATGCTACGTACAAGCAACTAAATTATTTTTATTTCTCTAAAATCTATACAATTTCTTTGCCGCGTCAACATCAAGATGATTTTGACAGATATGCTAGCATTAAAAAAACTAAGTTCCCAAAAAATTAAGCGACACTCGTTGGTCAGCAAGAGCTGATTCAGTGAATGCAACTGTTTTCGGTTATGAAAATTTTAAAAATGCTTTGAATAAAGTTTCGAAAATAATTTTCAAAAGCCTGCAATAAAATTTGAAGATAAGGGGTTGTTAAATGAGTTCAACTCACTGGAAACTGCTATTATAGTAGCATTTTGGAACGAAATATTATAAATCATAGATTAAACTAATATATCACATCAAAAAGTTGATACTACAATTGAAAGCATTATTTGATTATACGCTTCTTTAGAAAAACGAAACGAAATACAGAATCATTTAACCTTTACAAATCCGAAGGTATAAATTCTGAAACTTTTATATTTTGTATTTGCCGCTTCCACTAGCCATCAAAATTGTATTTTCTTCTGACGAGGGGCGCATTATTTTTAGTAGACCACGGGCGCCGAATATTTAAGGAACGGCACTGCATAGGAACTTTTTTTCCTTCAACTGCAGCTAGTGGAAAAGCAATGTATAAAACATTTTAAAGTCGCAACCTAAAGCCAGAAATACATGTGCAGAATATATGCACGCAGCGGTGCATGCATCTCTGCATGTGAAACAGACGTGCAGAGTTTTAGGCAGATCTCTTAGTTGTATTTGTCATAAATCACCGCATTTTCTGATAGTCAGTTTGAGTTTCAGTTTCAGTTAATTTTAATAGACAAAAAATGATCTTAGTTTTGATCCCGCAAAAATAAATTTTTTTGTAATTTCGACTGGTGTTATCGAATACAAATGGGTTATTTTTTATAAGTTCGATGAAACGCTCCTCCATTGCTACTCCACTCCACAACTACAACTAAAAAATAACCTGTCAAACCACTTTTTTCTTTTTCTGTGTTGGTAAATTTCAATATCAAGTTGTGGCAACACTGCCGCTGCGCAGCAAAAGTAGAAGTAGAGACATGTTGCAGCGCTCCGCTGCATGCAGTATAAAGCCAGAAATACATGTGCAGAATATATGCACGCAGCGGTGCATGCATCTCTGCATGTGAAACAGACGTGCAGAGTTTTAGGCAGATCTCTTAGTTGTATTTGTCATAAATCACCGCATTTTCTGATAGTCAGTTTGAGTTTCAGTTTCAGTTAATTTTAATAGACAAAAAATGATCTTAGTTTTGATCCCGCAAAAATAAATTTTTTTGTAATTTCGACTGGTGTTATCGAATACAAATGGGTTATTTTTTATAAGTTCGATGAAACGCTCCTCCATTGCTACTCCACTCCACAACTACAACTAAAAAATAACCTGTCAAACCACTTTTTTCTTTTTCTGTGTTGGTAAATTTCAATATCAAGTTGTGGCAACACTGCCGCTGCGCAGCAAAAGTAGAAGTAGAGACATGTTGCAGCGCTCCGCTGCATGCAGTATAAGCGTGTGTTTCGTCGCATTTAAACTCAAGCGTTCTAAATCCGTTTTGCCGCGCTGCATGCAGAAATATGCACATGTATTTCTGGCTTAAGCGTGTGTTTCGTCGCATTTAAACTCAAGCGTTCTAAATCCGTTTTGCCGCGCTGCATGCAGAAATATGCACATGTATTTCTGGCTTAAAGGCCGGTTTACATGTCGAATGCAAACATTTTTTACTGAGATTGTGAGGGAGCTAGCTTATCGAATTTTCAATGGAGTAGAAGCAACCGCTGCGATGTCATTCACATACACTCCCCACCTGTTTATGGCAAATCATTTTCGTTAAGAGCGAGAAAACTAACAGGAATGTAATGGAAGTGAAGCAAGCGTTGTAAGAATTTTCTGTGTTCAACGGTTTTTATGGTTTGCAATCGTGTCTGCTGTTTATACTCTAGATGAAATTTGAGAGATTATTATTCTATTATATAAGCAGTGCAATTTGCCCCCTTATGGGCTTGGCACTTTAAAATGATGCCTGCGCAGATTTATCTGAGCAGGACATGATTATAAATAAATATATAAATATTTTATTATATACTCTAAAAAAAGAAAAAGTTGTTTATTATGTTTGTATATTAGTGGCCAAAACCCTAAATCCGCTTGACGTCTGTCCGTGCGGACGATAACTCAAGAACGCCTTGACCTAGAATCTTGAAAATTATTAAATTAGTTTTGAGTGAAAATGAAGTTTTCGTTCATTAGTCAGTAAAATTCCTTTACTTCTTCGGGTAGCTTCCATATGAAAAGTCCTTAATTCCTGTTTAATAATATTGGCCTATAACTTCAGAAAGGTTTAAGCTACGACTTCTAAATTTTTTATGTGTTGATTTTCCAATGGTTCAAGCTAAATGTATTAATGATTATTAATAAAATGTCATTAGTCCTTTGTGCAGCTGCCATGAAAATATCCTGTCAAAATGCCTTCACTCCATTTACGGAACTCACTAAAGCTTAAGAAAACGGTCAGCCACGAATGCGGAATTTTGTACAAATTAGTTTTGAGTGAAAACATGGTTCAAGTTTACTACTCAGCGAAATCGTTCTACTCCTTCGGCTAGCTCCCATACAAAAAGTCCTTAAGACATGTGTTCAACAATATTTTCCGATAGGTTTTGATTGCTTCATGCTAGGAATATGAAATTTTGTACACATTTATTTTTAAATGCTTCCAGGTAAAGGGATAAATAATAAATGGAATGAGTTCTTTCTGGATCTCCCACAAGGAAATCCTTGAAAAAATAAAATTTTTTTTCGGTGACTAATCTATTTCCAGACATGAAATTAAACACTGATGATATTGTCTTTTAGTTTCGAGTAGCAACCAACTAGAAGTTCTTAATAAAGGACAAAGTATTTAAACTTAAACCACTTAAAACTTATCCCCAACTACAATATAAATCGCAGTTAAGTATTTCATCTAGATGAACATACGATTGGCTTGAAGTCAATTATTGTGAATCCAGTATGTTCAAAAATAAAAAATGGATTGCGAAGAAGAAATTAGTTTTTTAGTTTGAATTATCTTTGAAGACTCCGAATCTAGAAAAGAAAAACAAGTCCTAATCTTTGGTTAAAAAAATGTCGGCCATGCATAAAAGCAAAAGTAACTATAAAATTTAGAATTGCAAGGAGCTACAAATATCGAATTTATGGCGAACTAGAGATAGCAGAGTAGAAAATTACTAGCAGTAACCAAAAAAATATCTCAGTTCGAGAACTTTTTATGGTAACAAAAAATATTTTCACACACACATTCACAGAAATATCGTCAGTATTTTTTACTGGATATAATATCAGTTCGTTTCACTTCTGCTCAGTTTCTCATTAGAGATTTTCCTTCTCCCTCGCAATCGCAGTAATAAATGTTTGCATTCGACATGTAAACCGGCCTTAAGACTAATCATTCGTTGTTTATACGAACATCTAATTTGTAAGCACAAAACGGACGAACTTGTATGGAAAGCATGTCTACCTTTCGGAAGAAGTCGTATGTCCTGAGCCATTCGGCCCCTGGCCCATGCCAGATTTTAGGCCACGGCACGCCTATGTTCTATAGGTGAGGGCAACCAGACAACCGGAGGAAAGTAATATGTTTACATTAAAGAGTCACAGCTTACCATAACTATCTGTTGCTGCGTCACATCCTTTTTTCGTATATTTTACTTTATTATTTTAATAATAAAGTATTGTTATCGATTTTTAAAAAAAAACCTACTGCAGTCACGATCGGCTGCAAGCCAATCGTATAATACTCTAGATGAATACTGAACTCCGATTTATATTGTAGTTGGGGATAAAGTAGAATTACGTGTGTGCATGTTGTATGTCCTTTATTAAGGACTCCCATTATATTGCTACTCAAAACTAAAAGACAATATTCAGTGTTTAATTTCATATCTTGAACTGGGTAAGTCATCGAAAAAAAATGTCCTTTTTGAAGGACTTTCACATGGGAGGTGCAGGAAGGACTCACTCGATTTTTTACATATTTATCCTTTTCCTTGGAACTATATAAAAATGAACGTGTACAAAATTTCAAATTCGTAGCTTGAAGCGTTCAAAAGTTATCGAAAAATATTGTTGAACACGTGTCTTAAGGACATTTTGTATGGCACCTACTAGAAGGAGTAGAAGGATTTTGCTGATTAGTAAACTCGAACTTCGTTTTTACTCAAAACTAATTTGTACAAAATTTCCAATTCATAGCTAAAAGAATACTTGAGTTATAGTAAGTTCCGTAAATTAAGTGAAGACGTTTTGACAGGATATTTGTATGGCAGCTACACGAAGGACTAATAGGATTTTCTTCATAATCATACATTTAGCTCCAACTATTGGAAAAATAACACATACAAAATTTCAAAGTCGTAGCTTAAACCCTTCTGAAGTTTTCAGCCAATATTCTTAAACACGTGTTTTAAGGACATTTTGTATGGCAGCTACCCGAAGGAGTAGGACGATTTTGCCCGTTAACGAACTTAGCCTTACAAATTCAACCAAACATCCAGATTCAAAATTTCAAGATCCTAGGTCAACGCGTTCTTGAGTTATCGTGCTAACGGACAGACGGACGGACGGACGGACGGACGTCAAGCGGATTTGAGGTTTTTGGCCACAAATAAACAAAAAATAATATATAACTTTTTTTCGTCCGAGGCTTTTGGGCTGGATTAAACTTATAATACTCTATATGATTTCATCTAGAGTATAAAAAGTTTGCTACCCTGAAATTTTTTTTTTCCACGTTTCATGATTAATAGACACCAAAAAAGCAAAAAAAAATGTCAGTCCGTCTGTGCGCCGTACGCCGTCCGCCGTACGCAAAACGTTTGAAAGCTTATAGCTCTCAAACTCTTTGAGCTATTAAGTTGAATTTTTTTTTTGTTGGCAGACTGAGCAGACCCCTTCAAGTGGCTGAAGTGAGTTGAAAAACTTTAGATTACGATATCTCACGAACCAATTGCACTAGAGAAATAAAATTTAGTTTCTGTATAAATGTTGACAAATAAAATTTGCTGAATGATTGATTGAATTTATTTCGGTATCCATGAGCGTAGCTCGTGCTGATAGTGCGGATAATATTAAATACAATATCTACATGTGTTTTTAAAATCGAGTAAAAATTTTAACAATAATTCATTATAAAAAGAGAAATTCATTAAGAAAGAGAAAGAGAATGACGTGAAATTTAATGGTAATAAAGAAAAAAGAAAGGAAAAAATAAAGCTAACAAAATGTCAAACAAGAAAGAAAAATAGTACTACTGTGTGAAAGATAATACAAAGATGATAATGGTAATGATAAAGCAATGAATATTGAAGAATAAAATAATACATATGGTGTTTTATTGAAGCAGATATTTTTTTAAATTATGCTTTAACTTGTTGGGTTGAGATTGAAGATCTCTGGGAAGTTGGTTGTAGTTTTGTATCGCCTTGTTTAAAACTGAGCAGGATCCGTGTCTGGCAGTACGTAAGGCAGGAACGTATATATCGGCAGCTCGCCCAGTGTTGTAGTTATGGTTGTCACAGTGATAGGACAATTTTATGTCGCTGTTTGTAGTCTGCCGCTTAATTTTGTTAATTTGGTCTGATGATTCCAGGTAGTAAAGTTGTTCGACCGTGAGCAGTTTATATTTGGCATGAATGGTTTTCGTGTGTTCTCGAGAGTTTATGTTATATAGATTTTTTATTGCTTAGTTTTGCATTTTCTGGATGCACTGTAATTTGGAACTAAAAGCCGATCCCCATATTATTATCCCATACTGCATCTGACTTTGAATCCAGTATTATACCGAGATACTTGAAGCTATCAACTTCATCAATTATTTCGCCGTTGAAAACAATGCTAATATCAGTTGATGATGACTTATTAAAAACGACATATTTAGTTTTTTTTGGATTCGCTGATAGCTTGTGAGCATTAATCCAAATATTGATCTTATCGAGGTCGCAATTAATATCATTCTGCAGTGCATCAATGTCGGATGCAGCGTAAATTAAAGCTATATCACCTGCATACAGCGAGATGCTTCCTTTTAGATTTAAGTTTGTTATGGAATTCGTATAAATGTTATACAGGATAGGCCCAAGAACACTACCTTGTGGGACACCACTGCTGACGGGAAGAAGAGAGCTATTCATGTTGTCAATAGATGTATACTGGAGTCTAGAAGTAAGGTAGCTCTTAAACCAGTCATACGGCGTTCCTTGTATACCGATAGATAGTTTTCTTAACAGAATTTCGTGGTTTACCGTATCGAACGCTTTTGATAGGTCAATAAAAACCGCAACAGTAAGAAGTTTTCTATCGCATGAAGACTGAAGTTTGGATACGACGTCAAAAAGTGCTGCTTTGGTGTCCGACTGCGACCTAAACCCGTACTGCTTCTGAGATATAGCTCCATGCATAGTTAGGTGATCTTGTAACTGCGACTTGACAATTACTTCCATAATTTTATTAATATTCGATAGTATGCTGATCGGGCGGTAATTGGAACAGTCGCTTTTAGAACCTCCTTTGAACACTGGGATGATCTTGCTGACCTTCCAATCGTCTGGGACAACTCCTTCGGTTAGAGAAGAGTTGATTATTGCGGAAATTGGTTCAGATAGAAGATCCTTGCAGTCCTTCAGTAATTTGGTGGGTATCTTATCATGGCCAGCAGATTGGCAGTTTTTATGGTTTGTGATGACAGTTTGAATCTCGTTTACAGTTGTGAGCGCAAATTCGAATCGAGACGTTTCTATGCGATGCTCGTGTAGCGGAACCGAAATTTGTCCCGACACAGGAATTCGGTCAATTATAGAGATAAAATAATTGTTAGTGTCGTTGATTATTTTCAATTTAGACTCTTCATCGGGTGCACTTCGCAAGAGGTCGGATTCCTTTCGAGGCACGTTTCCATTGTATATGCACTCCTTTATAACACGCCAGGTAGCTCTCGGGTGGTTAATGCTTTTCGAGAATGTTTTTGCGAAGTAAGTTGTTCGCTTACTTCTCTTCAAGCTAGTGGCTCGGTTTCTCCAATAGTGGAATTCTCTGAGCAAATTGAGGTTTCCCGGGTCACGGGATAGTTTGTTGTACCAGTAATTCCTTGCGGCGAAGCATTTAGTCAACTCGGCATCTATCCATGGCTTGGAATAGACCTTATTGGCCTTGCGAGGTTTTATTAGTCTTTGGCTGACCTCAATCCGCTTTCGTAGGACTTCCATGAACGAGTCCAACATAACATTCACCCTTGCTGTCGCGTTGATAGAGATTGGAGATTCCCTTAAAGAGTGTTTAAGTTTTTTGTAATCAATTTTTTTGACAATGTTCGGGAAACACCGATCGAAATTATCTGGACGCTGTTTACCAAGAGTCACATTTTCCAATTCTACAAATATCATTTTGTGATCAAAGAGTTCAAACGGCACTATTTGTATGTTTACTATTTGTATGATGTCATTGGCAAGCACATGGTCGATATTCGTGTTGGAGGCTGGTCTAGTTATGTGTTGTGTATTGCAAAAGTAAAAATGGTTCGATGAGACCGTGTTAGTGTAGTTCTTATTGTTCGTCTCAATAAAATTTAATAGGTCAAAATTGAAATCACCCGCAATGATGGTAGGAGTATTAGAGCTTTTAAGTCTGCTGTCTAGACTAGAGAGGAATTCATTGACCTCAAACGAGTTTTTGCGTGGCTCCCGGTAGTATCCAATAATATTGATTTGCATGTGTGCAAGTGCAACAGCAACTGCAATACTGCTGTCGTGGTCGTTGCTATCTTCAAATAGGAGATGATGCTGCAAATCGTCGTGTACTAGTATTGCAACGCCACCAGCGGCTCTGTTTGGTCTGCAGGAGAAATAGCAGGAATAGTGATCAATGCCAAAATATTTACTTGTTGTCATATTGAGCCAGGTTTCAGCGATAACGATTACATGCATTTGTGATTGAGCGCGATTTAGTATACAGTTAATATCTTCCATTTTATTCTTCAAGCTTCGTGCGTTTAAATATAGAAGTTTGAACGAGACAGCACTTGTAAATTTTAGGGTTCGCAGTGTTTTTTCATAGGTGTTTGGGTAGAATGATAGGGTGGAATTAACGTAGTCTGAGTTCATCTAGTTGAGAGGAATGTTTAACGTGGATTACTTTTGAGTTTTCACTTATTCTGATCAACACTCTACCATTCCTAACCCAAACATATTTTATAGTGTTTTGCCGTTTACAGTCCCGTGATATTTTGTGCAAATAATTGTTGCGCGGTGTTAGTACCTCATTTATGTATACAGGCCGTTGATCGGAATTGTACAATATTTTGTTTGATGTCAACTTTAGTTTCCTGTTATTTGTAAGTACTAACTCGCGGTTTATATTCTCGTTCAGCTCTATGTATATTTGGGGAGGTTGTCCCGACCTATCACTGACATTCCTATTATTGACACGGTGTGATTTAATGCATGCGTTGTCTATGCGCGGAATTTGTAGCTGCTCCAAGATATTAGCGCAAATTTCATCGAGATTCTCTTCGGCCGTGTACGCGATTCCGGATACAATTATCGAGTTTGCCAACTTGTTTTGTTGTTCGCTGTCGGCGCTGTATTCCAGAGCTTTGACAGTTGAAAACAATTTGGCAATTTCATTACGTATGTGAATATTTTCCTGTTGTAGGTCTTCCACAATGCATTTATAATTATCGATAGTGCTTTGAAGTGCGCCAATTTTAGCTTTAAGCTTAGATTGATACGCCAATAGATCGTCTAGTTTTTTATTGAGGGTATTTAGATTGATTGGTGTCATGTTTTGCATACCTTGTAAATCCGAGTCGCTTGCACAGAGGGAGTCAACACTGTTGCGACGAGTAGCCGCCATAGATGATCGCCTTTTCTCACGGTCTACCTTACAACCACTACAAAACCACAATTTGGCTTCGTCAGCTTCTAATTCGGCTAATTCTTTTTTGCTGAGGCCAGAACATGCCTTATGGAAAACGTTTCTACACTTTCCATCACACACAATCACTTTGTTGCTTGATAAAATAGCAGGTTTGTTACAGGGTTTGCATAATCGCTTTTCACTTGTCGCCATTTTCTTTCTTTCTTAAAATTTTTTAAGTGGGCAGTGGAGCATGGAAGTGGAGGAGGTAAGCATTTTTTTAAAAAATCACGTCTCATATTTCAAGAACAATGTAAGATAGATGCTTAAAATTTTGACCAGAAGTAGGCCTAATAGACCACCAGCAGAAAAAAAAATTTCAGGGATGAGGGTGTAGAGGGTAAGGGTGGGGGAGGGTGAAAAGTAAAAAGTTCCGATTTTTATATCTCGAGAACCTATAACAATATAAAGCTGAAACTTGGTATTTAGATAGAACTATAGTAGTAGCATGTTGGAAAAATATAAATTTTTATAGGGGTGGTATGGTACGGGGTGGGGGGTGTTTTTTCTAACAATAGAACGGCTTATGCTAGAAAGTTGAAATTCGGTACGTATATGTAAATCAACTACAAAAGTAATTTTGATTAAAAAAACATACTGCAGTCACGATCGGCTGCAAGCCAATCGTATAATACTCTAGATGAATACTTAACTCCGATTTATATTGTAGTTGGGGATAAAGTGGAATTACGCGTGTGTATGTTGTTTGTCCTTTATTAAGGACTGCCATTAGATTGCTACTCAAAACTAAAAGACAATATTCAATGTTTAATTTCATATCTTAAACTGGGTAAGTCATCGAACAAAAATGTCCTTTTTGAAGGACTTTCGCATGGGAGGTGCAGGAAGGACTCACTCGATTCCTTACATATTTATGCTTTTCCTTGGAACCATTTAAAAATGAACGTGTACAAAATTTCAAATTCGTAGCTTGAAGCGTTCAAAAGTTATCGAAAAATATTGTTGAACACGTGTCTTAAGGACATTTTGTATGGCAGGTACTAGAAGGAGTAAAAGGATTTTGCTGATTAGTAAACTCGAACTTTGTTTTCACTCAAAACTAATTTGTACAAAATTTCGAGTTCATAGCTAAAATAATACTTGAGTTATAGTGAGTTCCGTAAATTAAGTGAAGGCAATTTGACAGGATATTTGTATGGCAGCTACACGAAGGACTAATAGGATTTTCTTCATAATCACACATTTAGCTCCAACTATTGGAAAAATAAGACATACAAAATTTCAAAGACGTAGCTTAAACCCTTCTGAAGTTATCGGCAATATTCTTGAACACGTGTTTTAAGGACATTTTGTATGGCAGCTACCAGAAGGAGTAAAAGAATTTTGCTGATTCGTTAACTCGAACTTCCTTTTCACTCAAAACTAACTTGTTTAAAATTCTGAATTCGTAGCTGAAAAATTACTTGAGTTATAGTGAGTTTCGTAAATTAAGTGAATACATTTTGACAGGATATTTGTATGGCAGCTACACGAAGGACCAACAGGATTTTCTTCATAATCATATATTTAGCTTCAACTACTAGAAAAATAACACATACAAAATTTCAATGTCGTAGCTTAAACCCTTCTGAAGTTATCGACCATTATTCTTGAACACGTGTTTTAAGGACATTTTGTATGGCAGCTACCCGAAGGAGTAGGACGATTTTGCCCGTTAACGAACTTAGCCTTACAAATTCAACCAAACATCCAGATTCAAAATTTCAAGATCCTAGGTGAAGGCGTTCTTGAGTTATCGTGTTCACGGACAGACGGACGGACGGACGGACGGACGGACGGACGGACGGACGGACGGACGGACGGACGGACGGACGGACGGACGGACGGACGGACGGACGTCAGGCGGATTTGAGGTTTTTGGGCACAAATAAACAAAAAATAATATATAACTTTTTTTCGTCCGAGGCTTGGTTCTATGCGTTACAAACTTTTCGGCTGGATTAAACTTATAATACTCTATATGATTTCATCTAGAGTATAAAAATTCAAATATATATTGGCGTTCGGAAGTGGGGCAAAAATAATTATCAGTGAAAATGGAATGCATACATTTTCACGATTTTCGTCATATCTATTAGGTCTTTCGAAATATTGAATTCATTTTTTTTGTACGGGTTCTTCATAGAAATACCTAGAAAGTGTTTTCAGGATTTTTTATAATTGGACTCTCAAGATGGTGTAAAGGGGAAGTATACATTTTCACGAATTCAGCCGTATCCCTCAGGTCTGATTAGATATCGAATAACTTTTCACTTCCACGATCTTATTTAATAATCACCTAAAACCTGTTTTCAAGTTTTTTTTTTTCAACCCCTAAGAGTGTAAAAACGGGTTGAACACATTTTCAAGAATTCCGTCATATCTCTTAGGAGTGATAAGACATCGGATTGGTTTTCACTTCCTCGGGCTTTCTTTATATATATCTAAAAACTCATTTCAGGATTTTTGAATATTCAACCCCAAAGTTGCATATGTTTTCACAAATTCTTACATATTTCTAGTTCTAATGAGATACCGAATTCATTTTTACTTCCTTAGGCTTCTTATACCATGGATACACAGCTAGTATACAAACCATGGTATTGAAATCATAGTATTGAAACTAGCTGCACATGATACACTGCACATATGGAATGATTTGACAGTATCTGATATAAGCAAACAAAGACATTTAGTTGCGATACTCGCCATACAATAGGGGAATGGCACAACTAGCAGTAAAATGCATGGTATACTGCGTAAAATTATCGCATTTGTATACCATGAAACAGGTTCAATACTAGATATATACCAGTTCGTTTATCTCGTATATGCTTAGTATTGGGTGATACACTGCTGGTATTGACGATATTATGATATCAATACCAGCAGTGTATCCATGGTATTACATAATCGTCAAAACGTTGATTTCAGGATGTTTGTTATTCAACTCCAATAGGACGTAAGGCTTTCGACATATTTCTCAGGATTGATGAGATATTAGATTGGTTTGCACTTCCACAGACTTTTTATATAATCGCCTACAAACGCATTTCCGAATTCATGTAATGGCCCGAAACCAAATCACGAAAAACCTTCTAATGGCGTAACAACTGATATTATACTAGGACTAGATCTCGTTCCGGTGCATGACCCAATTACGTAATTCATATGTTATATGAGGCAGCGGCGTAAGTATTCTAGCGCGATTCCATTTTAACCGCTTCCCGAACTTTTTTTTGTTTTTTCAGTCACATAGTAGCCTGCACCGCATCTCAGAATTAAACTCGTTCCGAACTTCTACCGAAAAAATAATAAAGTTGCGCCCAGACTGTTGGCAGATTTTTTTTTTAAATTTGAGCCTTTATTGTGGGAAATTGGTTACATACCTAATTATGTTTTAAAATATTGTCTATCGCTAGCCACAATCTTTGCCGACCTTTCTGCAGCATGCGAATTCCGTGTTGAAAAAACTGCACGCCCTTTGAGACGATCCACGAATCGACCCAATTTTTGGCATCTTCGTAAGAACGGAAGTGCTGCTCAGCCAGGACATTTTTTATCGATCGGAATAGGTAGTAGTCGGAAGGGGCGATGTCTGGTGAATACAGCGGGCGGGTATGACATCCCATTTCAGTGTTTCCAGGTAGGTTTTCACAACCTGAGCAACATGTGGCCGAGCGTTGTGGTGTAGCAAAATCACTTTGTCGTGTCTCTGCTCATATTGCGGCCGTTTTTCTTTCAATGCTCGGCTCAAACGCATTAGTTGTCTTCGATAAAGAGGTCCTGTGATGGTTTCACTCGGTTGCAGCAGCTCAAAATACACCACGCCGAGCTGGTCCCACCAAAAACATTGCATGAGCTTGGAACCATGGATATTTGGCTTTGCCGTCCATGTTGATGCATGGCCAGGATATACCCGTGATTTTTGGCGCTTCGGGCTGTCGTCGTGTATCCACTTTCATAGCCAGTCCTTTTCTGCACGTGAAAAACCGCCGTTCGACGTCTCTTGGCTTCAATTCGTACGGCACCCAATTTCCTTGTTTTTCCACTATTCGCAGGGCTTTCATACGAACTGCAATGGCTTGTTGAGTCACGTCCAATAAATCCGCAAGATTTGTTGCGATTGACATGCATCTTCGTCCAGCGTTCCGGCCGGAACGCTCTTTGACTTCCACGTCAAAATCACCTATTTTGAAGAGACGAAATCATACGCGACACATTGGTTCACTAATTGAAGACTCACCATACGTTGCTGTGATTATTCGACACGCCTCTGCCGCAGATTTCTTTGAATTAAAACAAAAAAGTAAAGCTTCCCGCAAATGACGCTTATTTGGCTCGATCTCCGACATGTTTAAGGACTCATAAGTAACTGACGCCGATAAAATTTTACAAATGTAATGGGAATTGTTACCAGATGTCTAATCTTACTATATTACGTTTCTGATCCGCCAATTTTTACCAGTATTTTGCGTTAGCGCCATCTATAGGAAAACGATACGAACTTATTTGTACACCGATATATTATCTATATATGTATATTATAGATGCAAACCAAAATTCTTCCCAGTAGAATGTACACGATTCGAATAATACCCAGTACATTTCGGTATACCCTAAATTAGAAGTAGTCAAGTTGTAATCTAATAAATATAGTAGAAAACAATAGAAACCCACGATCCACTAGATCTTCTCAATTTCCTTTAAGTGAATTTCGTTTCAATAATATTTTGTCACAATGGAAAATTACCACGTAGTAGTTGTTAAAGAAGAAAAACAACAAGACGCGGAGACAAACCTCGAACAAAAACCGCTGACCAGAGGCGAAGAGCAATTGGCTTCAATTAAACTCCCACCGTTCTGGGAAAATGTTTATGAGGCGTGGTTTATTACCGCTGAAGCTCAGTTTCGAATTAGAAAAATTACGAAAGACGATTCGAAATATTGCCATGTGCTATCTACACTGCCCGCAGACGCTATAAATTCGATTATCGACATAATTTATAACCGACCTCCCGAGGGTAAGTACGAAACTTTAAAAAGTCAATTAATGAAACGTCTGTCCATTTCGGAACCGAAACGCTTGGACGGGCTCTTGTCGTCTGAGGAGCTAGGAGATCGAAAACCATCTCAGTTGTATCGGCATATGATTTCACTTTCATCCTCCATGACAGTTAGTCAAAAATTAATTGACTCGTTATGGTTATGCAAAAGCTTCCTTCAGCGGTTGCGATACTACTAGCAGTAGTTGCTAATCAAAATTTGCTCCACCCATAGAATCTCAGAATTCTGAATTAGCTGGCATTAAGATGGAGATCGAACGACTCAACGAGTCCATGAGGAACTTCCTATCAAGAGGGCGCACTAAATCGACTTCTATCGAGAGTAGACGGAGGACAAGCCCTCGATACAAAAGTCCTGAGGCAGAAAAAATTTGTTGATTCCACCAAAAGTTTAAACAGCATGCAAATTTCATAGTTCCTTCTCTAAAAAAACTAAAAAATTCGGACGTTAACGCGGCAAACACCCGGATAGCACTACATTCCACTCGCCGCCTTTTCACAACTTGCAAAAAAGAGCAGAGCAGAGCAGAGGTATCGGTGATATCTCGTACTTACTTCCCTAAGGAATGTCGTATCAATCCAGAGTAAAATCTATGGGCTGCGAACGGGACTCAAATCAAACCGTATGCAATTAAACTTTTGGACCTAAACTTAGGTCTACGTCGTTCATTTACTTACCCATTTATTTTAGCAGAGATTAACAAAGCGATTTTAGTGGCCGATTTCTTAAATAAATATGGTTT
This sequence comes from Beris morrisii, assembly GCA_951812415.1. Classification (NCBI taxonomy): domain Eukaryota; kingdom Metazoa; phylum Arthropoda; class Insecta; order Diptera; family Stratiomyidae; genus Beris; species Beris morrisii. The sequence continues at coordinate 92,074,618 of OX638310.1, read as the reverse complement.
ACTAGTAGACGTCAGACAAAAAAGATTGCTTGACTCCACTACTACGCTTACTGTTAATGTCTTATCAAAGAGCTCTGCTGAATAATCCCCGCTCATAAATGTATTAGAAAATGTCTATGGAAATCTACTTAAAGATTTTCCAAGCTTATTGCAGGCTCCAGACTATTCGCTACGAACGAAACACAAAGTCGTTCACCATATTTTAACTAATGGACATTTACCAGTTTCGAGGCCAAGACGATTGGATGTACCAAGATACAAGATTGCCCATGAAGAATTTCGCATAATGCAACACCTGGGAATATGTCGCCTATCGTCTTCCCCGAATTCTTCGCCATTACACCTAGTACCTAAAAGGGATCCAGATAATTGGCGTCCTTGCGGCGATTACCGGCGTTTGAATGCCGTAACTGTACCCGATCGGTACCCAATCCCGCACATACAGAGTTTTCGCTACGGCTATGTGGTTCCTCAGTATTTTCCAAAATCGACTTGGTCAGGGCATACAACCACATCCCCGTTGCGGAAGACGACGTAGAAAAGACAGCCATACCAACGACGGAATGTTTGAGTTTACACGCATGCCTTTCGGGTTGCGCAATGGGGCTCAAACATTCCAACACTTTATGAACGAAGTTGTCAATAATCTAGACTTCGTCTTCGTTTATATTGACGACATTTTGATAATGAGCAAAACCAATCAGAGCACTTACAACACTTAGCACAGCTGTTTGCAAAACTCACTGAATTCTGTCTAAACATAAAACCCACAAAATGCATCTTCGGAGCAAGTGAACTAGATTTTTTAGGGCATAAGATGAACGGTCACGGCATTCAACCCTCAGACGACCGTGTTAGATGTATAAAGGACTTTCTAAAACCCACTACTATGAAACAAGTACAAAGGTTCCTCGGTATGGTGAACTACGAGTACTACTACCGCTTTATCCCGAAAATGGCATTCCTTCTGGCACCTATACATAGTCATATTAAAACAATGGGTAACAAAAAAGGAAAAAACAAGGAAATTTCATGGTCACAGGACTGCGAGGAAGCATTTCAGAAAATCAAAACAGCGCTTGCCACGTCGACCTTATTGATGCATCCCCTAGAGAATCCAGAATTAAAACTGACTACAGACGCATCGAACCTCGCAATTGATAGTGTATTAGAACAATTCAATGGAACAAGCTGGGAACCACTCGCTTTTCACTCAAAAAAATTAAGTCCCGCCGAGCAAAAGTACTCGGCGTTCGACAGGGAGCTTCTAGCGATATATCTCTCTATCGTTACCATTTGGAAGGCCGCTCATTCAAAGTCTTTACAGAGCATAAACCATTGACTCATGCTCTACATATTAAAACGGAGAGGAGTCCGAGACAAATTCGACATTTAGACTTTATTGGCCAGTTCAAACACGATATCCAATTTGTAAAAGGTAACAATAACGTTGTTGCAGATTGCTTATCGCGTACCACCGATGACGAAGTTTATGAGTCCGACATCTCCAAACTAAATTTGGAGAACCTGTACAATGCTCAAAAAGCCGATTAGAATATTCAGAAGCTATTGTCACCATCAGAGAAACCCGGAAAACCCTTTTTATACTCTATTATAAGTTTAATCCAGCCCAAAAGTATGTAACGCATAGAACCAAGCCTCGGACGAAAAAAAGTTGTGGGAAAAACCTCAAATCCGCTTGACGTCTGTCCGTCCGTCCGTCCATCCGTCCGTCCGTCCGTCTATCTGTTAGCACGATAACTCAAGAACCCCTTCACCTAGGGTCTTGACATTTTGAATCTGGATGTTTGGTTGAATTTGTAAGGCTAAGTTCGTTAACGGGCAAAATCGTCCTACTCCTTCGTGTAGCTGCCATACAAAATGTCCTTGAAACTCGTGTTCAAGAATATTGGTCGATAACTTCAGAAGGGTTTAAGCTTTGAAAGCGACTTTGAAATTTTGTATGTGTTATTCTTCCAATAGTTGGAGCTAAATATATGATTATGAAGAAAATCCTATTAGTCCTTCGTGTAGCTGCCATACAAATATCCTGTCAAAATGTCTTCACTTAATTTACGAAACTCACTATATACTTGAGCTATGACTTCGGAATTTTGTACAAATTAGTTTTGAGTGAAAACGAAGTTGGAGTTTACTAGTCAGAGAAATCCTTTTACTCCTTCTGGTACCTTCCGTACAAAAAATCCTTAAGACACGTGTTCAACAATATTTTCCGATAACTTTTGAACGCTTCAAGCTACGAATTTGAAATTTTGTACACATTAATTTTTGAATGGTTCCAAGGAAAAGGATAAATATGTAAGAAATCGAGTGAGTCCTTCCTGCACCTCGCATGTGAAAGTCCTTGAAAATGGAAATTTTTTTTCGATGACATACCCAGTTCAAGATATGAAATTAAACACTGAATATTGTCTTTTAGTTTTGAGTAGCAATATAATGGAAGTCCTTAATAAAGGACATACAACATGCACACACGTAATTCTACTTTATCCCCAACTACAATAGAGATCTAGAGTATTATACGATTGGCTTGAAGCCGATCGTGACTGCATTATGTTTTAAATTGGAAATAAAGCATTTTCCAACACTGGATCAACCCTTACGGTGCGACGTTGCCAACAATAAGGACCCTACGTGCCCGACCCGCTGCGACGCTCAGTATTTAGCTCCCTACATACAATGTCACACGCTGGAATCCGAAGCTCAAGAAAAATGATAATCGAAAGGTACTTTTGGGCCAAAATGCACAATGATATAAGGGAGTGGACCAAGAATTGTCAATCGTGCCAAAAGTCTAAAATACTCCGACACACGAAAACCCCGGCGGGAAATTTTGAGCTACCGAAGGTTAGATTCGAGCACATACACATGGACTTAGTAGGGCCGCTACCTATTTCTAACGAATACTCATACGTCTTGACAATCGTAGACCGTTTTACTAGGTGGCCAGAAGCTTATCCTCTACGGAACATAACAGCCAACACGATCGCCAGAATATTTTTCTGAGAATATATCTCCAGATTTGGCGTACCTCTAAGAATCACAACCGACTAGTGCACACAATTTGAGTCCAAATTATTCAGTGAACTGACAGCCTTACTAGGCAGTCACAGTATACACACAGCACCATACCACCCCACCTCTGGCCCACAGGCAACTCAAGGAGTTATTAAAAAGTCGCGAAAGTAATGGTAACTGGAGCGAGGATCTTCCATTGGTTCTATTAGGAATCCGCGCCTCTTACAAGGAAGACTTAAAGTACTTTCCAGCAGAATTAGTTTACGGCTAAACACTGACATTACCTTCCAAGTTCTTAACTTCTCAAAATATGGTCAAGAATACAGAACCGTCTTCTTTTATTACTAAACTACGGAGCCGAATGAGCGAATTAGTTCCAACAGAAACTCGAAAGTCGAAGTCTGTCTCATATGTGCCAAAAGGCCTGACTGATTGTAAACACGTATTCGTCAGAATCGAAGGCATCAAACCAGGTCTATTACCACCATACGCCGATCCATTTAAGGTAATACGAAACAGCCGAAAATATTACACGATAGAAATGAATAACAAACATACTGCAGTCACGATCGGCTGCAAGCCAATCGTATAATACTCTAGATGAATACTGAACTCCGATTTATATTGTAGTTGGGGATAAAGTAGAATTACGTGTGTGCATGTTGTATGTCCTTTATTAAGGGCTCCCATTAGATTGCTACTCAAAACTAAAAGACAATATTCAGTGTTTAATTTCATACATTGAACTGGTTAAGTCATCGAAAAAAAATTTCTTTTTTAAAGGACTTTCACATGGGAGGTGCAGGAAGGACTCATTCGATTTCTTACATATTTGTCATTTTCCTTGGAACCATTCAAAAATTCATGTGTACAAAATTTCAAATTCGTAGCTTGAAGCGTTCAAAAGTTATCGGAAAATATTGTTGAACACGTGTTTTCAGGATATTTTGTATGGCAGCTACCAGAAGGAGTAAAAGGATTTCACTGATTAGTAAACTCGAACTTCCTTTTCGCTCAAAACTAACTTGTACAAAATTCCGAATTCGTACTGAAAAGATTACTTGAGTTATTGTGAGTTTCGTAAATTAAGTGAATACATTTTGACAGGATATTTGTATGGCAGCTACACGAAGGACTAACAAGATTTCCTTCATAATTATATATTTAGCTCCAACTATTGGAAAAATAACACATACAAAATTTCAATGTCGTAGCTTAAACCCTTCTGAAGTTATCGACCAATATTCTTCAAGACGTGTTTTAAGGACATTTTGTATGGCAGCTACCAGAAGGAGTAAAAAGATTTCGCTGATTAGTAAACTTCGACTTTGTTTTTACTCAAAACTAGTTTGTACAAAATTCCGAATTCGTAGCTAAAAGATTACTTGAGTTATAGTGAGTTTCGTAAATAAAGTGAATACATTTTGACAGGATATTTGTATGGCAGCTACACGAAGGACTAACAGAATTTTCTTCATAATCATATATTTAGCTCCAACTATTGGAAAAATAATACATACAAAATTTCAAAGACGTAGCTTAAACCCTTCTAAAGTTATCGACCAATATTCTTGAACACGTGTTTTAAGGACATTTTGTATGGCAGCTACCCGAAGGAGTAGGACGATTTTGCCCGTTAACGAACTTAGCCTTACAAATTCAACCAAACATCCAGATTCAAAATTTCATGATCCTAGGTGAAGGCGTTCTTGAGTTATCGTGCTAACGGACAGACGGACGGACGGACGGACGGACGGACGGACGGACGGACGGACGGACGGACGGACGTCAGGCGGATTTGAGGTTTTCGGCTACAAATAAACAAAAAATACTATATAACTTTTTTTCGTCCGAGGCTTGGTTCTATGCGTTACAAACTTTTGGGCTGGATTAAACTTATAATACTCTATACGATTTCATCTAGAGTATAAAAACACATCTGTCTCTTTAGACAGACTTAAACCAGCCTTTATTGAAAAATAGAACCTACTACTTCAATTTTGAGTTCTACCGAACGCGTTTTCTTTTACTTTACGCAATTGTTACTTTTCTGCTGCGATTACATGGTCCTAAAAAATTAGAAGAAGTAAATGGTTTAGTTTTGCCTATATTAAAATAGATAACACTAGTAACATATAAGAATGGAATTTTTTCATGGTAAGCTACCATTGAAGTAAATTTGATTAAATGTTAGTTGTTTTCCGGCGTTAGTAGCGTTTCTGGTATGTTATATTTGTTAAATGCGTTAAATCCTATTTTATTATTTTTTTTTTTTTTAACGAAGTACTGATCCTCTCACTCGTTTGGTTTTGAATTACGCGCTTCCAGCTGAAGGTGTGGTGATATTGCGAATGTAAAATCCGCCACCGGCCTTGGTACACCGAACTGTCGCAGTAGGTACATAGTATGTACATAATGCACTCGTCATCTCACTTCGTTTGCAGCATCATTGCATTCAGCAGCATCATTGATGTATATAATGAATTACATATATAATAAACTAGTTTTAACGGTTGGATTAGGATAGTCGTAAGTTAAAATGGATTAAAAACTTTCTCTTTTAAAACAGACTGTCCGATGTGGACGTGTTTCTCATCTTTGTACCAAGCCTCCCAATTCCTATCCTCGTGGTGCCTACTCACTTAAGTAGGCTGTATCGTCAATATATAGTGGTTATTAATAATAATCTCCACAGTGTGGTAACGCTTTTCATTCCCGGTTCCTCTACAGACTGAACCATAGGCGTCTGGTCCGCATCGTTGCCGGGACTGGAAGATGTTTGAGATGTCGGAGAGCGGAGAATTTGTTCTTTCACGTCCGATTAGATACCCTCGAACCTCGATATATACTTTTGTTTCGTTTTGTTTTGTTTTTGTTTTACAAAACAAAGACTCGTAATTGTCGAACCCGTTGTGATATTATGACCTAAAAAATAATCATGAGGCTGCATGAAACGTTACTTTTTTAGGTTGTCAGTCGCCTACACTCAACAGTGCAGTTTTGTCATAATGATAAAAATATGTCAGCATAACAAATAAAAATTATTCAGTTTGATAAATTTTTGTCGTATTGATAAAAATTCGACGAAATTCCAGTTCGGTCTTTTAACAAAACATGTATTATCGAAATGACAAAATTTTCTTTCATATTGATCAATATTTCTATCAAATTAACAAATTTTTTGTTAGTTTGGAAGAAACGGCTTCAGAGTGACCAAAAGTAAACTGCAAGATTTTGTTATATTCACAAAACTATTTGTTAAATCAACCAAAAATTTTTGTAAGAAAGATGAACACAATTCCATACGTGCGCAGAGTTCTAGTTCTATTGCGACCTTTGTGACTGACTGGTTGAATGTGAAAGTGGTCTTTGTAAAGTGAAAACTAAGTTAAAATTGAGATCATAAAATATCTGGGACTTGACACAAGGTCATCTGGAAGGTAAGTTTTACAAATTATTTATCTATTTAAGGAATTTAGGAAAGTTTAAAATAATATGTTTCAGACGCCCATTCGAAACGATAAAGAAACTTTATAGTTTTAATTAAAGTTAAAATCTAAGACTTAATATGAAATGTTTTTTATGCAAAATTAGCCTTTCCTCTGTTAAGGCATTGGTGGCCCATTAAAAATGCACGACCAATTATAGACTGACAGAGATATCCAAGTCAACTTCAACAGCAGAAATTTTAAGAAAGTGGAAAGCATACAAGCGTCCATTGGGATATAAACTTGTAAGCTTTATTATTATTGGAAAAAATTCAACATTTGATTTATGTAATAATTATCCATATTTATACAGATTTCAACGCAATGTATCCCGATACAAAAAGCTTTGTATTAAAATGTCCTGACCTCACAAATAAGTTAATTGAATTATTAACGGAAGAAATAAAAGATGTCGCAAATCTAGAAATTTTAAATGGGATGAAGAATGCGGACTCAATATCTGACAGTAAGCCTGTATTGAAATGCATCATACGATACTTAAAATTTATTGGATAATATGTAGTGAGCTTGAAAGCTATAATAAAAAATTTTTTATTTTTCTTCTTATGTGATATATTATACTATTTTTCTTTTTGTTTTTTGAATAAATTTTTTTTTTAATTTTTTTCATTTATACTGAAGGTTTTATTTATTTTTTTCTTTTGGAAAAATCCGTGTAATATTGTACCTAAGAAGTATCTACACTCAACCCATTTTGATCAAATTTCCAGGGAACGTGTAGAAGAGTCCCGAGATGGTTCCTGTGAAGTTTGGTGCCAATCGAATCAAAAACAATTCCTTTTTTCGACATTTTTCTAATTTGTTCGCTATTTTAGTACCCTGATGCTCAAACTGTTTATTTGTTTGTCCCTATGCCATCCATCCATACAAACGTGAGCGTATTCAATAAAACCATGGTCAATTTGACAAAATAAACAACAAAACACTTTTGTTGCAAATACAAAAAAATTTTTGATTTGATAATTTATTTTTGTCCTAACTACAAAAACTACAAAATTTTTACTGAACAATTTTTTCTCAATTCAACAAATTCTTTTGTTATCTTGACAGTGGGTTTTTGTCAAAGAATATATGAAATTTGTCAATACGACAAAGTATTTTGTTGGACGTATATTGACCGAAGTTTTGTTAAGTTGAACTGAATTTTTGTCAATGCTACCAAGGTTTTTCTCTGAGTGTAGTAACTTGCACCACATTTCTACATTAAGCGGATTCAAGACTTCCACCAAAAAATAATAAAGTTGCACCCAAACTTGGAAGTTTTTTTTCACTTACGACCCTTTTTAAATGTCTACAAATTCAAGATGTGGAAATACAAAAATTTCAACTACCTAATCGTTTTACTTGATTATTTCAATAATACAGTATTGTTATTTTTTAAAAAAAAAATGTGCTATCCTGAAAAATTTTTTTTTTACGTTTCATGAGTAGTAGACACGAAAAAAGCAAAACAAAATTTCAATCCGTCTGGTCGCCGTACGTCGATCGCTGTACGCAAAATCGTTTGAAGATTCGTAGCTCCCAAACCCTTTGAGCTATTAAATTGAAATTTTTTAATAGACTGGGGTGTGTAGGGGTGTGAGAAGGGAAGTAGGAGAAGCGTTTTAGACGGAAAATTTTGGTTTCTAGATCTCAGCAACCGCTTACTTAGGAGGCTGAAACTTAGAATTTATATAGAGCTTCGATAGTGGACCCATTAGCAAAAAAAATTTTTGATATGGGTGAAAGGGTGTGGGAAAGCAAAAAAAGCCGAGATCGACACATTCTAAAATCCATATCTCCTAAACAATTAATGTCACGAAATTGAAACTTAATCACTGCCTGTAGGGGGCGGCCCCCCCCCCCCTAAGAGCAATTCCGAATTTTCTAAACATACATACTTCAACCGTTCTCCGATTTTTTTTACTTCATTGCAATGTGGACTGTAATTAGCATTTACTGTAGTTCTGCGGTGCAATGCAAAGCACAGAACAGAACCATGATGGTGGACTTACCATACACTCAATGTTTGAGGCTCGCCTCTATCCCCACCATAAAATCAACGAATCAGATGGCTCGTGCAGTCGCAAGAGTCTAACATTCTTCAACTTTTTCTCCGACGCACGGTTTCATATGTGTACACACATACAATGAACTGTGGTACCATACAATTCGCAGCTCATCGTATTTCTGTCGTTTCGCACTTATAGGCAAGTTGCGCCGCAAAGGCCTGTTGAGTGTAAATTGCTTTCAACACAGCAAAGAACACAGCCGACGAAAACCGGTTTGCAATGATCTGATGGGGGTAGAGGCTCGGCTCGAGGCGAGCCTCAAGGGTTAGTGTAAACGCACCATGATAAAAATAATACAAGACAACATATTGCGTAGGTAATAAAGTCATTCCATCAAGAACCGCCAAGAATGATGAAATTTGAGACTTTACCATCTCCGATTGTTTTGAAAATGTTTGTACTTTAAGAACTAGTGAAAAAAATAATTGAAATTTAATTTTTTGTTTCTATCTCATTTTTTTTGTTAGTTATAGTAGTAGTAGTAGTATAGTTTTCGCAAAAATGGTGTCCGAGTCCTCTTTGAATAATAAAATATGGCTTATTTTAAAGGGGAAGGTTGTCGCAATAAAAATTATCCTTGAAATTTTTTTCAAGGATAATGATTTTGTCCTTTATCCTTGAATATCTCAAAACGGGTTTTATTTATTTTTTTATATTTTGTAGGTTATACTGTTTTTCAAAACATACCAAAAAATTAACTTGGGATCTCAATGGGATCGGGGTCAAAAAAATCGAAGAACATTATAGTAGTTCTCTATTATTTTATAGAAAAAGGGTCATTTAATCAAGAATCGAGTGTGACCTTATCATGGCCGATTCTTTTGAAAATTTATGTACTCGAAGAATTAGTGAAAAAAAATATGATTTCAAGTTTTTGTTTCTATCTCATTTTTTTTGTTAGTTATAGTATGTTATAGATTTCCCAAAAAAGATGTCCGAGTCCTCTTTGAAAATTCATATCTCTGGTAATTTTTATCCTTGAATAATAAAGTAGGGCTTATTTTCAAGATGGTTGTTGTTTTTGTTAGTTAAAAAATGAGATAGAGACAAAAACTTAAATTTCAATTATTTTTTTCACTAGTTCTTCAAGTACAAACATTTTCAAAAGAATCGGAAATGGTAAGGTCACGACTTTGGCGATTCTTGATGGAATGACCCATAATAAGATGAATACAATATGATCCCGTTTTTGCTAAGTGCAGTCTATGTAGCTAAATTCACACAGAACTTGATCAAACAAAATAGCCAAATCAAAAAAATTTCCGCCCCCCCAACAGCAAAGTCTGGATCCGCCACTGGTAGGAATACTAGGAGAATGGATCGGAAAAAAATTTTTGAGTGGGGGCAGTAGCGTACGGAGGTGGGGGGTGAAAAACTTTACATTACGATATCTCACGAACCAATTGCATCAGATAAATAAAATTCGGTTCGTGTATAAAGGTTGACAAATAAAGATGGCTGAAAGTACAATTTCTTAAGGGGGAGGTGGAGCATGAAAGTGGAGGGGATAATAATTTCTCTAAAAAATTACTTCTCATATCTCAAGAACGGTATAAGATAGATGCTTAAAATTTATACCAAAAATAGGCCCAATAGACCCCTAGAAGAAAACAATTTTGCGGGTGAGGGTGTGGAAGGTTAGAGAAAGGTGAAAGGTTCCAATTTTTATATCTCGAATACCTATAATGATATATAGCTGAAACTTGGTATTTAGATAGAACTATAGTAGTAGCATGTTGTAAAAATATAATTTTTTATAGGGGTAGTATGGTACGGGGGTGGGGGGTGCTTTTCCTATCTATGGAACGGCTCATGCCACAAAGTTGAAACTCGGTGTGTATATGTAAATTATATAGAAAAGTAATTTAGATAAAAAAAATATCAAATATCCATTGGCGTTATAGGAAGAGGAGCGAAAAAATGATCAGTGAAAATAGAATACATATATTTTCAGGATTTTCGTTATATCTATTAGGTCTTCCCAAATATTGAATTCATTTTTATTCTACGGCTTCTTCATGTAAATACCTAGAAAGCATTTTCAGGATTTTTTGTAATTCTACCACTAAGGCGGTGCAAAGGGGTTGTATACTTTTCCACGAATTCTGCCATATCCCCCAGGTCTGATTAGATATCGACTAACTTTTCCCATTCACGGGCTTGCGTAATAAACGCCTAAAACTCATTTATAAGTTTTTTCAAAGGATTGAACACGTTTTCACGAATTCCGTCTTCCTTTTAGAAGTGATAAGAAATTGAATTGCTTTTTACTTTCTCTTTCTGTCATATTTATTTATTAACTCCTTTCAGGATTTTAGGATATTCAAACCCCAAGTGGGTGTAAGGAGGTTGCATATCTTTTCGCAGATTCCTACATATTGCTTAGATCAGATGATATCAGTGGCGTGGCGTCCATGGAAGCAAGGGAAGCATTGCTTCACTTACATTTCACTGAAAAATATTATATCTAAACATACTGCAGTCACGATCGGCTGCAAGCCAATCGTATAATACTCTAGATGAATACTGAACTCCGATTTATATTGTAGTTGGGGATAAAGTAGAATTACGTGTGTGCATGTTGTATGTCCTTTATTAAGCACTGCCATTAGATTGCTACTCAAAACTAAAAGACAATATTTAGTGTTTAATTTCATATCTTGAACTAGGAAAGTCATCGAAAAAAAATGTCCTTTTTGAAGGACTTTCACATGGAAGGTGCCGGAAGGACTCACTCGATTTCTTACATATTTATCCTTTTCCTTAGAACCATTTAAAAATGAACGTGTACAAAATTTCAAATTCGTAGCTTGAAGCGTTCAAAAGTTATCGAAAAATATTGTTGAACACGTGTCTTAAGGACATTTTGTATGGCAGCTGCCAGAAGGAGTACAAGGATTACGCTGATTAGTAAACTCGAACTTTGTTTTTAATCAAAACTAATTTGTACAAAATTTCCAATTCATAGGTAAAAGATTACTTGAGTTATAGTAAGTTCCGTAAATTAAGTGAAGACGTTTTGACAGGATATTTGTATGGTAGCTACACGAAGGACTAATAGGATTTTTTTCATAATCATACATTTAGCTCCAATTATTGGAAAAATAACAACTACAAAATTTCAAAGACGTAGCTTAAACCCATCTGAAGTTATCGGCCAATATTCTTAAGCCCGTGTTTTAAGGACATTTTGTATGGCAGCTACCAAAAGGAGTAAACGGATTTCGCTGACTGGTAAACTCAAACTTCGTTTTCACTCAAAACTAATTTGTACAAAATTCCGAATTCGTAGCTAAAAGATTACTTGAGTTACAGTGAGTTTCGTAAATTAAGTGAAGACATTTTGACAGGATATTTGTATGGCAGCTACACGAAGGACTAACAGGATTTTATTCATAATCATACATTTAGCTCCAACTATTGAAAACATTACACATACAAAATTTCAATGTCGTAGCTTAAACCCTTCTGAAGTTATCGACCAATATTCTTGAACACGTGTTTTAAGGACATTTTGTATGGCAGCTACCCGAAGGAGTAGGACGATTTTTCCCGTTAACGAACTTAGCCTTACAAATTCAACCAAACATCCAGATTCAAAATTTCAAGATCCTAGGTGAAGGCGTTCTTGAGTTATCGTGTTCACGGACAGACGGACGGACGGACGGACGGACGGACGGACGGACGGACGGACGGACGGACGGACGGACGGACGGACGGACGGACGGACGGACGGACGGACAGACGGACGGACGGACGGACGGACGTCAAGCAGATTTGAGGTTTTTGGGCACAAATAAACAAAAAATAATATATAACTTTTTTTCGTCCGAGGCTTAGTTCTATGCGTTACAAACTTTTGGGCTGGATTAAACTTATAATACTCTATATAATTTCATCTAGAGTATAAAAAGCGTTTTCTAAATCGCGCAGAAAAATCGCGAAAAAAATTCATGTTTCAAACATTTTCTTTGACACAAACTAATAGTCCGGGAGGCAGCGACCGAAATTTTGTATCCATTCCTACAAAGCTGATTTTTTGTCATTTTGTTGTTTTTATATGGCAAGTAAACGGAACGGCAGTCTACCACCCCAATGTGGGGGCAAACAATAATAACAATTGTTTAAACCTGTTAATAAATAATATGTAAATGCCTTATTCCTACAAGACTGAAATTTTTTTGGGTGGTCAATGATACCTAAAAATGCAATATAATGATAGTCTACCGCGTCGGAGAGGGGGCCATCATGCGTCTACCACCCACGCAAGGTGTTAAAAAATTTCCTTTTTTGACTTATTCCTACAAGGCTGAAAATTTTTTCTAAAATACTTTAGTTTATAAGACAACTAAAAAAGACAGTCTACCGATCATGTAAGGGTGCAAAGCCTTGATAGACGCAATGGAAAGCACGATCTCCCGAGCGCAGCCGCTGCGCCGATCTGCTATAAGTCGCTCTGAATTATTGGATATACCGGGATTAAATTAATATCTACAAAGCTGCTTTTTTGTCTGTACGTACTTTAAGATAATTATTGTCAACTAAACGTGTTCTACCTTCGATACAATGCGGCTAAAGCTTCGGTAGACATGGCTAAAGTTTTGGCGCAGACTCTGAATTATTGCATACCTATACAGAGTGTTTGGCACTCCGTCCGCCACCTTGTAAGGGGTTATTCCTTGATATATTTGGAGAAAAAAATTGTTCTTCAGGGTGGGTCAATTTTCAATAACAGTGGAGATACAGGGTGGTTAAGAAAAGTGTTTTTGACCGGTACCCTTAGTCACTCAAAACGGTATATCTTGAAAACGAATAATCACAAGGCAAAGTGTTATAACTCGTTTTTTAGGGAATCGAATTACCTTTCATTTGATGTAACAGTCTAAATTGTAACTGCATCCAATCTTGAGATATTTACTCGAAAACACAAATTTTTGCTCCGTCAACCCAGTGATCAATATAGTTTTTCTCAGAAAACCCCATTATAAAATTATTACTACCACTACTATTATTATTATTACCTACAAAAGTTGCATACATATGTATGAGTTACGATTAACATTTTGGAAGTAATAGGTAAAAATACATATGGCATAAAAATTAAATATTTCAAAAGTCAGTGCATGTGCATGTTGATCTACACTACTCGCTTGAATTGAAAGAATTTAATAATGGTTTTTATGTTTTATTTAAAATTTTTTATTATAATAAATGTTCAAAATGGCCACCTTCATTTTGAATGCACGCTAAAGCTCGTTTGGCGAGTGTTCTCTTGGTATTCATATTCATCAACTGCTGCCTTACGTCTATTGCTGCCGCATCGATCCTGGTATTTATGTTGAAGGTTACTTCAACCGCGCACTTAAATGCGCATGTCACCTTTTTTCGGGAAGTTATAGGGTTGGAGGCCTCTCTTTTCTCCAAATAAACGCACTGTTACAGTTTATACACTTTTAATTATTATTACTTAAGTCTAACATTAATTTATACTATAGTTATTATATGTATTTTAAATATAAATTATAATAATAATTAAGACGCAGAGGGATAATTCGGTGACACGACACGGAGTTACTTTTGTATTGAAAAAGGTGCGGTGGATATTATTATTTGTTAAAGGTCCGACGGTTTCCAACTGAATGAATCTATCACGATTCGGTTCTCCATGATACAGTACCGTACTCTCCACTGTTATTAAAAATTGACCCACCCTGAAGAACAATTTTTTTCTCCAAATATATCAAGGAATAACCCCTTACAAGGTGGCGGACGGAGTGCCAAACACTCTGTATAGGTATGAAATAATTCAGAGTCTGCGCCAAAACTTTAGCCATGTCTACCGAAGCTTTAGCCGCATTGTATCGAAGGTAGAACACGTTTAGTTGACAATAATTATCTTAAAGTACGTACAGACAAAAAAGCAGCTTTGTAGATATTAATTTAATCCCGGTATATCCAATAATTCAGAGCGACTTATAGCAGATCGGCGCAGCGGCTGCGCTCGGGAGATCGTGCTTTCCATTGCGTCTATCAAGGCTTTGCACCCTTACATGATCGGTAGACTGTCTTTTTTAGTTGTCTTATAAACTAAAGTATTTTAGAAAAAATTTTCAGCCTTGTAGGAATAAGTCAAAAAAGGAAATTTTTTAACACCTTGCGTGGGTGGTAGACGCATGATGGCCCCCTCTCCAACGCGGTAGACTATCATTATACTGCATTTTTAGGTATCATTGACCACCCAAAAAAATTTCAGTCTTGTAGGAATAAGGCATTTACATATTATTTATTAACAGGTTTAAACAATTGTTATTATTGTTTGCCCCCACATTGGGGCGGTAGACTGCCGTTCCGTTTACTTGCCATATAAAAACAACAAAATGACAAAAAATCAGCTTTGTAGGAATAATTACATCAAAAGTGTCGCTGCCTCCCGGACTATAAATAAAAGTTCGCAAGAAACTACACGCGAATATCGCACACAACCGATTTGGCAACACCACGGAAAAGTGGACCTATTTGCAAAATTGTCGATAAGGGTTGAGGAGTGTGGAAATGGAGGGGAAAGCAATGTGTTCGAAGTGCTTGAAAGCTGGGGTTGAAACATTCTAAAATACGTATCTTCTGAACGGTTGATGTCAGAAAATTGAAACTTTGTAGTTGTCTTAAGGGATAATAGGAGATTAAGCAAAAGCTAAAATTTTTGAATCAGTTGGTGGTGTGTAGGGGTTGGAGTAAAAAACTTTGGATTAGAATATCTTCCGAACCAATTATACCAGGAAGGTAAAATTTGGTTTGTGTATACAGGATTGGAGCCCATTAAAATTTTTGAGGTGGGAGGTTGAGCACAAAAGTGTGGCGATAGCCATTTTTAATAAAATTTAATTTCTATATCTCAAGAACCGTACCACATATGATCTTAGAAATTTTATAGGAGTTAGGCCCAGTAGACTTCTAACAGGGAAAAAATGTTGGAGGTACTGGTGAAGGGGCTGTTGGTGGGAGGGGGTGGAAAGAAAATAATATCGATTTTTATTTTTCAAAAACCGCAAACCATAGAAAGCTAAAAATTGACTACATAGAGACATTAAAGAGGTATCCTAGAAACAATTTTACTTTATTATTTTTAAATAATAAAGTATTTTAATATGTGTAGCAAGGCAGGGGTTGGGTGGTGGTTTTGTAAATTTCAAAAACGGCTTATGAAGAAGAAAGTTGAAACTTAGTACGTATGTGCTGCTCAAGAAATTAAAGGAAAAATAATTCAAATTTTTATTAGCATAGAGGTTAAGTAAAACAAATGTCCGTGAAGAGGGATTTTTCCACATTTTCACGATTTCGTTATATATACGAGGGCGGATTGATAATGACGTGCAAAAATCTAGAAGGAGTGGGCAGGTAAGGAATTCGTTATTTTTTTTTACCTGGACCATCCTTAAATAGATTACCTGCAAAGTTTAAGCCTGATACCTCGTTTAGTTTTCGAGAAGCAGCCGTCTAAGCAAGTCGAATTATAAAAATTTTTAAAAATGGATAAAAATGAATTTCGTGTGTTGATTAAACACAATTTTTTAAAAGGGAAAACAGCTAAAGTTATCAAAGAAAAATTAGGTAAGCATTATGGGGACTCTGCACCATCGATCCGAATGATTTACAAATGGTTTTCTGAATTCAAGTGTGGTCGTACGAGCACACAAACCATCCCAAGTCCAGGTCGTCCAAATGAGGTCACCACGCCAGAAATGATCGATAAAATCCATGATATCGTGATAGAAGATCGTCGAGTAAAAGTGCGTGAGATAGTTAACGTAGTAAGCATCTCATTTGAACGTGTTTGGAATATTTTGAAAAACCATTTGGACATGAGAAAGCTATCCGCAAGATGGCTGCCGCGTTTGCTCACAATCGACTAAAAACGCAATCGTGTGACAACTTCGCAGCACGGTTTGCAACTGTTTTAACGTAATACAAATGAATTTTTTCGTTGATTCGTAACTGTTGATGAAGCATGGATTCACCACTACACTCCAGAAACCAAACAACAGTCAAAACAATGGAAGGATGTCGGTTCAAGGAGGCAAAACCGTTCTATCGGCTGGAAAGGTTATGGCGACAGTTTTTTGGGATTCCAATGGAATGATATTCACCGACTACTTGGAGAAAGGAAAAACAATGACGGGAGCATATTATTCTGAGGTATTGGTTTCATTGGATGTTGAAATCAAGGCAAAACGGCTTCATTTCGCGAAGAAAAAAGTGTTGTTTCACACGTCCGTTATTGCAACGGCAAAACTGTTTGAATTACGGTACGAATTGCTCCCTCACCCACCGTATTCTACAGATTTGGCACCCTGCGACTTTTTATTATTTCCAGACTTGAAAAAATGGCTTGCTGGAAAGAGATTTACCACGAATACTGACGTCATAAGTGAAACCAACGCCTATTTTGAAGGGTTGGACAAATCAATATTATTTGGAAGGGATCAAAAAATTGGAAAACGCTAGACTAAGTGTATCGAGCTAAAAGGAGACTACGTTGAAAAATAAAATAAATTTTTCCGGATAAAATTATGTTTTCTCAATTTTTGCACGTCATTATTAATCCGCCCTCGTATTAGACATGCCGAAACAAATTTTACTTGTGTGGGTCTTTATGTAAGCGCCTAGAAATGTTTTTTTCCAATTTTTCGATATCCACCCCCCTAGGGGGTTTAAAGTGGTTGTGTACATTTTCACGAATTTCCATAAATTGGGTCTAATGAGATATTCAATTCACTTTTATTTCTAAGGGCTTTAAATTTAATCGAAGAAAAAACTGATGCAAGCATTTTTCTATATTAAACCCCTGGGGGTTTTCACGAATTTCGAAAAACTTTTAGGGTTATTGAGATCGTATTCGGTTTTACTTCCATTGACTCTTCTATTAGAAAAAAATACGTAAATAAATAAAAAAAAAATCTGCCAACACTCTGGGCGAAACTTTATAATTTTTTTTGATAGAAGTCCGGAACGCGTTTAATGATGAGATGCGGTGTAAGTGACTGCGACTGACAACTTAAAAAATAACGTTCGAAATAGCCTCCTGGTTCCCGTTCGTGATGGGTGCTTTTATATAAGTAATGTCAAGTAGCCTATGGAGGAGGTTCAATTAATACGCAGTAAATTTGTAGGTAGAATAATAATAATAAATTTGGGACATTAACCAATTGCTTTCCCTTGTTGAATTATCACGCAACGCCACTGGATGATATATCGAATTCATTTTTACTTCCTAAGGTGTCCTATATAAGCGCAACAAAGTCAATTTCAGTATTTTTAGTTATTCAATCCTAAGTGGTGTAAGGGAGTTGTATGCTTTTCAAAGCTTCGACATATTTCATACGTTTGATGAGATATTAGATCGCTTTTCACTTCCACAGAATTTTTATATAATCGCCTACAAATCCATTTCTCAATTTTTCGATGTTCAACCTCCAAGGGTTTGCATATGTTTTCAAAATTTTGGCCATCCCTTAGTTCTGATGAGATATAAAATTGGTTATTACGGCATTTGATGTAATGACCTAAAAACGAATTTCACGATTTTTCGAATTTCAAGAACCAAGGGGGTGTAAAGGGTTTGCTTACGTTTTCACAAATTTTTCAAAATCCCTCGTGTCAGATATCAAGTTGCTTCTTATGAAATCGTCTATAAACCTGTTTCACAATTTTTTTCGAAATTCAAACCCCAAGTGGAAGTAATGAGTGTGCATACGTTTTAACAATTCGTCATATCTCTTAAGTCTGATAAGGCATCAAATTCGTTTTTACTTCTAGTGTACATAATATACCGATATTCGAATAGTATACACGGGCTTTTTCAATGTTTAATCGGCTAAAAATCTCTATTTTAAGAACATAATAAACTTGCTAAGAATCGTCATAATCTCGAAACAACTGATGATATACTCCGCCTTTGACCGCTCCCGAACTTTGACCCGAAAAATAATAAAGTTTCGCCTAGACCATTGGCAGATTTTTTTTTTTTAGCTCCATCTAGAACAATAAAGAAAATGAAACTGACCAAATTAAAACGTTCACTACTGCAAAATATCGTCCAATGGCTTTATTTTGTCCGCTTTCAATTCGAAATACACCCGTCTTTAAAGAACCGAATGCACCATTATATGCATTGCAAGTTTGTTTCCTACTCGTTCTGTATTTTCGTCAAGTGCAAACCGATGAAGACTTGCGATAAAACTTTCCCGGAAAAGTATCTTGCACCCACTAATGTGATTGGGTTTTCCGTAAAAGGAGACTTAGTAGATACGCAACCATTCGGCTATTGAGACTAAAGCCCGCCTTAAAGTACACCAGAAACAATTGCATTTATGTACGCCACCGTACAATCAAGACCACGACTGCTTTAACATTCCTTCGTATCCGATCCGATAGAAGCTTCTATATCTAAGAAGAATTATTTAAGATTTTCTACACGAACAATTTCGGGAAAGAAATTGAAATAAAAACGGACATGTATACTCGTAACTCAGAGAGGAATGGAAAACCTGTATTCGTTTTCACATAGTCGTACATTGTATATATTTTATACTCCTTACATGATGGAATCTCGGCACAAAAATCGTATAGATGTCGGAAAAAAACTTAACTGAGCTTCTTCGTCTATGCTTAAGTTTTTTTCGGATATGTTTGCTTTTGAAAGGATCCCAACCCCACAGTAAACTTTGAGGATACAATTTTGCAATGATACTTAAAGCTTTTCGAAGAAATTGTTGTTTGCCCCTATGCACAACATCTGAAAGAATGTCCGCTTCTCCAACTGCCTCCTTCATAACAAAAATAATATCCGAAAAGAATATTATGCTCGTAAGAGAACTACGAGTATTTTTTGTGCCAATTCGAAAGAAACTTTGTAATATGAAGTAGCTATCGTAAAGTTTTCAACATTTAATTTTTGTAATTGGTTTAGTGCACCTTGTGGATGCCGCTATACCAAAAAAAATAATACTAGGCAGAACATTAAGGGCATCGAGCTTAAAGGAAATCTTACTTTAAAAAGTATAAGTGGCCGAACTTTATAACGTGTGAAACATCTAGGCAATTAACATACAAGACAAGGGACTGCATACATTTGAGAAAGAGGCAAACCGATATTTCTAATAACTTCAGTCACGACGGGTCACTGGCATGTTAACATAACGCCGAGCAGTCCCGTACGTTTTATGCCAATCTATAATAACTCAACCAAAAATGCAGGAAAAATATGAACAAGCAGTTGCAGTGCGCGAATATAGGAAAACACCTAATTTAAATAACATAAGTTAATTTATTAGGGTTGACAATCAAATTAAAAATAATAGTATGTATTATAAATCACAAGAGTAATTGCAATTACAGCAATGAATAATAATTTCAAATAAAAAAAACAT
This sequence comes from Beris morrisii, assembly GCA_951812415.1. Classification (NCBI taxonomy): domain Eukaryota; kingdom Metazoa; phylum Arthropoda; class Insecta; order Diptera; family Stratiomyidae; genus Beris; species Beris morrisii. Next base: position 92,054,593 of record OX638310.1, on the reverse strand, counting down.
AACTCTCTTCAAACTTAAGATCTAGTCATAAATATCGAATCTGAACGAACGACTTCAGTGATGTTTTGTCAACATTGTTGCTCAAACTGCTACTAGTATTCTAAAACCGCAAAATAAAATGTGTGAAATTGCTTATAATAGGTTCCTTAATTTGAAATACTAAAAATAATTTTTATAAGAACTCGTCCGTTCGTTTCCGATATAAGTGACTACTTTTACATGGCATCGAAATGGAATCGATGAGCTTCTTGTAGTTTTTCCTGCTTATCTTCTCGTTTCTCCTTAATGTAAAGTCCTAAAATAATTAGCGTAATAACAAAGCACGTACCGCCCAAAGCAACGACACTCATCAAAATCAATTTGCTTGGTGTAACGAACAATTGCGCCTTCCAGCGAACCGGCTCAAGAATGGGTCGCGGTACAACTATCATTTGCGAATTTGGTATCAGTTGAGTCCATGTTCGTGACTTGTTTGCTAAGCCGACAGTTAGCGAATCGACAAAATTCGGTGTACGACCCAAACCGAATATGGTGTATGGCAACTGGAGTGCAAAATACGCAGACTGCGGTAGCTGAGCACTAGATCCATGCTGATTATCACCCTCCTGAGTTGTAGTGAAATAGACAATGCGTGGCCCGGGCAAGTTAGTTCCGTACGTTCGTTTCTTACGACCCAACGGAGTAATTGTTGTTTCGTTCTTCTTATTAGTCAGGCCGGTCAGAACTATGACTTTAACGAAATTCGCGTCATAGTCGAGAGTGTTACGAAATGCGAGAGGCCGGTATTTCTTGCCGATCTTTTCGATTAGGATAACATCGAGAACACCGTCCTGGTAGAAGTCGTAGAACGTACCGGCCACCGTATTGTTTCCCATTGGCGATAAAGCGTTCCATTTTACTTCGAATGCACGCGATAACGGTTTGCAAAGCACCGTGCACGCGACATTTTCCAGAAGGAACGTCTGAATGCGATTCGGATTTGCGACATTCTTCAATGTGAGCAAGAGGTCGGGATAACCGTCCAAATTAAAATCGCCTCCGCGTGCTGTAATTGTTTCCGAGTAGGGCTCGCCGTTCGGAACAACAAAACCCCAGGTCGAGCCTTGCGGATCCTTGAAGCCAATATGAAGGTCAATAAAACGATTTTCATCGTAAACCAAGATCGTTGCGTTATTACAACTTTTATCGAAACAGACCGGTACGATATGATTTTGAGCGCCTTTCAATTCCATATCCAAAAATACACTCTGTCCTAATCGCAAGTTATCATTTCCAATCGGATAGGGGATTGGTTTATCGAACGAGAAGCCTTCGTCGTTTCCTAAACCACGCCAAATTTCATACGATCCAGCCGTTTCGATGAAGAGATCGGCCGTAAAGTCGCGATTGAGATCCAAGTAAGCATTCGAATGAGGAAACCTAAGAACAGCATTCGTTCCCGGATTGGTTTTTTCTTTACGATCGAATGTTCCACGAACACTTTTAAATATCCAAAAATAGCGGTTTTCGCTGTGCGATTCGTCAGTACCAAATAAATCTATAATCATGTCACAATTGAAATCGATAGCTAGTGGTTCACCGAATGTTGTCAAAATCGGCGTATCAGTCTCTTTTGTGCAGTTTAAGTAATCTGAACCGCCCCAATTTATGTAAATGTTGAGTTTATTCTTTTCTGAAGTACGCGTTGTAATCAAGACGTCCATATACGCATCACCATCGAAATCACCCGGTACGACACTAGTAATTTCTAGATTTTTAAAATCGCATTTCGGCCCGGGACGTAAAAGAGGTTCCGTTTCAGCACCTGTTGAAGAAAAGAAGTGAAATTAAGACCATTAAGTTTTACCTTATACAATTGAGTTTATGTATTCGTAATATCACAACTAGACTAGAATAATGCGCAGCAATCGTTCAGAATATCAACATAAATCAAAACTATATTTACTGCACTGAGGGGTTTTATGATTTCGTCAATTCTAAGAGCCAAACCGACAGCTAACCTGCATCCTCTGTCTTACGACATACTTAGTTTTAATCCCGAAATGATTAACAACTTTTTCTCACAGTTCGATTCTAGGCTCGACTTTAGAACTGGTTTACATTCATAATCTTCAAGATGATACCTTAGACTTACTTATATGGATGAAATTAGTATGAACTAAATGCGACGATCAATGATGCCTTGATATCTTCAATAGTTGGCTTTTTTTAACTTTAAGGGCCGGTTTCACAGTGCGAGCTTAAGCTCTGCCTCAGTTGAATCTGAGACGATAACTTAAGCTTTAGCTCAAGTCAATACTGTTTCACAGTCAAAGTTTGAGTATCGTTTAACGGAACTCTGCTTAATGAATTGTGTCCGGCCCTAGCTAGAGCCAGACTTCGTGTATTAGGCAAACCTTTCTTTGATAACCTTGATGAGATCTTGAAAAACAAGATTTGAGAACTGATTATCTTTTTGAACAGCTCCGGATGGATATGAAAATCCACTGCCAGGTCTCTGTAAAACTCTGTATCTACTTTATCAGCCTTAACGACCAGGTTAAGCGAGTTGTGGTATCAAAACGGCGCTAATGTGCTCATTGGGCCCTGTTTCGACTGACGAGCCACCACGTAAACCAACCAACCAGGTCACTGTTGTGACGTTTCTGTCATGTTCGTAATGAAGAATTTTCAAAAAACGGTTATAAACGCGAGAAAGGGTTAAGGAATTGCTAGCGAGAACTTTCATTAAAAGGGCAGATAAAAAAAGATGTCAGAATACAACAATCAGAACACAATAACAGCAAAAGGAAAATGACATTTGCACGACAATGTTTAAATGGTCGCGTTTACGTGCGGATCAGACCAGTCCACATAGACCGGTTTGGTTTTTTTCGGTCTTGCATTTATTAGGACATTTTCACAGTACTAGACTGGTTTGGTTTCATTTGGTCCGTACTAAAATCAGTTCAAATGGACTGGTTTACTTTACGTTTATGCGTACGACCAAACTGTTTTTTTGTCTATTCAGACTGGTCTGGTCCGCACGTAAACGCGACTAATGACACTTCGCCTGCTAAAGATCCGAGCTCAAAGTTAAGCTCTTGTATTCATTGGCTTAAGTTGAGCTCAGGTTTGAACTCATGGAACACTACTGTGAAACAGTGATACCAGTTGAGCGAAAGCTTAAGTTACATTTGAAGCTTAAGCTCGCATACAATAAAATAAATAATTAAATAAAATAAATAAATAAAATAAATAAAATAATAAAATAAATAAAATAAATAAAATAAATAAAATAAATAAATAAAATAAAATAAAATAAAATAAATAAATAAAATAAATAAATAAATAAAATAAATAAATAAATAAAATAAATAAATAAAATAAATATAAAAATCCTCGTCAATAACCCTCGACGTGGGCCCCTGATAACAATGATTAGTCGGGATTGATCTGGTTTCCACTCGATTACTTAGCTAAGACTTACACACACGTTTTCAATCGAGTGCTGTGGTGATTAAGATTGAGGTACCCAACCGTGACCCCCCCTTTCCCGTGTCGTCTTTCCATTATTTTTTTCTTCCTATACCCAAGTCAAGGTGGAAATAATCGTGCTGATGACTGCATGGCTGAGGGGGAGCTCAGTCTCGAACGATAGACTCCACATACCGGGCGACCTCTGGTTTCAACTAGCCTTCCCATGGTAAAGAGCTGCTCTGCCATGGGTGACCATCCCCTTCACGCGCTAGTCATGAGTCCAAGATTAATGAAGAACCTAACGTAAAATCAACGACGATTGTAGAGAGCCTCCTACTTCTAGCAACCTCCTAGACGCTACAACACGCACCAATTCGCGATAAGGAAGATTCTAGAAAAAAAGCCGGAGTCCCTAACGGAGCATGACCGATAAACTATGTATGTAGGCTCGTGTCGCTGAATACGAAGCATCTCATCCCAATGCAGCTCCGGGTTCCAGCCGTGACCGAGGAAAGGCCAGCCCAAAAGACCGGCCAACGAAAGCCAGTACTAGCAATAGAACAAGGCACGTAGCTCGGCACGCAAATATGGCGACACCGATTGCAAGTACTAGCAATAGTACAATGCACGACGTAGGACGTGGCGGTTATGTGCAACCAGGTTGTCGTCAGCTGGCGACGCGCGACTGCCCGCAGAGAAATGTAGGACGGATTCAGCCAGCAAGAGGCTCCGGTCCGAGGAAGATAGTCCCAGGGACCCAAAAAAAATAGAGAAAGCTACCAGCCCAAGAGAGCGAACGAGAAACACTTAGTTCAGTTGTCAAGGAGCATCTCAAGGTGGCCGTCGTCGATCTAGGCCACACAAACGTAGAGTTTCCGAAGACAACTGGAATCTAGTGTCGGCAGCTCTACGTAGCGCATTGCTGCAGCTCTACGTAGCACGTTGCTTGCTTTAGAAGCAAGCAGGGCCTTCCAGCTCCGCAGTTTAACGCCACAGGATGGGACAGAGGGACGATTGAATGTCTAAATGAGCCCTCTCTCGACTTCGCCAACCGCATCGTTCGTCAATCCGTGCAAACGCACAGTTGGCTGTGGTGCAACGGGAAGACATACCCGATAGGCCCAAAAGTCGGAATTTAGACTAGGGCCAGATGCCGTCTCCACTATCAAGGACGGCGGGCGACTGATCTTCGCAATTAGGGTAGTGACCGTCAAATTCATTGACAGGAACTTGGGTCACACCTAAAAAGTTAAGTCTTCAAGCGTCAATCCAGGCGCTGGAAACCAGTTGATTACAGGAGGGGCCAAGGGTGCTCAGGTTGAGTGCGCTCTCTCTGATGTTCTGGAGAGTGCAAATAAACCTGTAGCACAGTAAGGCAGCCACCGCCAATCTTTGTGCGTTTCTCTGCTGCTGCGTTGCTATGATCCAAGAGCCATGGATAAACAGAGGTAAGATTCCGCGATCAAAGCGACCAGCCCTATAGAATCCGGGCTAGAGTTGGACAAAGAAGTCGATGTGCTAACTGGGAAGTTGGTCGACGCTTTTAATCGGTCGTGCCCCATTAGTAAACCCCCAAGGAGCATATATTCGCCTTTGTGGGATGCCGATGTTCCACAGATTGTTCAACTTATCCAAGGACAGTAATCTGCAGGAGCAGAGGGCCAAGTTAGCCAGAAAGCTCAAGATGCGCTGCTTTGCTACGTGTCTTCCCCCACACCAAACAACAAAAACAAACACAAGGAAATATATTAATAATATTTAGGGGAGTTAATAACCATGTATTTAAGTATACAATAAAAAAAAATTTGTTAAAAATTTTACAAAATGGCGGCACTAAAGCCATTCTCCCGAGGCATGTTAAATTTTAGGCGCTCTGCGGCAATCAGTTTAGCTTACGCAAATTTGAACCTAGCACAAAAAAAAAATCACTGAATCTTCATGAGTATAGCTAGAGAAACACGTAGGAGAATTTAGAAAAATTGAGTTTTGTATGATCGGCGAGTATTTGAATAATTTTATTCATAAATTTATTCATACATTATTCAAAAACAGGACAGTTATTTGCTAATAACTATTTTTTAAATCAACGTATCGAAAATCCCGTACGTGTTTCTCAACGAAATATTATTTTAAAGATATGGTGAAAAATTCGGATGAAAAGAATGAAAATTGTTCGAGTTATGCTGCGTGCCGATTTCGAAAATCGTGTTTCGAGAAAAATGCGTTCAAAGTTTTGAAATGTGTTACAGACATGAACAAATAAATAATTCTACTTTTAAAATTTTTTACCATTAATCTGCAACTCCAGGACCCAACTCTGCAACTCCAGCTGTCCTTCTAAGTTGGAGTATTCTTGTTCAATCTCTTTCCTTGACGATTTAATGGTGTAGCGCGCCCCTTTTGCCACATCTGTCAATGAACGCTCAGCGTAATGGATTCACTTAGCATCAGATTCGACACAAAAAATTTTAGCATTGGACGCCAATATCCACATCCAGAACCTTCATAATCCGTAGTATATTAGTCAGTCCATCATTAAAATTGCATACAGCGATATCCGTTGCTATATTTAGGATTTTCTTGACTTAATAAAATTTTTACTTTTTTGTACATGAACTGACGCTATACTAACGTAATTCTGTGTGAAAATGCATCCAATGGAACACAAAAACTTTCGAGCGATATCTATTAATGTATTCGAGAAGTTAGAAACCAACAGGTAAATCATTAGGCAGTATCTTCTCAGATGGATACCTGATCCGACGCAGGTAGCCGTTTCGGAGCAGGCTGACGCGCTCGGTAAAAAGCTCAAAACTCCAGGAGAAAATTGATTTTCATCTTTTAAACTTTTTTCCCCATATTCTCCAAGGTTCAAACAATTTTTTAAGCAAAAAAAAAATCGTTTTTTTTTGAAAATTTTACAGTGATCCTTAAATCGCCAGGAGTAGACAGGGTTTTCCAGCTAAGATGTAAAATGAGCTGTCCTGGTTAACTCCCTGGCTACGGGCGATTTTCAGGTGTTGCCTAGCTCTCGAGCAAATTCCCTGCAAATGGAGGGAGGGAGGCGCGAGTTATCTTCATACCCATGGGCGGAAACCAAGCCATACTTTAGCGAAGGAGTTTAGCCCATAAGTTTGACATCCTTCTTACTAAAATCCTTCGAGAGGTTGTTGGAACTGTACATCCGGGACCCCCCGGCAGGGGGTTATTGTTATTGACCTGTCGGTCTCTCAACGTGCTGACACCAAAGGTAGATCGACCGAAACGGCGCTACACGAGGTGGTGTTTGAGATTGAGAAATCTTTCTTTTGAAGAATTTACTCTCACGGCCTTCCTTGACATTGAAGGCGCATTCAACTACTTAAAAATTAAGGCGATCAGCGATGTACCGGGGGATGCGGGGGTGGAAATGGGGCTCGGTAAATGGATAGGCGCGATGCTGAGTAGCCGACTTGGAACTGGACAGTAGCAGAGTACGCAGGTACACTGCTCGCAGTGCACCACAGAGAGGATTAATTTAACCACTGCTGTGGTTCCTAGTAGTTAATAAAATACTGACTTCGCTAGCCCGTCAAGGCGCTAAGGTGGTCACATACGCGGACGACTTAACGATTTTGATATCTGATAGGTTCCTACCCACTATAAGTGACCTGCTCGAAAGGGCACTCACACTAGTGAACTCGCAGGCAACTGTGGACTGGGGGTCAATGCCTCAAAGACAGAATCGGTCCTCTTCACGCGTAGAACCAAAATTCAAGAGTTCAAACTACCTAAAAGAGAGGGTCTCAGCTTGCAGCTTAGAGATAGCGCTAAATACTTGGTATAGTCCTGAATGGAAAACTAACCTACAATAACAACATCGACGAGCGAGTAAGAAAGACTTTAGGAGCTCTCTACGCTTGCAAAAAGGTGTTCGGGAAAAAATAGGGAGTTCAGCCAGGAATGGCTCACTGGATGTACACGGCCATAGTCAGACTCATCCTAACCTACGGAATTTTAGTGTGGTGGAGAGCGCTGTAGAAGTCTACCTACCTCAAAAAACTCTCCAAGGTTCAACGTCTGGCTTCCATAGGAGCAACAGGCGTACTTAGCACCATACTGGACTTGTGATGTTGATATTGAAAAAAAATATTGATATATCGATATTTAAAGAAATATCAATATCGGCTGATAATATATCGAAAAAAAATATCGATATATCGAATATTTTTTACAATGAAAAATAAATTCATATCTCCTTTCCCGTATCAAATTTAACGTTAAGGGGAGCGTATCGCAAGGGCTTTTCAGTGTAATTTTCATGACCCATTTTCTCAGAAACTACTCGAATGAAATTTTGGACAATTATACCTTACGAGCAAATAGGGTGGCATAACATTTTATTATTTTTGCAAAGGTTGTATATATTGCACATCTAAACAGAAAGCTTCAATTTAGTCTCATATTATCATACATTATTAAATAATTAAAAAGTTTGAATTTCCTTTCACACTGGCAGCTGTGGCATGAGTAGTTTTTGAGAAAATGGATCAAACGTAAAAAAATACAACTTTTCAGTTTAATCAGTTTTACCCAGAATTAAGTCTAAAATAAGAATTAAAAAAAAAAATTTTTTTTACCCCAAAAACGATATGCTCTCCTTAATAAAGATTATGGCGGTGCGCGGCTTTTAATACAAACCCAAAGCTATTTAATAGATGATATTGAAATTTAAAATTGTTCTTCACTTCACTAAATTTTCGCAACAAAAAACAAGGCTAAATACACTTTCGCCGTAATAATAAAAATATACGAAAAAAGGATGTGACGCAGCAACGGATAGTTATGGTAAGCTGTGACTCTTTAATACTAACATATTACTTTCCTCCGTTTTTTAAATTCCTTCTACTTGAAAGAGCAAGATTAAAAACCAATAAAGCTGATGATCTTTGTAACTAGTGCTTAAGAATAATTGTGTATTTATATACCTCTTATTAAAATATAATAATAATAATAAAAACCAATAACAACAAGGTACTGAGCGGATAAATCCTTGTGCGCTGGATAGTTGCCTGGTTGCCCCACCTACAGAAAGCACGCGTCTTGCATCTTTTTATTTCGACAGAAATAGAATTTGCGTGATCGAAAAACAGTTTTCTAGTTTCAACCTTTCTGACATCCCTCATATATCATACATTATTATATTAGATTTTCATGTTGAGGTTGGTTTGGTCACTTCTGTCATTGAAGCCTCAATTGGGCCTATTGCGACGTCCCTCTGGTTTATCTATGGTTCTTTTTCAATCCCTGCGATTTCAATGAAACTTAGTGTTTTTCGAAGAAGAATAGCCAGGAATTCCGATGATTTCATGAAACCTTGACCGAAGTGATAAAGTCTTTTATGAGCAAGTCCCTCACATTCACAGAGAATGTGCTCTGGTGTTTCGTCTTGATCATCGCAAATTCTGCATATTTTCCTCTTAGAGATACTAATCCTATAGAGATGCTTCCTCATGTAACAATATGACCAGTCAGAGCTATTACTAGGGTTCGAGTCAGATGTTTGCTTAATTTTAGATATTCAGACGTTCTGTTTTCCGAATGCTTCGGCATGAGTAACTTATTAGGTTGCCAAGTAAAATATCAACTAGAAAAACCTAATTTTGCGGCCAAAGTATGAGTAGGTACATTACACAAAAATAAGCAGAAATGAAAAATGACGTTTGAGCTCTAAAATATGCTATACTTAACAAATAATGTCGGGTCCGATAGTCGGATTTTAATATCGATATATCCTTTTAAAAATATCGGCTGATATTATCGATATATCGTTCAAAAAATATCCCTACGCTGGACAATAAAAAGTGCCGTGAGACTGACTGGTTTAGTAACTGTAACCCGTTAGAGGAAACAGACTAGTTATTTCGCAGCTAGAATTCTCTATGAGATTCTCAACGACGATCCCTAGCAGAGGGATATCTACGCGGACGGTTTGAAGACAGACGTAGTTACGGGTGTAGGAGTATTCTCCGCTGACCTGCACCATTCAGAATACCGGATTAGTGTAGCGTATTTCAGGCAAAAATTATTTGGATCGTTCAGGCTTGCAAACTGCTAGAAGCTTAATCATAATCATAATCATTAACCATATTTCATCCGTAAAATTCATTTATGTTTAGATACAATAAGAAGCTTAAGTGATTAGACATGTTTCTATATCTTTACAACTATAAGAAGCTTGTTCAACGCGGAACAGACCTGACGTCATCCTAACAGATAGTCAGGCAGCAATTATGGCGCTCGACTCATACATACTTGATCAAATCCCGCCTCGTGAGACTGTGCAGGGATAAGATTAGTGCGGTATGCACACATTTCTATATAACAATTTGTTGGATACCGGGTCACAGCGCGATTCCAGGGAACGAGGCTGCGGGCAAAGAGAGGTTCGGCGCCGAATCTAATGCTAGCTCTTTCTGTTAGAAGTCCAATTGAAGACATTAAACAAGCTATCGATGTGACGGCCATATCACAGGCTGGTGGTCGGGCCTCACATCATGTCTCGTTTCAGGTAACTCTGGGCTGCCCTGAGTGCGAGCAGGACAAAGTTTGTCCTACTCGAAGATAGGAATACTCTACGTATCCTTATCGGTGTACTGACGGACCATTGACTGATCGACCGGCACGCCAGATGACTAGATGTTGCGGACGGTGCAGATCTATGCCGCAGCTGTAGTGAACCCGATGCCAAGGAAAGTATTTTCAACATGCTTTGCGTATGCCTTGGTCTAGCCTTGAGACAGGAACATACCCTGGGTACTCGCTTCGCCATGGACTTGGGCGTAGATGTGGGATCACAACGAATCCATTGTCGGTCTATGGTTTGACTGCCTTAGCGGCCATCCACCTTACCTAACCTTAACCTAATAAAAAAATCTGCCAATAGTCTGGGCGAAACTTTATTATTTTTAGGGTCAAAGTTCGGGAGCGGTAAAAGTCGGAGTGTATCATGAGTTGCTTCGAGATTTTTAGATTTCTTATGGAAAATTAATTTTGTTCTTAATATAAAAATATTTAAAATAGAGATTTTTAGACGATTAAACATTGAAAAAGTCCGTGTAGACTATTCGAATTTCAGTATATTATGTACACTAAAAGCCCATAGAAGCAAAAACGTATTTGTTGCCTTATCAGAATTAAGAGATATGACGAATTGTTAAAACGTATACAAACCCATTACTTCCACTTGGGGTTTGAATTTCGAAAAAATTGTGAAACAGGTTTTTAGACGATTTCATAAGAAGCAACCTGAAATCTCATGAGACAAGACGGATTTTGAAAAAATTCTGAAAACGTAAGCAAACCCTTCACATCTCCTTGGTTCTGGAAATTCGAAAAATCGTGAATTGGTTGGCCGTAATAATCAATTTTACATCTCATCAGAACTAAGGAATGGCAAAAATTGTGAAAACATATACAAACCTTTGGGGGTTGAATATCGAAAAATTGAGAAATGGGTTTGTAGGCGATTATATAAAAAGTCTGTGGAAATAAAAAGCGATCTAATATCTCATCGAACCTAAGAAATATGTCGAAACTTTGAAAAGCATACAACCTCCTTACACCTTTTTGGATTGAATATCTAAAATACTGAAATTGACTTTTTGGCTTTTTTACATAGGAAACCTTAGGAAGTAAAAATGAATTCGATATATCACCAGATATGCAACCTCCTTACACCCACTTGGGGGCTGAATGTTCAAAAATCATGAAAGGAGTTAATAAATAAATATGAAGACAGCACGAGAAAGTAGGAACCAATTCAATTTCTTATCACTTCTAAAAGAAATGACGGAACTCGTGAAAACGTGTTCAACCCGTTTATACCCTCCTAGGTGGAAAAAGGAAAAAACTTAAAAACATGTTTTAGGCGATTATTACACAAGCCCATGAATATGAAAAGATATTCAATATCTGATAAGACGTGGATATAGTAGAATTCGTGAAAAAGTTTACAACCCCCTTTGCACCCCTTTAGGGGTCGAATTTTAAAAAATCCTGAAAACACTATCTAGGTATTTATATGAAGAATCCATAGAATAAAAATGAATTCAATATTTGGGAAGACCTAATAGATATGACGAAAACCGTGAAAATATATGCATTCTATTTTCACTGATAATTTTTTTTGCCCCCCCTCCGAACGCCAATGTATATTTGAAATTTTTTTTTATCTAAATTAGTTTTCTAGTTGATTTACATAAACGTACCGAGTTTCAGCTTTGTAGCATAAGCCGTTCTATAGATAGGAAAAACACCCCCCACCCCCGTACCATACTACCCCTATAAAAAATTATATTTTTCCTAGATGCTACTAATATAGCTCTATCTAAGTACGAAGTTTCAGCTTTATATCATTATAGGTTGTCGAGATATTAAAATCGGAACTTTTTCCTTTTCACCCTCCCCCACCCTCACCCTTTACACCCACACTTCCAAAATTTTGTTTTCTACTAGGGGTCTATTAGGCCTACTTCTGGTAAGAATTTGAAGCATCTATCTTACACCGTTCTTGAGATATGAGACGTGATTTATTAGAAAAATTCTTATCCCCTCCACTTTCATGCTCCACCGCCCCCTTCAAAAATTTTGCTTGCAGCAAACTTCATTTGTCAACCTTTATACAGAAACCAAATTTTATTTATCTAGTGCAATTGGTTAGTAAGATATCGCAATCTAAAGTTTTTCACCCCCCACCCCCGTACGCCACTGCCCCCACTCAAATTTTTGTTTCCGATCTATTCTCCTAGTATACCTACAGATATTCATAAAGTTTCAAATTTGTGACATTAACCGTTTAGGAGATATGGATTTTAGAAAGTGTCGATCTCACCTTTTTTGCGTTTCGGACGCATTATTTTTCCCCCCACTCCCAAACCCCTTCACCTATATCGGCAATTTTTTTGCAAATGGGTCCACTACTGAAGATCTATATAAATTCCAAATTTCAGCCTCCTAGCATAAGCGGTTGCTGAGATCTAGAAACCAAAATTTTCCGTCTAAAACACTTCCCCCTCCTCCCCCTCACACCCCCACCCCTCCAAATTTGGCCACTTCAAGGGGCCTACCCAGTCTATTCATAAAAAAATTTTTAATTTAATAGCCCAAAGGGTTTGGGAGCTACGAGCCTTCAAACGATTTTGCGTACAGCGGTCGACGTACGGCGTACGGCGTACGGCGTACGGCGGACAGACGGACTGAAATTTTTTATTGCTTTTTTCGTGTCTACTCGTCATGAAACGTGGAAAAAAAAATTTTGAGGGTAGCAAATTTTTTTTTTTTAAAAATCGAAAACAATACTGTATTATTAAAATAATAAAGTAAAAACATACAGCAGTCACGATCGGCTGCAAGCCAATCGTATGATACTCTAGATGAAATACTGAACTCCGATTTATATTGTAGTTGGGGATAAAGTAGAATTACGTGTGTGCATGTTGTATGTCCTTTATTAAGGACTCCCATTTGATTGCTACTCAAACCTAAAAGACAATATTCATTTTTTTAATTTCATATCTTCAACTGGGTGAGTCACCGAAAAAAAATTTCCTTTTTGAAGGACTTTCACATGGAAGGTGCAGGAAGGACTCACTCGATTTCTTACATATTTATCCTTTCCCTTGGAACCATTCAAAAGTTGATGTGTACCAAATTTCAAATTCGTAGCTTGAAGCGTTCAAAAGTTATCGGAAAATATTGTTGAACACGTGTCTAAAGGATTTTTTGTATGGAAAATACCAGAAGGAGTAAAAGGATTTTGCTGACTAGTAAACTCGAACTTCGTTTTCACTCAAAACTAATTTGTACAAAATTCCGAATTCATAGCTAAACGATTACTTGAGTTATAGTGAGTTTCGTAAATTAAGTGAAGACATTTTGACAGGATATTTGTATGGCAGCTACACGAAAGACTAATATCATTTTTTTCATAATCATACATTTAGCTCCAACTATTGAAAAAGTAACACATACAAACTTTCAAAGTCGTAGCTTAAACCCTTCTAAAGTTATCGACCAAGATTCTTGAACACGTTTTTTAATGAAATTTTGTATGGCAGTTTCGAGTCCACTTGATTTAACTTTTCTTGCTTTTAAAATGTTTTTTAGATAGATAGATAGATAGATAGATTTATTTAAATTCATTGGGTTGTATAATAACAAGTAAAAATAATTCAGTGATTAGATCTTAATCTTTACAGCTGCAATTGAAAATTTTGCATTCTATTTGCAAAAACTTACGTTAATCTGACACAGTAAAATGTTCAAGGAAAAATTTTGTTGACAAAAAACCTTGCTTGAAAGAACCTTAATGACTAACTTAAACACTACTTAAAAACTAAACAAAAACTAAAAATAGATTAAGATAATAAAGTACACAACACTAGTTGTAGGAGTACCTAGCCAAGGAAGAGACTAGAGGATTGTCTACCGTTTGGGTCTTCGTTAGAAGTCTTGTTAACCTGGTTGCAGCAAGTTCCTGGACGTTGAGCACTCCACTGTCGCGGTGTAATGCTTTCGTTTAATAATAGTATGGTTTATTTGAAATGATATTTAGCGACTTATTTAGCGAGACTTGCAGTTTCTTTTTGAGCACAGCTAGCCCAGACAGGAGCACCGTACGTCAACGTGGGCTGCATGATAGCCTTGAAAATAAGTATTTTGTTTGCTAATGATAGAGATGATTTCCTGTTTATGAGTGGATAGAGCGCATGAATACACTTGGAAATTTTGAAGCATGCATTTTCTATGTGATGAGCAAATGTCATTTTTCTGTCTAGCGTAAGACCGAGGTAGGTTAAAGTGTCGGACCAAGGAACAGTTTGTCCAGCGAAGTTGATTTCACGACTCGGAAGGTTAGCGCGCTTTCTCTTTCTACTGAAAAATATGGCTTTAGTTTTTGTGCGGTTGACTTTTATTTTCCATCTGTAGTAGAACTGATAGAGACGGTCTAGGAATGTTTCCAAAGCTCCAATGATATCATCCGCATCATCTCTGTAAGTATAGAGACAAGTGTCGTCCGCAAAAACTGCCAGTTCACAGTTCGGGTGGGTAGGTACGTCTGCAGTAAAAATACTGTACAGTGTCGGCCTTAAACAGGAGCCTTGAGGAACACCCGCAGTGATAGTTCGAGTGCTTGAGGTAGTTGTCTTCACTCTTACCGAAAAGGTTCGGTCCGACAGGAAAGAATTGATTATTGTTACTAGATAGTTTGGAAAAGCGAATGTTAACAGCTTGTATATCAGTCCTTCGTGCCATACAGAGTCGAATACCTTTTCAATGTCGAGTGATACCATCCCTACTGATTTTTTTCGACGGAGAGAATCTTTTACGTAACCGGTTACTCTGAGTAGTTGGTGATTTGTAGAGTGCCCTCGTCTAAAGCCAAATTGGAAGTCGGGTATGATTCGGTTATTTTCTGTACATTCTTGAATACGACTTAATAGGATCTTTTCAAAGACTTTACTTAGTGTAGAGAGCAAGCTTATAGGCCTGTAGTTGTTAGGATGACTGGCATCTTTTCCCGGTTTTGGAATTGGGGTGACAATTGCATGTTTCCATGTAGTCGGAAAATATCCTAGCTTGAGGCAAGAATTGAAAATAAAGTTTAAAACGACGATCGATTTCTTTGTCAGATTTTTAAGAAAAATGTTTGGAAGTTTATCTATCCCTGGTGATTTTTTGGTCTTCAACCTTTTAAGTACACATATAATTTCTCGAGGTTTACAAAGGTCATTAGGGCATAAGTTTGCATTCTGTGGGATAAGTTTTACACGACTGTTTACTATCACATCAACAACAGTGTTACCCATTCCGACAGTAGTATGGTAAGCTGCTTCGAACTGATCTGCTATCAATTCAGCCTTTTCAGAGTCCGTGTATAAATACTTGCTGTTGTTGTCGAAAAGGGGGGGTATACAATTTTCACGCCGTTTTTTGAAAATTCGATTTAGCTTCCAAATCTTTTGGGAGCCCTTATCCAATGACGAAAGCATCGAATTCCAATTGGAGTTTTTAAGCTTCCTAATATTGCTTTGAATTTTATTGGTTAGGCTGTTAACACGAGATTTTATTTTATCTCTAGTTCTTTGCCATTGCCGCCTGAGAGTGTTCCTTTGTTGGATGATATCTCTGGTCACGTTGTCAATCTTAAGAACCTGAGAGTTATTACTAGCCTTCTTGAGGGTATAGAGCTCTACTGCGTTCCATATATTGGTGTTGAAGTCAAGCAGCATTCCGTCTATTTGTGATATATTAGTGATGTTAGTAAGGTTCAAGTTATCAGTGGTCATGGATCTGTTTAAACATTTTTTAAACAGTCAGTTTCACTGTATGAGAGAAATTCGTTGTACGGCACTTTGATTTCAATATCGTGGTCAATTGTGAAGGACACTGGGAGGTGAGGAGAAGATAGGTCGTGGGTAGTGATGGGTTGTGATACTTGTACTGCACCATTAGAAATGACAAGATCCAATGTAAAGTCTCTGCCTATTGGGGGATAATACGTGGGTTCCGATGGAGCATGAATGCAAAATTGTTTTCTATACATCATTTCAAATAATATTTTTCCCGCTTTATTCGCTTTTACACAGTTCCACAACCTGTGCCTAGCGTTAAAATCTCCGCATAAAATGTACTTTTGTTTTAGGTCTGTAAGTAGTTCAAGATCGCTTTTAAAAAACTGCAGTTTTTGAGAAGATAGTTTAGTGCCAGAAAAGTATGCAACCATAATTGTAGTATTTATACTAGTAATGTGAAGTCCAATTGTTTCTATAACATTTGTTTTAAACGCGGGTAATAAAGTATGTTTAATAGCTTTGCTTATACATATGGCTACACCTCCTCCAATCCCTTCCTTCCTATCATTTCCATATATAAAGTAATTCGGGTGATATAATTTGTCACATTGGTTAAGCCATGTTTCAGTTAACAGAAATAAATCAATGTTTTTGGAAACCGCAAAGTCAAAAGATTCCGCAATTTTATTTCGAATACTTTGCGAGTTCCAAAGTACAGCATTAATACAATTGATTTTGGCATTAGCCATAAAGGAATTTAATTGCTAGATTAAGTAATACGTTGTATTGATCTTGCTTCGTTTTGCATTGTGCAAGGTTTTTGATCAGTTCTCCAGACATTTGCATTAACTCCTGAGGTGATAAAAGGTCCTGGTTTGAGTCTGAACTGGGCGTTGCGGTGTCGATAACATTCGGAACGTTTCTAGCAATGCTAGAGAAAAGTGGTTGATACATGCGATGATTTTGAGCCGAAAAATTTCCAGTCGAACGAGATGGTAAAGCAGGAAAATTTTTGTTGTTATTGGCAAGTGATAAGCCAGCAGCCTTACCCTGTTTTTTGATTTGCGGTGAAAGTTTTGCCTTGATCGCAATGTAGTCTAAACGCTTCTTGCAGCTTAAATCATTTGATAGGTGAGAGAGGCCGCATCCAGCGCACTTAATCAAACTAGTTTGATCTTCTTTTAGAGGACATTGCGCATGATTGTGCGCCTTGCTGCAAATCATGCATTTCTCCGGCAAGTGGCAATGAGACGATCCGTGCCCATACATTTGACAATTGCGACACTGTGTGTTAGATGAACGGCTATGTGAAGTGTTGTTGTTGCTTACATTAAATGTTTTGATGTCGACACATTTCAAATTGTGCGTTTTATTTAAGTAGGATAATAATTTTTCTGGTGGTATTTCGTGTAGACTGGAAAGTACTATTTTTATAGGCATTATATCGGCTCTTTGATGGGTAAAAAATTTTACCTTTTTAGCGATTAGGTACTCGTTCAGCTTTTCGTATTCGGCAATTGTATACAGGAGAACGCCAATACCAATTGACATATTTTTAAAATTGTATTTAATTGTGAGTTCTTTCATAATTGCATCGATTGATTCGTGCTTTAATTCCGTGAAGGTTATGGGTGGAAGTTTTACCTTTTTCAGTGGTGTTGGTGTTGACACCGTTGGTTGTTCCTCGTCGGTGCGCATCTCCTTGTTCGGCTCCGGATCTGGGATAGCCAGGGAACGAAACCGATTGTGGTAGTTCGGTGCTGTTGTTTTTCATTGTGGGGTAGCTTAAGTCTGTCCCGAATAAACATCTCAGCCGGGGAGGACTCCCGGCACCTCTTTATCGGAAGTGTAGGTGAAGACACTGTTTTTAGCTACTATTACTGTAAACTTAACTGCTAGGTTTGAATACTCTTTAGGTAGAACGAACTAGTTTGGACACTTCTGCACTTGACTAAATCACTTGCGCGACTGTAAAATGTTTTTTAATTGGCATCTTAAATCTTTTACTGTCAGAATTTGCGGTAGCTCATTGCACAAATTAACTGCAACCATTATTAGGTCCTTTCTTAATCTATTTGTTCGTGCATGAGGTGCTCTGCTGCTTGGGTGTTGTAGGAGTGTATTTACCTGCTGCGTATTAATATTTTTGAAGATTTTCTTTATTAATTCTTTATTACGTAAATGTGTTGGGTTCCATCTAGTGCTATGATATCCTGAATGTTAAATTTTCCTATCATCTTATACAATTCTGTGGTTTGTGTTGCTTGGCGTAGACAGTCATTTAAATTTTTTTATGTTGTAGACTCTATACTTGCATTCCATAAATTACTAGAGAGGCAATATGCGATAAGTTCCTTAGTTCGCGTCATCAAAAAATTGTTTCTTCTTAACGCTCTAATATAACACATGGTGCTATTTGGCTACGTAAGTTTCGTGTAAGTGGCCAATGATAAAATTTTATCAATTGTAAGTCCTACATATATTGTTTCTTTTGTCCTTTTAATCTCTGTGCCTTGTCTATTTAGATTCATTTAAATGTCTCATCTTTTTTTTAAAAGAATGCACTAAGTTTTAGGTATAGTCAGTTTTCACTAAACTTATTGAGGACACCGTTAACAATATTTTACAAGTCGGTTGTGTTTTAGGAATAGAGCAATACCAAATATCCCATATTAATCCAATTGTCCTGCTTTACAGAGATTATTATTAATAAACATTGTTGGTCCTAATATCGAGCCTTGTGGAATACCGATGATAACTTGCATCTTTGGTTTTTCCATTCCCAATTCTTCTAATCCTTCTAAAAGAATATCGTGGTTTACTGCATCAAACGCCTTTTAGAGATCTATAAAAATTGCTGTTACATAATTCCCGTTATTGCGTCAATTGTGGCTGACGCTTACATATACAGTTGGAAAATAAAAAGGGACTGCAACATATTCCACACACGAGAAGCCTTACTTCTAAGTATGGTATAAGTCACATGATGCCTGGTAAGCAAGATTTCGTTTGAATCAAAATACAGACTAAGAAAAGATCACGTCCAAAAAAGTTTGATTTTGGGTACTTTGAAAGAAGTATACCAGCACTGTAAAGAAACTAATCCTCAACTGAAGCTAGCTCCAAATTTAATTCCCTGCGCCGCAAAAACTGTGTTGCTGCAGAATAAAATACTTTTGTACCGCACACGTTAAAAATATATGTGACGGGCTCGGTAGTATTGTAAATAAAGTAATAAAGCGACAAGTCAGTAAGAGCTACCCGATATGCAGATTTTTCATTTATATCAACATGAAATTAATTCAAATTTCGTTTCTGTTATCTGAAATCAAATGCATAAATAAAATATTTCGTTGAAATTAAAATTTTCTAAAACCAATTAATGTGATTTTTTGCATTAATGTATTACGAAGCATTGATCTTTTCAAGCAATTAATAGCTCTATAACGTTATTAGAGAAGTTATCCATATTCATACTATCTGGTACAATAAAATTAAAATCCTCGTGTCTTATGAATAAGTAATTAATATAATTGTAATTTTTCTATGGAATAGTTGAGAACTACCGATGTTCGGAAGTTGAGAACTACTGATGTTTGAGATCCTAAGTTGAGATTGTGATATGTTTCGAAAAACAGTATAATATACAATACATAAACATACTGCAGTCACGATCGGCTGCAAGCCAATCGTATAATACTCTAGATGAATACTGAACTCCGATTTATATTGTAGTTGGGGATAAAGTAGAATTACGTGTGTGCATGTTGTATGTCCTTTATTAAGGACTCCCATTAGATTGCTACTCAAAACTAAATGACAATATTCAGTGTTTAATTTCATACCTTGAACTGGGTAAGTTATCGAAAAAAAATTTCCTTTTTGAAGGACTTTCACATGGGAGGTGCAGGAAGGGCTCACTCGATTTCTTACATATTTATCCTTTTCCTTGGAACCATTTAAAAATGAACGTGTACAAAATTTTAAATTCGTAGCTTGAAGCGTTCAAAAGTTATCGAAAAATATTGTTGAACACGTGTCTTAAGGACATTTTGTATGGCAGCTATCAGAAGGAGTAAACGGATTTTGCTGATTAGTAAACTCGAACTTTGTTTTTACTCAAAACTAATTTGTACAAAATTTCCAATTCATAGCTAAAAGATTAATTGAGTTATAGAGAGTTCCGTAAATTAAGTGAAGACGTTTTGACAGGATATTTGTATGGCAGCTACACGAAGGACTAACAGGATTTTCTTGATAATCATACATTTAGCTCCAACTATTGGAAAAATAACACTTACAAAATTTCAATGTCGTAGCTTAAACCCTTCTGAAGTTATCGACCAATATTGTTGAACACGTGTTTCAAGGACATTTTGTATGGCAGCTACCAGAAGGAGTAAAAGGATTTCCCTGACTAGTAAACCTAAACTTTGTTTTTACTCAAAACTAATTTGTACAAAATTCCGAATTTGTAGCTAAAAGATTACTTGAGTTATAGTGAGTTTCGTAAATTAAGTGAATACATTTTGACAGGATATTTGTATGGCAGCTACACGAACGACTAATAGGATTTTCTTCATAATCATACATTTAGCTTCAACTATTGAAAAAGTAACACATTCAAAATTTCAAAGTTGTAGCGTTAGGCGTTCCGAAGTTATTGGTCAATATTCTTGAACACGTGTTTTAAGGACATTTTGTATGGCAGCTACCCGAAGGAGTAGGACGATTTTGCCCGTTAACGAACTTAGCCTTACAAATTCAACCAAACACCCAGATTCAAAATTTCAAGATCCTAGGTGAAGGCGTTCTTGAGTTATCGTGTTCACGGACAGACGGACGGACGGACGGACGGACGTCAAGCGGTTTTGAGGTTTATGGCTACAAATAAACAAAAAATAATATATAACTTTTTTTCGTCCGAGGCTCGGTTCTATGCGTTACTTTTGGGCTGGATTAAGCTTATAATACTCTATATGATTTCATCTAGAGTATAAAAATAAAGATATCGTTTTTGAGATATTCAAGGATAAAATCAATGATAAAATCATTATTCTTTAAAAAAATGCCAAGGATAATTTTTATTTCTTCTATTACTTTATTATTTTAATAATAAAGTATTGTTATCGATTTTTAAAAAAAAAAAATTTGCTACCCTGAAATTTTTTTTTTATGCGTTTTATGACTAATAAGCACCAAAAAAGCAAAAAAAATGTTCAGTCCGTCTGTGCGCCGTCCGCCGTACGCAAAACGTTTGAAGGCTTATAACTCCTAAACCCTATGAGCTATTAAATTGAAATTTTTTTTATTAATGGGCTGGGTAGGTTCCTTGAAGTGACCACTTTTTGGGTTGTGGGAGTATGAGGGGGGAGGTGGGGGAAGCGTTTTAGACGAAAAATTTTGGTTTCTAGATCTCAGCAACCGCATAGGCTATGTGGGTCTTCAGTTCAAAAAACACGACTCTTCGTCGCTGAGGTTAGATTAAGACTGTCATTTATTTCATAAAAAAGGGAAATTCACAATATGGGGGATAGGGGAAATTAGTTTAGAAATTGACGTAGTACAGTAATGGACGAAAGTCATTCTTCGTTCAACATGCCGGCCTCTGTTGGGCTGACGCAATCGGGCCAACTGTCATCTCCATTGTCGGGGAGTGGAGCGATGCTGCGAATGTCCCGTACGTACTCCCTTCCAGCAGAACGAATAGTGACGACTCGTGTGATACCGTCCTTACCGGGATGTAACCTGGTCACTAGTCCATAACGCCAGTGCTGGGGTGGCGCATTGTCATCCTTCACTAGCACGACCTGGTGTAGCTTGATGTCCGGCGTTCGTAGGTGCCATTTTGCTCGCTTCTGCAGTGTGTGCAGATATTCGCTTGACCAGCGAGTCCAAAAATGGTCGCGGGCTGCTTGAACGCGACGCCAACGGGTTAGGTAACTGATGTTTCCATCGGTGGTGAGCGACCTTTCTGGAAGCGCCTTCATTGGTGCACCGATTATGAAATGGCCTGGTGTGAGGGCATCTACTGCATCCGTAGTGTCCGGCAGCCGGGCGATGGGCCTAGAATTCAAGACGGCCTCAATTTGGGTGAGAAGAGTGTTCCATTCGTCGTGTGTCATCGGTGTGGACGGCAAACACCTTTTCATGTGGAACTTCGCTGACTTCACGGCGGCTTCCCATAATCCGCCTTGATGTGGAGCTCGCGGTGGGATGAATGTCCACTCGATTGGAGCGAGTTCGTTTTGTATGCTGTCGCTGGCCTTGTCCAGAGCTTCATAAAGGTGGGCCAATTCTGATTTTGCACCAACAAATGCTTTCATGTTATCGCTATGTAGTCTCTGGCAACATCCACGTCGTGCAATAAACCGTCTTAGTGTTGCCAAAAAGGCTGGTGTCGATAAGTCCAACACAGTGTCGAGGTGCACTGCGCGAGTCGCCATGCAGACGAACACTGCGATGTACATTTTCAACGTTTGTCTTCCACGACCTCCTTGCGACATCGAAAAGGGGCCGCAGTAATCGATGCCCGTTTCTTGGAACGGAAAGTCGCATCGTCTTACACGACACGGTGGGAGCTGACCCATTTGCTGTCGTGTTAATGTCGGCTTGCAGCGGAAGCATACGATGCAGCGAGAAGCTGTCTTTCTCGCTAATTGTGAGCCACGAATCGGCCAAAAGTAGTTTCGGATGTGGCCTAGCATCGTCTTTGGTCCTGCGTGTAAGAGCTTTTCATGCCAATACCGAAACAGTGCCGCTACCACTGGATGGTTTGACGGAAGAATCGCTGGTTGTCGTGCGTCCGTGGGAATATCTGCGTTGTGAAGGCGTCCCCCCAGTCGGAGGATTCCATCTGAATCGATGAGTGGATTCATTGTTCGAAGGTTGCTATCCTTTGTGAGCTCCTTCCCGCTTTCAATATTTTTGATGTCTGCGGCGAAAACAGTTCGCTGGACATAGCGAATGATCAGCCGTTGCGCATGTTCCAGCTCCTCACTGGTAAGTGAACCACGCATCTTTTGTTCAGTGACTGTGGTTTTTGCATTCATTCGCCAACGAACAATCCACGCGAAACAGCGTTGTAAGCGGGTGAACGAATTGTATATATGCGTTGAAAGGATCAAATCACGCCGAATAGAGATGGCTAAGGTGACTTCCTTGGATTTCCTTTTTTCGGGCACATCCGTCTGGAGAAAGCTTGGCTGCGCTGGCCATGCGAACTTACTCTCAAGTAGGAATGGAGGTCCTTGGAACCAAATAGTTTGGTAGTGAAACGTTTCGGCGGGAACACCGCGTGACACTAGGTCAGCAGCATTCAAAGCGGAGGGAACGTACCGCCACTGTTGCGATGAGACAACGTTCTGTATTTTTTGCACGCGATTACAGACGAACGTGTCCCAGTTGTATGCCGGTTTCGAAATCCAATGCAACGTGATCTCAGAGTCTGTCCAGAACGTGGTGCTTATGTTCGGCATTCCGATGATTTCCTTCAAGCGCTGCACTAGTTCCACGCCAAGCAGAGCTGCACATAGTTCCAGGCGTGCGATTGTTTGAACCTTCAGTGGAGATATGCGAGACCGTGCGCACAAAAGATTGCAAGCAATAGGAATCCCCTTTCGATGTGCGACGATATAAACTGCTGTGCCGTACGCAGCCTTCGATGCGTCTGAAAAGCAATGCAGAGTGATCTCACTACCAGCGTGATAAACAAGACGAGGGATCACTAGCTCGCGCAGGTTGGGTAGAGTCATTCGATATTCTTCCCAACGACGTAGTAACGGTTGGTCGACTGGCTCATCCCAATTTACCTTTTGTGTCCACAGCTCCTGCATTAATCCCTTGGCAGGAACAATGACCGGACTAGCAAGGCTTAACGGGTCGAAAATGCGCGAAATGTCGCTAAGGATCGTTCGCTTGCTATTGCTTAAGCCTCCATGATCGTTTACGACATATCTGAAGTTATCGAGGCCATCCCAGATGAGCCCTAGTGTTTTGACTCCAGTTATCGTTCCGTCGATGTCGATTTTCTTTTCGAGCCTATCTGGTGCGATATCGGCGAGTACTGCCGGCTCGTTGCTGCACCACTTGTGGAGTTCGAACTTCGCCGTTTGCAATAATTCCTTCAGTTGCCGGCAAAGTGTTTTCGTTGTTTCGATCGTGTCGGCACCACTTAGAATGTTGTCTACGTAGCAGTTCTCGATGATTGCCCTGGCGGCTATCGGGTAACAGTTCTCGTTTTCCTCGGCTAGCTTTTTTAGGCAGCGAGTGGCTAGGAAGGGACTGCACGCTAAACCGTAAACAATGCGATTGAGTGCATACACTCGAATTGGTTCGTCTTGTGAGTCGCGCCACAGAATCAATTGATATCGCTGATCGTCCGGGTGCACTTCGATCTGACGGAACATCTTCATTATGTCCGCGGAAAGGACGTAAGGTTGGAGACGAGCACGTAAGATGATTGCGAAAAGTTCAGACTGCACAATCGGCCCGGTGAAAAGAATATCGTTGAGTGACAGCGAGTTTGACGTTTTTGCCGAGCCATTGAAAACAACGCGTAACTTAGTCGTGGTGCTGTCAGGTCGGGCAACATGATGATGAGGCAAATAGAAATTCGGTGGCTGGAGCTGATTAGGTGTTGCCAGCTGCATGTGACCGAGTTGAAGTATCTCATGTACGAAATCCGTGTACTGTGACTTGAGTTCGTTGTTGACCTTGAATGCTGATTCTAGACGCCGAAAGCAGCCCTCGGCAATACGCCTAGAATCTCCAAGAACGTCAGGAGATTTCTTGAATGGTAGACGTACTTGAAAGCGACCATCTTGATTACGTCGAGTTGTTTGCACATAGTGCGTTTCCGCAGCTTCCTCGTCCGCTGTTAGAGGTTTTGGGCCGGGTGCGCTTTCTTCTATCGACCAGAATCTTTCCATGAGGTTTGTCAAGTTTATCAATGTGCTTTGCTTCGTTCCGGTATTGGTAGAGCTGACGACATTGCATGATCCAGTGCCAGGTCGTAGTGAAGATGGAAGCCGTCCAAGAACTATCCATCCAAAATGCGTGTTGAGTAGATTTTTATGAAGAATGGGCTGACTGTGCTTGAGAAGCTCATTGAAAAGCTCAGCTCCAATCAATAAATCGATTTTCTGTGGTTTATGGAAACCTGGATCAGCCATTGGTATGTCTTGTGGCAGTTTGATAGTAGTGACATCAACTGTGTTTCCTGGTTGAGGTAGCGTAATCGTCCGGACGACGTGTGCTTCGAGTTCTGTCCAGAAGTCAGATGTGCGTGATTGGACGATTATCGGTATAAGCCAGCTGCTAACGAGCTGCTGTTCGCCTGCTGCACTTATCGTTTGGCTACAACGAATCCGTGACACTTTGAGAAGTTGGGCAAATTCTTCTGTCACTAAGTGAAACGATGAGCACGGATCGATTAAGCAACGGCATGACAAAATTGTGCCATCCTTGCGACGTACGTTCACAAGTGCTGTTGGCAGTAAAACGCTAGTTTGCTCACGAAGCTTCGTGCTGTTCGGTGGCGCTGCAACGAGTGTCGAACCTTCCGTTTCTACTACCGAGCTTGTAGGTTGCTGGTCTTGGTGAACGGGAGGTGTCTTCTCGATGGCCTTGTGTTGAGCGATCGAACCTTCTCGGTGAATTAGCGTGTGATGATTTTGTTGACAAATCAGGCAGCGAGATTGCGACTTGCATGCTGCGGAGCCGTGGTCTCTCAAGCAATTTTCGCAGATCTTCAAACGCTTGATTGTGTCGCGCCGTTGTCCAACTGTAAGTGCTTGGAATCGGCGGCATCTCTGTATGAAATGCGTCGTCGCGCTGCATACGGGACACGGCTTCCTCTCGTCCATTGACTGTCGACTGTCTGACGTGACAAGAGTGGAACCGCGTGCTCTAGGCGGCGTCTTTGTATCGGGCTTCCTTTGTGCCCCGACCGATGTGAGTTGTTTTGAGGATGAGGAGCGACTGTCTGAGTTAACTCTTTCGAGTATTTGCACGCGACGTTGTAGAAACGTGATGAACGTTGTGTGGCACGGAAAACGCTCATCGATGCTTTCCCGTTGCCAATCGACGACAATGTTCCTGTAGAGTTTCGTCTTAGCCAAGTAGATGATTAAATCGCACCAACTGTCTACCGGACGGTCGAGCGATGAAAGTGCCCGTAGATGCACATTTAATTCGTCTACGAAGGTTCTCAACGCGAAGACGTCATCTTTGGGGACCATAGGAAGATTGCAAATGGCGGCAACGTGGTCATGGCACGCTAGCTGAACGTCTTCATAGTTTTGCTTGAGGATTTCAATCGCCGCCTTGTAGTTGGCGTCCGTTGGCTCCAGTCGATGTAACTTCGCGTAGGCATCGTCCTTGCAGCAATCTTGGAGGCAGATTAACTTCTCCGCAGGACTGAGTAGCTCGTTGTTGTGGTAGAGTGTTCGGAATTTCTCCCAAAAAAGGTGCCACTCCTTCCGATCGCCCGTGAATTGGAGTCCACCGACGGGGCGTAGGTGGATGCCAGCGTGTGTAGCAAACGCCAGACTATGTGTCGCGTTCGCGCTAGCTGTGCCTCGCGTCGATGAGTCTTCCTTTACTGTCCTTGGGTTTTTCAGAGCAATTTGCTGTTGGAGACTGGCCTTTGCTTCGAGGTAGTTTTCATTGAACTGGCGACGGATGTCTCGTTCCTGTTTCAACGCTTCGTCGTCGACCGCCTTGAGCTCTACCTTTTCTTGATTTTCGGAGAATACATGTTGCCAGTGTTCGACGTCGTCAGCATGTACCTCTAACTGTGCCAGCGTCGCACTGTTCCCGTTAGTTTTGAACCACGCTGCCACATTTTCAATCATGATCACCGCGTTATCGCGTCTTAATGAATTCGAGCTCCTGCATTGAGCCATATCGAGAATGATTTTTCGTAACTTACTATTGTTCTTGTTATTTTCACTATACTTAGTCTGCTGCACTCAATCCTCACAGGAGGCACCAAAATGTGGGTCTTCAGTTCAAAAAACACGACTCTTCGTCGCTGAGGTTAGATTAAGACTGTCATTTATTTCATAAAAAAGGGAAATTCACAATATGGGGGATAGGGGAAATTAGTTTAGAAATTGACGTAGTACAGTAATGGACGAAAGTCATTCTTCGTTCAACAGGCTAGGAGGCTGAAACTTGGAATTTATATAGAACATCGATAGTGGACCCATTTGCAAAAAAAAAATGATAGTATGGGTAAAGGGGTGTGGGAGTGGGGGGAATAATAATGCGTCCGAAACACTCGAAAGCCGAGATCGAGATATTCTAAAATCCAGATCTCCTAATCGGTTAATGTCACGAAATTAAAACTTAATGAACATCTGTGGGTATACTAGGAGAATAGATTCGAAACAAATTTTTGAGAGGGGGCAGTGACGTACGGGGGTGGGGGTTGAAAAACTTTAGGTTACGATATCTCACGAACCCATTGTACTAGAGAAATAAAATTTGGTTTCTGTATAAATTTTGATAAATAAAGATTGGTGAAAGTAAAATTTTTTAAGGGGGCGGTGGAGCATGGAAGTGGAAAGGGTAAGCATTTTTTAAAAAAATCACGTCTTATATCTCAAGCACAATGTAAGATTGATGCTTAAAATTTTTACCAGAAGTAGGCCTAATAGACCCCCAGCAGAAAAAAAAATTTTGAAGGTGAGGGTGTAGAGGGTGAGGCTGGGGGAGGGTGAAAAGGAAAAAGTTCCGATTTTTATATATCGAGAACCTACAATAATATAAAGCTGAAACTTGGTATTTAGATAGAACTATATTAGTAGCATGTTGGAAAAATATAATTTTTTATAGGGGTAGTATGGTACGGGGGTGGGGGGTGTTTTTCCTAACTATAGAACGGCTTATGGTAGAAAGTTGAAATTCGGTACGTATATGTAAATCAACTAGAAAAGTAATTTTGATTAAAAAAAATTCAAATATCTATTGGCGTTCGGAAGTGGGGCAAAAAAAATTATCAGTGAAAATGGAATGCATATATTTTCACGATTTTCGTCATATCTATTAGGTCTTTCGAAATATTGAATTCATTTTTTTTCTACGGGTTCTTCATATAAATACCTAGAAAGTATTTTCAGGATTTTTTAAAATTAGACCCCTAAGGTGGTGTAAAGGGGATTATACATTTTCACGAATTCAGCCGTATCCCTCAGGTCTGATTAGATATCGAATAACTTTTTACTTCCACGGGCTTATTTAATAATCACCTAAAACTTGTTTTCAAGGTTTTTCTGTTTTCAACCCCTAAGAGGGTAAAAACGGGTTGAACTCGTTTTCACGAATTCCGCCATATCTCTTAGGAGTGATAAGACATCGGATTGGTTTTCACTTCCTCGGCCTTTTTTTATATATATCTAAAAAATAATTTCAGGATTTTTGGATATTCAACCTCAAAGTGGGTGCAAGGTTGTATATGTTTTCACAAATTCTTACATTTTTCTATTTCTAATGAGATATCGAATTCATTTTTACTTCCAAAGGCTTCCTACATAATCGTCAAAAAGTTGATTTCGGGATGTTTGTTATTCAACTCCAATAGGACGTATGGTTTTCGACATATTTCTCAGGATTGATGAGATATTAGATTGGTTTGCACTCCCACAGACTTTTTATATAATCGTCTTCAAACGCATTTCCGATTTCATGTAATGGCCCGAAACCAAATCACGAAAAACCTTCTAATGGCGTAACAACTGATATTATACTAGGACTAGATCTCGTCCCGGTGTATGAACCAATTATGTAATTAATATGTTATATGAGGCAGCGGCGTAAGTATTCTAGCGCGACCCCATTTTAACCGCTTTCCGAATTTTTTTTTTGGGTTTTCAGTCACATTGTAACCTACACCGCATCTCAGAATTAAACTCGTTCCGAACTTCTACCGAAAAAATAATAAAGTTGCGCCCAGTTTTTTTATATTACGGCAACCCTCACCGCACATTTTAAATCAAATTTCCTAAGAAAATTCATTGCGAATGTCTCACACAGCCGAATTGGTAACACATCGAAAAGAAATTATGAGAAACCCAACAAGAAGACACATGGAAGCAATTCAATAATAGCTTGTATGGACGTTTATTTAAATCCGTAGAAAATCTACTGTGACGTAATTAAAAAGAGAAATTTGCTTTCAAATTCTCTCACGAGTAGTAGAGAAAATTCTTCTCTGGAGCGGAGCTGATTACGCTGTGATCAGTAGGGATATTACGCGTAAGGGGAAGTATCCCCTTACGCGTAATATCCCTACGGGAAATAGTGCCAAGTCTTCCACCAGAAGGAACGTGGAAGGAATGACATTCGCCTGACTGTGGAATTTTTCGGAAGGTTATGTTCAAACCCAGGTCTATTTTGTTGCAAACATGACACATACCTCGCAAGGAAGTTTTTTGGAAGCAGTAAAGCAACTTCGGTATCGGAATCGATCGTTCGACAATGTGTTCTTCTCGTGCCCCGCCTTCCCATGCATGTCCCTACCATTAATGTTCGTCATAGATATGACAAGCAGCGGTTGAGTTGAAGGCGGACGTCGTCGCATTCACTTGCACGCAAAACAACAACAAATTGACATAACGCTCCTGTTTTGTCTCACTCACTCACACGCTAAAACAACAACAATCTGATATAACGATTCTGTTTTGACTCACTTCTCACCGTGTTTTTGGCTTCAAAGCGCTTTACAAAAAACCGGTGGCTTGTCGTCTCCAGTAGCTCTATGATGTCCGTTAACATTCAGTTCAGTTTTGCATGAGCTTGCAGTGAATGTAGCAAAAAGGTCGAAGTGAAATTTGTAAAAAATTTTAAATTGTGAAAATTTGTGTTAAAATTAATAACTCAAGTGCAAGTGGAAAGTGTTCAAATTACAAATAATAAATACGACACCAAAGAAGAAATAGAAGGGTAAGTCCATTATGAATATACCTTAGGGTGGTCGTTAAAAATTAAATTTTTTGGGCCGCCCTAAAAAGTTTCTTTTTCATGCAAGAACATAAACGGAAATTTCTTTTGTGAAAGGACGATTTTAAGAAGGACGATTTTGGCTTTCTTCAATTCGAGAATGAAATTAAGAAAGAGTGAACAGGTACTATAAAAGTACACATTGAATGAAGACCTTGGCCAAATGAAGGAAGGGTTTTTAGTAAATAAATAATAATAATAAGGAAATAAATTTATAAAAGTTTTTAAATTTTATGTTCATAACTTATAATACAGGGTGTTTGGTACTCCGTGCACGACCTTGTAAGGGGTTATTCCTTGATATATTTGGAGAAAAAAATTGTTCCACAGGGTGGGTCAATTTTCAATAACAGTGGAGATACAGGGTGGTTAAGAAAAGTGTTTTTGACCGGTACCCTTACTCACTTAAAACGTTATATCTTGAAAACGAATAATCACAAAGCAGTGTTATAACTCGTTTTTTAGACAATCAAATTATCTTTCATTTGATGTAACAGTCTAAATTGTAACTGCACCCAATCTGGAGATATTTACTCGAAAACACCAATTTTTGCTACGTGAACCCTTAAAATTCAGTGATCAATGTAGTTTTTCTCAGAAAACCCCATTATAAACATGTCATTTTAATTTTATTTTTTTATGAGCCGTATTATTACCTACAAAAGCTGCATACATATGTATGAGTTACGATTAACATTTTGGAAGTAATAGGTAAAAATACACATCGCATAAAAATTAAATATTTCAAAAGTCAGTGCCATAAAGTGGACCTCGTTTAATTTGTCGGTAGTACTGAAGTATTTTTATTGCCCATTTATTACTATTTAAAGTATGTAGGAAAACAATGAAATGTAACTGAGTTTCAACATAATTGATGCTTTTACCTGGATGTGGTAGGTAATACTGGGTGCGGTACTATGCCTTTTTTAATAGGGTGCCTTACAAAATAAAAAGCCTATAAAAGCAAAACTACCTTCATATTTTTATCAGTTTTAGTTACGTTGCTAAAAGAAGAAGGTGTCAGTAGAATAAAAAAAATAATTTCGAAATGTCTGAGTACTCCAATGAAGAATATGCTGACATTGTGTTAATTTATGGAGAGTGTCGCGAAAATGGACAAGCCGCGCGAAGGCTTTACCATCAGAGACATCCCCATCGACGGACACCTGACAGGAGAGTATTTCAGGACGTTTACAGGAGAATTAGGGAAACTGGCAGCGTTAGAACAAGGAGAGTAAATGCAAATCCTGCGCCTATAATCGCTGTTCAGATTGATGAAAGAATACTGCAAGCAGTGCAAAATGATCCATCGATCAGTATCCGACGCTTGGCATTGCAGTTTAACATATCTACTTGGAAGGTTTGGAGTATTTTAAAAGTAGAACGCTTCCATGCCTACCATCACACACCAGTACAGGAGCTGCTACCCATTGATTTCCGCAAACGGATGGAGTTTTGCAATTGGCTCCTTGAACGACAAATAGATGACGACAATTTTTTCAACAATATTCTGTGGACGGATGAGTCCCAATTTACCAGAGACGGTATCACAAACTTCCACAACCTACATACGTGGGCTGAGAGCAATCCACACACAAGAAGAGCGGCATCATTTCAGCACAGATTCAGCGTCAATTTATGGGCAGGTGTGATTGGTGACGATTTACTTGGACCTATTAGGCTTCCGCGTACTCTAAATAGCTCCAATTACTTACAGTTTTTATCAAATGATCTACAGGACTTATTGGATGATATTCCACTGGTACGATTGGCTTCCATGTTTTACCAACACGATGGTGCTCCAGCTCATTACGGCCGACAGATCACAGATTGGTTAAATTCCAATTATAGCAATCGCTGGATCGGTAGAAATGGACCGATACACTGGCCTGCAAGATCTCCTGATCTTACTATTATGGATTTCTTTGTATGGGGACGGATGAAGGACCTAGTCTACGCAACGCCAAATATCAGGATCGATGCGGCAGCAATAGAAGTAAGGCAGCAGTTGAGGAATATGAATACCAAGAGAACACTCGCCAAACGAGCTTTAGCGTGCATTCAAAATGAAGGTGGCCATTTTGAACATGTATTATAACAAAAATTTTTTTAATAAAACATAAAAAGCATTATTAAATTCTTTTAGTTCAAACAAGTAGTGTAGATCAACATGCACATGCACTGACTTTTGGAATATTTAATTTTTATGCGATATGTATTTTTACCTATTACTTCCAAAATGTTAATCGTAACTCATACATATGTATGCAGCTTTTGTAGGTAATAATACAGCACATAAAAAAATAAAATTAAAATGACATGTTTATAATGGGGTTTTCTGAGAAAAACTACATTGATCACTGAATTTTAAGGGTTCACGTAGCAAAAATTTGTGTTTTCGAGTAAATATCTCAAGATTGGGTGCAGTTACAATTTAGACTGTTACATCAAATGAAAGGTAATTTGATTCCTTAAAAAATGAGTTATAAGACTTTGCCTTGTGATTATTCGTTTTCAAGATATAACGTTTTAAGTGAGTAAGGGTACCGGTCAAAAACACTTTTCTTAACCACCCTGTATCTCCACTGTTATTGAAAATTGACCCACCCTGTGGAACAATTTTTTTCTTCAAATATATCAAGGAATAACCCCTTACAAGGTCGTGCACGGAGTACCAAACACCCTGTATAATAAACATTCTTGCATTGAACATTTTGGTGGTATTTTAAATTAATTCTAATTTCTCTTGTACTTGTAAAAAGGAAACGGATTGAGTACGAAGTGTCATGCCTTCCAAGGAAGGTTTCAACTATGCATGATTGTATGCTTACCCTTCACACTGGCTAGCCTTCCACCAAGCTGCCTGGAGGATTGATTGATGCATGATTCATGCATCTCTAAAGATGCACTCTTCATTACAGCGCACTCTTCATTACGAGAAGTTTTCGAATAATCGGTCTATCGGCTACTTCCTCCTGCGGACATGCCCATGTTAAAAGGAAATGGAGTGGGATGGAAGTGTCATGTATCCACGCCTTCCAATGAAGGTTTCCATCATGCATATTGCACTCTTTACACTTTGCTTGTATTTTCTTGTGGATTCAGTCGAAAACAGTACTATCAGTAGTATGACCGAAATGATTTCACGAATGTTTGCGCGCTGTGTGGTCATCAACATCAGGTAACGATATGTGACGAGTTAATAGAATATTTGTTCTAGTAACCAATTGATCTTGTTCTATTTCGTATGGATCCAGTTAATTCGGTCATAGTACTGACCCGGTCATTTCGACATGACAGGGTAGGAAGGAATTGAAATGTAAAGACTTCGGGGTTAATAAAATTATTGGTGTGTATTAGTAAAAGACGAATTCAATTATATCGGTAGTTATTCATACTAATTAATTTCGTGAAAAAATAAGAAGACCTTTTATTTTGCTGGTGAAAAGGTGAAGATGTTTTTAATTGATGAAGGTGTTTTAATTGATTTTCAAAGTAGAACGGTATTATTAATGATATTTTTCAATTGTCAAGCGGAAATTGTTTTTGAGGTGTACTAGGCATTTTACTTGATAGGGAATGAATTGCCGGTCGGAAGATCGAACAAAAATTATTTTGTCGGCCATATCTGTTATTTTCGAATTTTCGAAATATTTGCCAAACTACCTATTCAAAATCAATCCTTCTACTTTCCAAGTTCTGCTCCGGTACCAGAATTGAAAAGTTGTTAAGTAACCAAACATATGTATAGATCGTCAGATATATTGCACAATTAGAAAGCTACGAAAAATCAAAAATTCTAATAGACATTAAGTGTCATTTAGGATCTCAAGACGTCATTCCGTCATTACGTGGTAACAATGAAAATGAAAACTCTTGCAACAGGTCAGTTGATATGTTTAAACATTAAGACCCGTTCCTACGATGTTCAGTTACGTTCTAACTGGGACTTTAACTGACAGATTTTCATACAAAACTTTCAGTTAAAGTTCCAGTTAGAGTTTAACTGAGGATTGTAATAATGGACCTTAGTCGTTTAGCTTCCGGACTTGCAAGCTAACTTGGAGCAAGCAGCTGTTCCGGAACATCAAATTATATTTACAAAAAAAAATAGAAAAAATTTTAAATTTTATTGAAGAGATTTATAATAAAATTTAGCAACCGAACTTAATAGCATTAAAGCTGGACTCACACTGAAAGAGCAAACCAGTTTTAGTCAAAAACGTTCTTGACTAGACATGTTTTTCGTTTTTGTTTAAATGCAAGTTTAATTTTTAGACGCACACTGATTAGTCGCGTGACTTGAAGCTGAAATGTCAATCATTCTTTTAATAAAATATCACTTCGTTTCGACAGGCCTGACACGAAATTTCATTTGTCGGTGATTCTTTTGGGACTTTCGAACAAAGGTGAGCTCCATTTTTGTGAACTTTTCGGTTTTTGCATGTTTTGTATCGGAATAACTCTTTTCTGTTCTTTCAAAGTGTACACAAATTTGAGAGAAATGTCGCACGACGAAGCTACCGACATTGCTGTAATCTTAGGAGTCTATAGGGAACATATGTACATATAATAGATACATATTAGGTTGTTGCAGATGAAATGTCGTTTTTGGTAGTGCAATTTCAAATAAATGTAACTTTTATAAAACTTAATTTTATTAATCAAAATAGTCACCAGTATATGAAATACACTTCTCCCAACGAGATACAAGTGCTTCGCTCACGTTGTTCCATCGCTCCTGTTACTCCCGTTTCTCCCGTTGATCCATTGCTCCTGTTTATCCCGTTGATCCATTGCTCTTGTTTCTCCCGTTGCTCCCATTTCACCCGTTGCTCCCGTTGATCCGTTGCTCCTATTTCTTACGATGCTCCTGTTACTCCCGTTGCTACCATTTCTCCCGTTACTCCCATTTCTCCCGTTGCTCCCTTACTCCATCCTCTATCCATCATCCTCGATCCCCCATCCCCAATCCACCATCCTCCATCTTCCATTATCATTCCTCTATCCACCATCCACCATCCTCCATCCTCCATCCCCCATCCCCAATCCACCATCCTCTATCCACCATCCATAGTCCAACTTTACCATTTAGTAATAGGAACGCATAACTAATACACCAAAAACGAACTGCCGCTAAATCATATGAAAAACACTCAAATGTTGAAATAACTCGCGTACCACCAATTGTTAAATGATTTTGTTAACGCAGAAACCATCTCGGACGTACCCTCAACAAATCACCAAAGTTTCATCGCAATCGGATGAGTATACGACCCGTATACGGGTCAGACAAACAAACACTCATTTTTATATATTGAGATTTCTAAAAAATTTCCTAAAAATAGCACTTTTTAACGTCCAAAGTAGTATGAACCCTAAAATGTTTCGACATGAAACGACAATTGAGCTATTGACGTCGAGCAGCCTAATTGCGACTAAACGCATCTAAACGAGCTTCAAGGCACGCGACTAATCAGTGTGCTCTGATCATTGAATTACTATTGAAACAGCGACATAGTCATATTTAGTCAAAAACGTTTTTGACTAAAACTGTTTTTGCTCTTTCAGTGTGCGTCCAGCCTAATATTAGACGAAAGAAATTTATTACTTGTTTTGCAACTTTTTTTAAACCATTCAACAAAGAGAACAGTTGCACTAGATTTATTCTTCATCAAAGGCTTCCAAAATTAGCTATTAACTATTAGCTATTAGTATTAACAACTTTTTATAATTTAGATCAATTGGAAGAGCTCTTTGAATATAAAATTGAAAAAAAGAGTGAAAAATGTGACGGGTAGATAAATATTGGGTGCGCAGATAAGTTTTGAGTGATTTTTTGTCAATTTCAAGGCATTATTGAGAAAAAATGGATACAAATGTATCACTGAAAATATTGTCCATCGCTAGCTACAACTTTTTTCCCACCTTTCGGGCACCATACATATTTCACGTTGATAGGACGACTCTTTTTGAGATGCTATCCATGAATCAACCCAATTTTTGAGTTCGTCGTAATCTCGTAAGTGCTGGCAATGAGCCATCGACCGGAATAGGTGGTAATCAGAAGGAGCAATGTCTGGAGAATACGGCGGGTGGAGTAGGACTGCCCATTTCAGCGTTTCTAAGTTTATGCCACTCGTGCAACATGAGGCCGAGCATTGTCGTGCTGCAAAATCACTTTATCGTGCCTCTGCTCGAATAGTGTGCGTTTATACTTCAATACTCGGCTCAAACGTATCAATTGTGGCCGGTAGCGATCCCGTTATTTTTTCGTTAGGTTGGATTAGCTCATAATAAACCACCCCTAGCTGAACTCACCAAATACAGAGCATGAGCTTAGAACCATGGCTTCGCCAGTTTTAAATCGTCTAAACCAAAACTCACATGTTCTAATCGATGAAATATAGTCAGCATAAGTTTCCAATAGCGTTCGGTAACTCTCAGCTGCACTTTTTATTGAATTCTGAACCGCGTTAAAAAAAAAATTACTACCGTAAAAAATTTTTTTTCCACGTTTCATGACTAATAACACCAAAAAAGCAAAAAAAAATTTCAGTCCGTCTGTGCGCCGTCCGCCAAAACCGTTTGAGGACTTATAGCTCCCAAACCCTATTACATTGAAATTTTTTTTCTGAATAGACTGGGTAGGCCACTTAAAGTGACAAATTTTTGAATGGTGGGGGTGTGAGGGGGAGGTGATGGAAGAGTTTTAAACTAAAAATTTTGGTTTCTAGATCTCAGCAACCGCTTACGTTAGGAGGCTGAAACTTTGAATTTATATAGAGCTTCGATAGTGGACCCATTTGCGAAAAAATTGCCGATATGGGCGAAGGGATGTGGGAGTGGGGGAAATAATAATGCGTCCCAAGCGCCGAGATCGAGACATTCTAAAATGCATATCTCCTAAACGGTTAATGTCTCGAAATTAAAACTTAATAAACATCTGTAGGTATACTAGCAGAATTGACCGGAAACAAATTTTCGAGTGTGGGCAGTAGCGTGCGGAGGTGGGGGGTGAAAAACTTTAGATTACGATATCTCACGAACCAATTACACTAGAGAAATAAAATTCGGTTTCTGTATAAAGGTTGACAAACAAAGTTTGATGAAAGTAAAATTTTTTAAGGGGCGGTGGAGCATGGAAGTGGAGAGGATAAGAATTTTTCTGAAAAAACACGTCTCATATCGCAAGAACAGTGTAAGATAGATACTTACAATTTTTACCAGAAGTAGGCCTAATAGACCCCTAGCAGAAAATAAATTTTTGGACGTGAGGGTGAGGGTGGGGGAGGGTGAAAACATTTGCACATTT
This sequence comes from Beris morrisii, assembly GCA_951812415.1. Taxonomy (NCBI): domain Eukaryota; kingdom Metazoa; phylum Arthropoda; class Insecta; order Diptera; family Stratiomyidae; genus Beris; species Beris morrisii. Next base: position 92,017,480 of record OX638310.1, on the reverse strand, counting down.
ACATTTGTTAAATTTTATCGGCGTCAGTTACTTATGAGTCCTTAAACATGTCGGAGTTCGAGCCAAATAAGCGCCATTTGCGGGAAGTTTTGCTTTTTTGTTCTAATTCAAAGAAATCTGCGGCTGAGGTTCATCAGATGATTAGAGAAACTTATGGCGAGTCTTCTATTAGCGAATCAACGTGTCGCGAATGATTTCATCGCTTCAAAATGGGTGATTTCGGCGTGGAAGACAAGGAGCGTTCCGGCCGGCCAAAAAATTTCGAAGACGCAGAATTGGAGGCACTACTGGACGAAGATTCATGACAAACACAACAAAGTCTTGCGGATTCATTGGATGTGACTCAACAAGCCATTGCACATCGTCTGAAAGCCTTGGGAATGATGCAAAAACAAGGAAATTGGGTGCCGTACGAATTGAAGCCAAGAGACGTCGAACGGCGTTTTTTCACGTGCGAACAGCTGCTCTAACGGCAGAACAGGAAAGGATTTTTGCATCGAATCGTGACTGGTGATGAAAAGTGGATACACTACGACAACCCGAAGCGCCAAAAATTGTGGGGATACCCTGGCCATGCATCAACATCGACCGCAAAGCCGAATATCCATGGTTCCAAAGTCATGGCACCAACTCGGCGTGGTGTATTATGAGTTGCTGCAACCGAGTGAAACCATCACAGGACCTCTTTATCGAAGACAACTAAAACCCCGAACACAATGCTCCCGTTCCGTTCAGCTGTCAAAGTAGACCTTATGAGCTGGCCATGTAAATGCACGCAACGGTCGTAACGGAACGGATCGGAAAAGTTGACCAAAATTCAACTTTTACGGATCACATAACCTCACTTGCCGTGACGGAACGGAACGGAACGGGAGCATTGTGTTCGGGGCTTAATGCGTTTGAGCCGAGCATTGAAAGAAAAACGGCCGCAATATGAGCAGAGACACGACAAAGTGATTTTGCTACACGACAACGCTCGGCCACATGTTGCTCAGGTTGTGAAAACCTACCTGAAACACTGAAACAGGACGTCCTACCCCACCCGCATTCACCAGACGTCGCTCCTTCAGACTACCACCTATTCCGATCGATGGCGCATGGCTTGGCTGAGCAGCGCTTCCGTTCTTTTGAAGATGACAAAAATTGGGTCGGCTCGTGGTTCGCCTCAAAAGACGTGGAGTTTGTTCAACGCGGAATTCGTATGCTGCCAGATGGAAAATATTTTTAAAAAAAATAATGCAACCAATTTCTCACAATAAAGGCTCAAAGTTCGACAAAAAACGCCGGGAACTTATTTGTACACGAAAAAAAATTCAAATTTCCATTGGCGAATCGGAAGGGGGGCGAAAAAAATGAACAGTGAAAATGGAATGCATATATTTTCACGATTTTCGTTATATCTATTAGGTCTTTTCAAATATTGAATTCATTTTTATTCTACGGATTCTTCATATAAATACCTAGAAAGTGTTTTCTGGATTTTTTGAAATTCGACCCCAAGATGGTATAATGGTGTTGTATATATTTTCACGAATTCAGCCGTATTCCTCAGGTCTGATGAGTTATCGAATAACTTTTCACTTCCACGGACTTGTTTATTAATCACCTAAAACTCGTTTTCAAGTTTTTTCCTTTTTCAACCCCGAAGAGGGTATAAGAGGGTTGAACTCGTTTTCACGAATTCTGTCATATCTCTTAGGAGTGATAAGACATCGGATTGGTTTTCACTTCCTCGGGCTTTCTTTTTATATATCTAAAAACTCATTTCAGGATTTTCGGATATTCAACCGCTAAGTGTGTGCAAGGGGGTTGCATATGTTTTCACAAATTCCTACATATTTCTTAGTTCTGATGAGATATCGAATTCATTTTTACTTCCTAAGGATTCCTACATAATCGTCAAAAAGTTGATTTCAGGATTTTTAGATATTCAACTTCAAGAAGACGTAATGCTTTCAACATATTTCTTAGGATTGATAAGATATTATAGATTGGTTTTCACTTCCACAGACTTTTTATATAATCGCCTCCTAATCACGTAACAACTGATATTATACTACGACTTTGACTGCGTCTCAGACTATGACACAATTATGTAATTCATATGTTATATGTGACAGCGGCGTAAGTATTCTGGCGCAACTCCTTTCTAACCGCTTCCCGAACTTTTTTTAGGTATTCAGTCACATAGTAACCTACACCGCATCTCAGAATTAAACGCGTTCCGAACTTCTACCCAAAAAATAATAAAGTTGCGCCCAGACTGTTGGCAGATTTTTTGTTCATCAACACTCAACGCATATACAGACCTCAGCTCGGCTGTATATTTTACTTTATTATTTTTTAATAATAAAGTATTGTGATCGACCTGAAATTTCAAAAAAGTTTGATACCCTGAAATTTTGTATTTACACGTTTTAGGACTAGTAAACACCAAAAAAGCAAAAAAAAAAATATGTCCGTCTATCCGCCGTAGACGCCGTTCGCCGTCCGCCGTACGCAAAATCGTTTGAAGGCGCGTAGCTCCCAAACCCTTGAGAGTTGAGATATTAAATTGAAATTTTTATGATGGGTAGATTGGGTGAACCCCTAAGACTAGTATATTTTGAAGGGGTGGGGGTACAAGGGGAGAGGAGAGGGGAGCGTTTTAGACGAAAAATTTTGGTTTCTAGATCTCAGGAACTACTTATGCTAGGAGGCTGAACTTATGTAGTACTATGATAATGGACTCAATTGCAAAAAAATTGTAGATATTGGTTAAGGGGTGTGGAAGTGGGGGGAAAAAAAAGAGTCTTTAACGCATGAAAGACGGGATTGAAACATTCTAAAATCGATATCTCCTGAACAATTGATGTCAGAAGATTGAAACTTTGTTGTTGTCCTTAGGGATACTTCAAGATTAGACAAGGTCTAAAATTTTTAAGAGAGGTGGTGGGGTGTGGGGGTGTTGGTGGGGGGTGAAAAACTTTGGATTACAATATCTTCCGAACCAATTACACCAGGAAGATAAAATTTTATTTATGTATATGGGATCACAAGAGGAGTCTACCGAAACTAAATTTTTTGAGGGGGGAGGTGGAGCACGAAAGTGGAGGGACAGCAATTTTTCAAAAATTGTAATTTTTATATCTCAGAAACCGTATCAGATATGATCTTGAAAATTTTACAGGAGTTGGGGTCGGTAAACTTCTAGTAGGGAAAATTGGTGGTGTGGGTGTTGGGGGTGATGGTGAAAGGGGGTAGAAAGGAAAACATTCTGATTTTTATTTCTCGAAAACCATAATGAATAGAAAGCTAACAATTTAGGATTATATAGAGCCACTATGGAGACATCAAAGAAAAATAAAATTTTTGATAGGGGTATCAAGGTACGGGGGAGAGGGGTGGTTTTTTATATCTCAGAAACGGCTTATGCTAGAAAGTTGAAACTTAATACGTATATGTAGATGTACTATTAGAGTAACTAAAGCAAAAAAAAAAGTTCAGATTTTTATTGGTGTTCAGAGGTTGAGTAAAAAAAATGTCCGTGAATCCACATTTTCATAAACTTCGTTAAAACTTTTAGACATGTTGAGCTATCAAAGCAATTTTACTTCTGCAGGCTATTTATATAAGCGCCTAGTAACGATCTTCAAAATTTTTCGATATCCAACCCCTAAGGGGGTGTAAAGTGGTTGTGTACATATTCACGAATTCTAATATATTTTTAAGGTATTGTTACGTGTAAGCCTGGCAACCGCGCAACCGTACAATTCGATCGTTACACATAATGAAAACAACAACAACCGAATACCTAGTTGCAAAATAACCCAATTAGAAATAAGGCGAAACGGCACGGTTGTATCTCTCTTCTTATCGAATGCTCTCCAATATACTAGAATCCTCTGCACACACCACTGAACGATGATCGAAATCGAAGGCTCTGAAGCTTTCGAGAAGATTCTACAACTGAACGAACGTTCAAGTACACCGGTGAACATTCAAGACTGCAACCGCCTAGTATATAAGCAGGTGAAGCGTTCCAGTAATTTTGATTACGGCGACTGTGACAGACAGCGGGTACACGCGACCGTGTTGAGAGAGAACGAAAGTGAACGAATCAAGCGATATATGGTATAAGCGGGCGGTATTGCCATACAGTGCGAATTATTGTGCGAATAGAATTAATAGTGCGATTGAATAAATTATCACTTATTTTTATTTTAACCGAATTGTGTTTTACTTGAAATCCCGGCGAACCCCTAGCTCGCAACAGTATATTGAGAATAAGTAAATAAAAAAAATCTGCCAACAGTCTGGGCGCAACTTTATTATTTTATGGGTAGAAGTCCGAAACGTGTTTTATGATGAGATACGGTGTTGGGTACTATGCGACTGACAACCTAAAAAATAACCAAGGGGCTATTTGGAACGTTATTTTTTAGGTTGTCAGTCGCATAGTACTCAACACCGTATCTCATCATTGAACACGTTTCGGACTTCTACCCATAAAATAATAAAGTTTCGCCCAGACTGTTGGCAGATTTTTTTTGTTCAGAGCTACCTTTTCTTTATTTGACGCAAATAAATTAATTCATATATTGCATTCAACAGGTTATGGGCCCAGATCTCTCTGGACAAATTTAGACTGAAATTGAAATTTTTTTTTGGGATGCCGGCATTTCGAAAGTAACAAATGAAAGGCGATCGAATGAACATCGAAAGATTGGAAGGTGGCAGCAATTGGCTGACATGGAAATTTCAAATTCGTCAGATTTTAGAGGACGACGAATTGTTTGATGTGGTCGACGGGACTGAGGAGAAACCAAAGTTTGCGGACGAAAATTATGGAACGAAAATTACAGCTTGGAAGAAAAAGGATACCAAGGCAAGCCGAATTATTTCGACGGCATGCAGAAAGCAGGCGCTGTTGCAGATCATGAACTGTGAGTTGGCTAGTGAGATGAGGCCGATGCTCAACAGCACTTGTGAGCAAACATCGAAGGCGAACATCTTATTTATACAAAAAAAATATTAAGCCTATGCAAAAGAGACAGGAGATGACATTGCGACATTTTTATCAAAATTAATGGAGGTTATGCAGCAACTGCGAGATGAGAAAGAAATCATATCATGGTGGTTTCGAAAATTTTAATGACATTACCTGCCGAGTTCAATCATTTTCACAGTGCATGCGAATCTGCTAGCCCTGAAAGTCAAACCTTAACGAATCTGCGAGCGCGACTGATGGCGGAGGAGCTTCGCCTGAGATCGCAGGGACAAGTCGAGGAGGTGGAAGCGCTGATGGCCAAGCGAACTTTTCCCAAGAAAAACAACAATGACAAAAAGGGAAATTCGTTGAACAGCAACAACAAAGCGACGAATAAAAGCGACAAGCTAAATGGAAAATGCTTTAAATGTGGGCAAAACGGCCAATGGAAGCGTGGCTGCACCGAAAAGAAGAATAATTTCAACGGAAAGCGTGAAGAGAGCTCGGTCGAGGTCTTCGTTTGTCACACAGCAGCAAGCGAGGACTAAGACACATGGATTTTCGATTCGGGTGCGACAAATCATATGAGTCACAAGCGGAATGGTTCGAAAATTTTACCGAAATATCTGAGCCAGTGATGATCGGAAATGGTAAACAAATTTTGGCTCAAGGCAAAGGCGATATCAGCATTCAGTGATTGGTTTCGCATGGCAGTGATTGGTTTCGCAAGCGAGTCATAGGAGTTTTGTATGTACCAGATCTTCAGATGAATTTATTTTCATCAGGAAAGGTGAAGGATCAAGGATATGATTTGAGCATGAATAGTAAGCGCTGCGAACTGCTGAAGGGCGGAAATGTTGTCGCAGTAAGAGTTCGCCGGAAGGGATTATTCCAAAGGTTATTCAGGGTGATTCAACCATCACAGGTTGAGACTGCGGCAAATATAGCAGTCAAAAAGGAATCGCTTCGTTTGGCATTAACGACTTGGTCACCAGAATCTAGCGCATGTGAAGAAGTTTTTGCGAGGTCGTAACATCGATTTTATCGACGAGAATATTACGTGCGAAGCTTACGTGTATGGTAAACATCATCGAGGCAGCTTTAAGAGTCGCGAGGAAGTATCGAAGGCATGCGGCGGGATAATTCATACGGATGTGTGAGGACCGTTTTCAGACGTTTCGATAGGCGGCTCCAGGTATTTCTTATTATTGAAGGATGATTATTCACATTTTCCTTTTGTCTACTTCATGAAGCAAAAGTCCGAAGTAGCAGGCATCATCAAGAAATGTGTGAAACTGATTCAGAAGGAGCACGGACACAGCGTTCGTATTGTTCGATCCGATAATGGCACGGAGTTGGTTAACGAGGAATTGAAAACTTTTTTCGAGGAGTTTGGTATTCATCACCAGCGAACTGTGCCATATACGCCAGAGCAAAACGGCTGTGCGGAGCGGGAAATGCGAACTATCTTCGAATCAGCAAGAACAATGCTTCAATCAAAACAAATTGAGAAGAATTTTTGGGCCGAGGCAGTAAATTTAGCAGTTCATGTGCTAAACCGAAGCGGAACGTGCACAGTGGCGGACAAGTCACCGTATGAATTGTGGCACGGAAAAGAGGCAAAGCTGGATCATTTGCGTACTTTTGGCTCTGAAATTTTCATCCACATTCCCAAAGAGAAACGGCAGGAGCTTGATCCAAAGGCAGCCAAATGCATATTTCTTGGCTACGACAATCATTCGAAAGGATATCGAGTTTGGAATCCGAAGACAGGAAAAATCGAAATCTCGCGAGATGTTGTATTTTTGTTAGAGGAATCCATGGCAACACTCGATATCAAAACTGAAGAAAAAGCAAACAAAGATGCGAGAGATGAAGATGCAAATGATAAGACCACAAATGATGGAAGTGCGAAAAATTTTATCACGCAGGGACGACAAGAGCAATGTGGCGCGATATGCGATCTTGATGACAGAAATGTTATCGGTCAGCGACTACGCGATCGAAGTGTCATCACAGCGGCGAAAGGTTTAACGGATTTCGCATCAGAAAATCACTACGCATTGTTGACAATCAGCGAGGAGCCAAAGACGTACGAAGGCAGTTCGATCCGATGATCACAAGCTGTGGGAGCGAGCAATGGATGATGAATACGATTCACTCATAAAAAATCGTACATGAATTTCGGTCGAGGCACCAGCTGACCAAAGAGTGATCGACAATCGATGGGTGTACAAGGTGAAGTAAGATCCAGATGGAAGCATTGGTCGCTACAAGGCGCGATTAGTAGTGCGAGACTTCACACAAGAATACGGTATCGATTACCACGAAATATTCAGTCCGGTAGTAAAATTCACGTCGATCAGAGCGATCCTGGCAATGGCGGCAGCAAAACGAATGAGACTAAAGCAATTCGACGTGAAAACTGCTTTTCTAAACGGCGATTTGGAGGAGAATATCGACATGAGCCAGCCAATCGGATATGACGACAAAAGCGGGCGAGTGTGCAAACTAATGAAAAGTTTGTACTGTTTGAAACAAGCGTCACGTTGTTGGAATAAGAAGTTCACTTCATTTGTGAACAAATTCGGTTTCAAGGCGAGCGAATCGGATCCGTGCGTTTCCGTTTGCAATGGCAAAGATGGAATGTTGATTTTGGCAATTTACGTCGACGACGGACTAAATGCAGCGGAGAAGCGAGAGTCCATCGAATCAGTCACCAAACACCTGCAAAAAGAATTTGAGATTAAGGTTATCGAGCTGGAATGTTTTTTGGGACTCGAAATTGATCAGCGATCGGACGGATCGATTCACATGCATCAACAAGGTTACGCAAGAAAGGTACTAGATCGTTTTAACATGATGAATTGCAATGCAGTGTCAACGCTTGGAAAAACCAGGTGTAGCACAAGTGAATGCAGTAAAACGCATTCTCAAATACATCAAAGGCACGATGGACATGGGAATTCCCTTCGAGCGCGAAAACGACTTATATTTTTGCGGGTATAGCGACGCGGATTACGCAGGTGACGTCATAACACGCAGATCGACGTCAGGTTACGTTTTCACGTTTGGCGGAAGCGTAATCAGTTGGGGATCGGAGCGACAGAGATCAGTCGCATTATCAACAACGGAATCTGAATACATGGCGGCATCTCATGCTATAAAGGAATTGGTCTGGCTGAAGGATCTTTTGGGCGAGCTTCTACAGGCGAACAATAATGCGCCAATATTTTACATGGACAACCAGAGCGCAATTCGACTTCATACGAGAGAAGTTCGAAAACGGGCTTTTCGAATTGAAATATGTTCAGACGGATGACCAAGCGGCCGATATCATGACAAAGGCACTGTCGAAGCCAAGACATCAATTTTTTGTTCGTTGATGAGTGTCATGCATATTCAGTAAATGTTGTCATCGACTTTTAACCAAAAGTGGGAGTATTGAATTTTGAACCGCGTTAAGCTTCGGTTTTTTTGTTCAAGTCATCGGCACTCAACGCATATACAGAACTTAGCTCTCTATATTTTTTTTTCGTTCAGAGTAACCTTTTCTTTATTTGACGCAAATAAATTTATTCATATATTGCATTCAACTCTTTTCTTAAAATTAAACAGGAAAAGTAACACTTCCAGCAAATGCTTTTTCGTTGGAACGAAATTCGACATATTCAACGCTCTCAAAATCTATGTTGTTTACACTTTGGCAAAGCGATACGTACTAAAAATGGAAGTCGTAAAATGGAGCTTCCAGATGAATACAGTGACAATATGGCCTGATGAGATTTAGTACACGCAACGCCCTCTCTTACAAATCTCTCAAAACTTATTTGCGCACCCGATAACAACGTTTTACTGAAACATTTTCAGTTTGTTTTTCTGTTTCAATGTTTTTTCTAAAAAATTTCCATAAACCTTTTTGATATACATACTTCAATCCACCCCGTAGATCTCTACCTTGTGGTGACGGGGGGCTTGTGTCGCAAATCTGGAGATAGTTGGGGGTGGCTCTGACTACTCTAGAGGAGCGGTGAAGTAAAAGAGATCCACACTCAAGCTAAGGTGGATAAGTATTCGTGCCGAGGGCTGCATGGTATCAGGTGTATAAATGTGATGCCTTGAACGATCTCTTGGGGGCACCGGGCGAAACCCCCTTGTAACCTAGCCTTACACCCGTATTCTATGCACCCTGCGGTCACTCTCACCGAAAACCAAACAAGAGACGTCAAGCGATCGATCATGGACGAAGTGGACAAGATTGAAGCTGGCGGACCGCATCCGCAATTTATTGCACAAAGTCAGACTAGTGGCTGGTTCTCCATCACGTGCAATAACAAACCAACCACGGACTGGATCATCAGGATCACCCCTATGCTAAAGCCCTGGAAGGATGCGCAGCTCGTTGCAGTAGATAGGTTCGAACTACCAAAGGCAACTACCTGCGTAACTTATGTCCCACCAGGATTCGAATTGACGGGTGACAAGTTCAAGCTCCGTCTAGGCAAACAAAACCCAAGCCTCAGGACCGAATCATGGCGGGTTCTCCGCATTGTGAAGGAAAAGAATGGCGGACAGACCTTTGTCTTCTCTGTAGACGACGCTTCAATAGCTGAGCTAGAATCACTTAAGTGTCGTCTATTCCTGAACTTTTCAGATATCCAAGTGAGGATCAAAAAGGAAGGGACTGAGAAAGTCAACACTGCAAAGGTGACTACCCAAAATACCACAGGTATCAGGACGGAAACTGCGAAGCGTGCAGATGCCCAGGTCAGAGACATCAGTCCTCAACCAGAACCATCCACACCAGCAGTAAAAGCAGATATCCAGGGCAGAGAAATCAACACTCAACCTGCAACATCACAAGCTCCATACCCATGGATGTAGAGTCTAGAACTGATACAAACCAAAATGTTCAGAACACCTACAACACGCACAAGTTCCCTTGGAGTGGACTAGAGTCCAGCGCATAGGCGTGCCGTGGGTTGAAATCTGGCAAGGGCCACGGGCCCAATGGCTCACAACATACGACTTCTTCCGAAAAAAACACATGCTTTTCATAAATGTTCGTCCTTTTTGTGTTTACAGATTGGGTGTTCGTATAAACAATGAATGATTAGTCTTAGGCTACGACTTTGAAATGTTTTATACGTTGTTTGAAAGAAAGAATTTGAAAAAGTTCCTATGAGTCCTCCTTCGAGTAGCTGCCATACAAAAATCCTGTAAAAATGTCTTCATTCAATTTGGGGAACTCACTGTCTTTTAGTTTCGAGTAGCAACCAAAAGAGAGTCCTTAAAATTGGATTCAATGTTCATGATTGAGAGATTCAAGAATCTATCTTGCGTAGTAACAGCGATGCCAGATTTGAAGATTTTTCTTCAATTTGAAGATTTTTAGCGTTACCGAATATATGAAGACTTTGATGGCTATGTAGAAGATTTTTTTGTATTCGTAAGATATTTTTTTCAATTTCGATAATAAAAAAAATTAATTTATAAATTCCTGGCTTATTTTCTATTATTTTCGCAATTCTCACTTAACAGCTTCGTCAGCTCATCCATATTCAGGTTCAAAGTCAGTCAGTACCGGCAACACTGATCTAATTACGTTTTCTTCGATCGCGTTTCATTTATTCTTTATCGGAACAGTAAATTAAAAATAAACAGTATTTTATCCGGAAAGCTAGTTATGCTAAAATAAGTGAATCTTTTAATTTGAAAAGATTTTTACGAGGTACAATGAACCAGTGTTTTCAATTTAAGAAGCTTTTTTTAAATTTACAAGACAATTAAAGATCGTCTTGTGACTTACCTCATAACTCATTTTTGAGATAAGGAAAGATGATTTCTTGCTTTTTGTGCCATAGTGAAAAAAATTAACAAAATAAAGGTTCTTTTACTGACATTAAAAAATATTTAACCCACATTGAAAAATATCATAATGGGTTGTATAGGAATGATTTCAAATATCTTAAGTGTTATGGTAAGTTTCACAAAACAGCTCCATTTGACAGACATATAAAAAAATGTTATGATTTTCAGAAAGTTTCTTCTGTTCAAAACTCTATCCCACTTCAATCCATTTTGCCACTCACATCTAATCTTGATGCATGAAAAAATTTGCGGCCATATAGGTTCCATCAGAGAAAAACGAAATCCATTGATATTATGGACATGTGACCTATATGTACAAACGTAGTGATGGAGCTTGCTTAATAAACGAGTATAATTTATATCAAATTTTTGATTTTATTATTAAAGATTTATAATTTTATTTTATTTTTAAAATATTTTTATAAATACTTGACGATTTTGCAACAATGTATACAACTGTGATTTACAAATTATGTTAATCCTGGCATATATTTTAAAGCGCAATAAAAGATGTTTACTCTTGACCCACAGTTCAGGAGGGGTTTTAAGGATTTTACGAAACAAGAGCTTAATTTATCAGATTGTAATTTTTATTGTTTCTACAATTTATATAGGTATCTAACTGTTTTCTTTAGTTATTGATGTCAAAAACTCATTATTGTACTTACTTCCTGCATTCTTAAAACCAACTGGAAAGCCTCACAGAAGTTGTGAGAGATGGACAGAACTCATTTTTGAATTATTTTAAAGGACCGAAAAATATAAATTATTCAAGTACCTACTGCTCGTATTATCACAATAGGGCAATAAAAATATGAATTTGATCAAATTGCAGTTAATGGTTCTGATCATAACTTTATATGCAGAAGCATTTTACAAGCTTTAGATATCGCTGACAAAATATTTTAGAGTTTCGATGTTGATTGCCCACACGCAGCATCAAATGTGCTTTTATCCAACAGATCAATCTTGCAGTCCAAATTTAAACAAATTATTAAAAATAATGCATTTTTGTAATAATTAAATAATATTACATATTATATATACAGGGTGTTTGGTACTCCGTGCACGACCTTGTAAGGGGTTATTCCTTGATATATTTGAAGAAAAAAATTGTTCCACAGGGTGGGTTAATTTTCAATAACAGTGGAGATACAGGGTGGTTAAGAAAAGTGTTTTTGACCGGTACCCCCACTCCCTTAAAACGTTATATCTTGAAAACGAATAATCACAAGGCAAAGTCTTATAACTCATTTTTTAGGGAATCAAATTACCTTTCATTTGATGTAACAGTCTAAATTGTAACTGCACCCAATCTTGAGATATTTACTCGAAAACACAAATTTTTGCTACGTGAACCCTTAAAATTCAGTGATCAATGTAGTTTTTCTCAGAAAACCCCATTATAAACATGTCATTTTAATTTTATTTTTTTATGTGCCGTATTATTACCTACAAAAGCTGCATACATATGTATGAGTTACGATTAACATTTTGGAAGTAATAGGTAAAAATACATATCGCATAAAAATTAAATATTCCAAAAGTCAGTGCATGTGCACGTTGATCTACACTACTTGTTTAAACTAAAAGAATTTAATAATGGTTTTTATGTTTTATTTAAAAAAATTTTGTTATAATAAATGTTCAAAATGGCCACCTTCATTTTGAATGCACGCTAAAGCTCGTTTGGCGAGTGTTCTCTTGGTATTCATATTCCTCAACTGCTGCCTTACTTCTATTGCTGCCGCATCGATCCTGATATTTAGATCTTCCAATGTTTCTACTGGCGTTGCGTAGACTAAGTCCTTCATCCGTCCCCATACAAAGAAATCCATAATAGTAAGATCAGGAGATCTTGCAGACCAGTGTATCGGTCCATTTCTACCGATCCAGCGATTGCTATAATTGGAATTTAACCAATATGTGATCTGTCGGCCGTAATGAGCTGGAGCACCATCGTGTTGGTAAAACATGGAAGCCAATAGTACCAGTGGAATATCATCCAATAAGTCCTGTAGATCATTTGATAAAAACTGTAAGTAATTGGAGCTATTTAGAGTACGCGGAAGCCTAATAGGTCCAAGTAAATCGTCACCAATCACGCCTGCCCATAAATTGACGCTGAATCTGTGCTGAAATGATGCCACTCTTCTTGTGTGTGGATTGCTCTCAGCCCACGTATGTAGGTTGTGGAAGTTTGTGATACCGTCTCTGGTAAATTGGGACTCATCCGTCCACAGAATATTGTTGAAAAAATTGTCGTCATCTATTTGTCGTTCAAGGAGCCAATTGCAAAACTCCATCCGTTTGCGGAAATCAATGGGTAGCAGCTCCTGTACTGGTGTGTGATGGTAGGCATGGAAGCGTTCTACTTTTAAAATACTCCAAACCTTCCAAGTAGATATGTTAAACTGCAATGCCAAGCGTCGGATACTGATCGATGGATCATTTTCCACTGCTTGCAGTATTCTTTTATCAATCTGAACAGCGATTATAGGCGCAGGATTTGCATTTACTCTCCTCCTGCCAGTTTCCCTAATTCTCCTGTAAACGTCCTGAAATACTCTCCTGTCAGGTGTCCGTCGATGGGGATGTCTCTGATGGTAAAGCCTTCGCGCGGCTTGTCCATTTTCGCGACACTCTCCATAAATTAACACAATGTCAGCATATTCTTCATTGGAGTACTCAGACATTTCGAAATTATTTTTTTTATTCTACTGACACCTTCTTCTTTTAGCAACGTAACTAAAACTGATAAAAATATGAAGGTAGTTTTGCTTTTATAGGCTTTTTATTTTGTAAGGCACCCTATTCAAAAAGGCATAGTACCGCACCCAGTATTACCTACCACATCCAGGTAAAAGCATCAATTATGTTGAAACTCAGTTACATTTCATTGTTTTCCTACATACTTTAAATAGTAATAAATGGGCAATAAAAATACTTCAGTACTACCGACAAATTAAACGAGGTCCACTTTATGGCACTGACTTTTGAAATATTTAATTTTTATGCGATATGTATTTTTACCTATTACTTCCAAAATGTTAATCGTAACTCATACATATGTATGCAGCTTTTGTAGGTAATAATACGGCTCATAAAAAAATAAAATTAAAATGACATGTTTATAATGGGGTTTTCTGAGAAAAACTACATTGATCACTGAATTTTAAGGGTTCACGTAGCAAAAATTGGTGTTTTCGAGTAAATATCTCAAGATTGGGTGCAGTTACAATTTAGACTGTTACATCAAATGAAAGATAATTCGATTGCCTAAAAAACGAGTTATAACACTTTGCCTTGTGATTATTCGTTTTCAAGATATAACGTTTTAAGTGAGTAAGGGTACCGGTCAAAAACACTTTTCTTAACCACCCTGTATCTCCACTGTTATTGAAAATTGACCCACCCTGTGGAACAATTTTTTTTTCCAAATATATCAAGGAATAACCCCTTACAAGGTCGTGCACGGAGTACCAAACACCCTGTATAATATAATAATTATTTTACATTTATTTTGATTTGCTTATACAGCTTGACTTTGCCGAAGTCGAACTATATACGTTACTTGAAGTTACTTGATTTTCCAATTCTAATTTGTTCTTTTTAACTGAAATAAGTACTGGAATATTAATGTACGTTATTAGTTATGATTACTATTAATAATATATATTTAAGCATATAACCAAAAGTTTTCTGATTTCAATACCATGAAAGTAATAATCTGAAGTAAATAATATATTGTTAAGACTTTAATAACAAAAAATTGTTTACTTGTTGTATATACTAAAAAATCCAAATAAACAAAGCCAATATCGTAGGTATGAATTTCATAAAAAACTCGGTATATTCAAAAACCAATTCTACTTAACAATAATATATTTATTCTTGGATATCATAAAAATATCATATCATATCAATTGGATATCATAAATAAAATCAAAAAATATCTGATGCAAATTTCGTTATGTTTAAAACAAATTTCTACTTTAATTTGTAAAATAGAAAACATCTTCTAAAGTTCTCGGAAAATTCAAAAATATTCTCAAAAAAAGCTGTTTACATTCAAAAACAAATCTTCTTAGTTTCTAAACTCGAAGAAGATCTTGTTACAATTTCGTAAAACTCCAAAATATTTCATGAGAATCTCGTTGTTTCAAAAACAATATCCAATTTATTTTGCTAAATTGAAAAAATCTTGTAAAGCTCTCGTCAGATCGAAAGAACAATGACTGTAAAATTTAAAAATGTCTTGTTATTTTCAAAAGTCAGTTGAGATTTGGTTCGTTAATTTTAAGAGATTCTTTTGTATTGTTAAAAAAAACATTTGACAAAAAACAATTGACAAGTAAAGTGCTTGCGGTAAGATAGGAAGCAATTATTTTTCTGGAAGGGGCCAGAATTATTTTTCTGGGAGGGGCCAAGCAGGGAGCTGGGGGGTCCCGGCCCTCCTGGCCCCCCTACGGCGCCTATGGTCCAGCGCAGAGTTAAACCTCACGCAGGCTCCTCCAAAGGCCCAACATCTGGTGAAAAAACTTTCACTAAAAAGCACCTCAAGCCACAGCGCAACACGCCCAAAGGTCTAAAAGCCGGAGGGAAGACGACGGCTAAAGTCTTAGAGCCAACGAAACCACCAGTGCCATCGGCATTGCAGAGGCGGATTCAGCACATCAGAGATGCTGCTCAGGCAGCTAACTGTGACAGGGCCAACCTGATCAATGACCGCCTTCAGGTGCCTTTAAGTGAACATGCAACATGTGAAAGCATCGTCAGCAGTCCTCTCTCGAAGGTTCACTGAAGCTCACCTTAACGTCGCTCTTATCCAGGAGCCATATCTAACGGAGGACCAGGTAAGAGGCTTGACCGTGGGTGAGCTTTTGTATTACTCTACCAATACTGGTAGACCCAGAGCATGTTTACTTTATAAAAACAATACTAAATATGTTCCTATTCCAGGTTACTGTACGAAGGACGTAGTAGCGGCCTTTGTAGAGCTGCCGTTCCCGGTTGGCAGGACAGAGATCATCATATGCTGAGCCAACCTTCCCGGGGATTGCACTGAACCAGCGTCACCCGTCATCAGGTACATCGTCGACCTATGCCGGAGGACTAACAAGCAGCTGGTACTTGGCTGTGATGTCAATGCACATTACACTATGTGGTCAAGTTTTAACATCAATTACCGGGGTGAGTTGCTTCTAGATTTTATTTATACTAACAACCTAAATATTCTAAAAAGAGGTAACAAACCCACTTTCATAAACAGAGTCAGGCAGGAGGTCCTAGAGATATCACCATTTGTACTCAATTCCTGAGCACAAAAATCTGCAACTGGAACGTCTCTAATGAAACTTCTATGTCAGATCATAGGCATATCCCATTCAACATAGAATCTAATATCATTTTGTCGAAACGTACAGGAAGCCACAAACGACGAACTGGGAACTATACGACCAGAAATTGTCGGAATGCATGGCAAACTGCTTTCAACTCATCCTGCCCGGAAAGGTCCAGAGCAAGTAACAGAAAAGTAGCTTGGTAGAACCCAGCACTAACTAAGCTCAGATCTCAAACAAGAAAGCTCTTCAATAGGGCCAAAAAAACTGATGAGTGGGAATCGTACAAAGGGCTCTAACAGAGTACAACCACGAAATTAAACGTGCGAAGAGAAATTCCTGGAAATTGTTCTGCCAAGGTATAAACGATTTAATCAGCAGCGCCAGAGTACACAAAATACTTTCTAAAGCACACACTAACAAAATGGGCTTATTAGAGAAACCCGATGGCTCGAGTACCGAAAATGGGAAACAGACGTTAGAACTTTTAGCTCAAACTCATTTCCCAGGATCCTCAACCACAGAACCAAGCAATGAAGAACAGTACACCGTCCCAAAGCCGAGTATACCAACCATATTGGACTAAAAAAACTCAGCCAAGATCTTCACTGCTAACAAGGTTAAATGGTCTATACGTACCTTTAAAACATTTAAATCTCCTGGAGAAGACAGGATATTTCCCGCTTTACTCCAAAGAGGAATGGACCATCTTCTACCAACACTATTATCCATATTAAGGTGATATACATACCAAAAACAGGGCGCCGTCCGAGCAACAATCCTAAATCGTATCGTCCTATCATTATTGATAGGCATATCAAAGATGAGGCTTTGAGATCTCAACCCTTACACTCCAATCAATATGCATATCAACCAGGGAAGTCTACAACCCACGCCTTACAAACCTAGTCACGAAAATCGAGAAATCGATTACGGACAAGGAAATAGCTGTGGGTTGCTTCTTAGATATTGAAGGGGCTTTCGACAACACTGCCTACGAAAGTATCTACTCTGCTGCACAAAAGCGTGGTATTGATCCAAAAACCTGCAGTTGGATCAAAGCCATGCTAGAACGCAGAAAAATAACTTCGACACTAGTCGACTCAACAGTCACAGTCACAGCTGCGAAAGGCTGTCCACAGGGGGGGTACTATCACCTATCCTCTGGTGCTTTGTAGTGGACGACCTTCTTCAAGACCTAATAAAATCCGGTGTCACGGTACAGGGCTACGCTGACGACCTTGCCATCCTTGTTAGAGGTAAATTTGAAGAGACGGTGACAGATCTAGTTCAGAATACCCTAAACCAGGTAGCAACCTGGTGTACTAAAGCAGGATTGGGTATCAACCCAAAGAAAAGCACAATTGTTGCATTCACTAAAAGGAGGTGTAAGGACAAGTTATCTAAGCCTACTCTTTTTGGAGAATCCATAGAGTATGCTAGTGAGGTAATATTCCTGAATGAAAAGCTCTCATGGAATGCTCATTTGGACAAAGTTCTTGAAAGGGACAGAATCTCTCTCTGGACCTGTACGAGCCTTCTCGTCAAAAACTGGGGACTGAGTCCAAAATTAACCGACTGGATGCATACCGTCGTTGCTAGGCCATTATAACTGACGCGGCATCCGTCTGGTGGAAGAAAACAAAGCAGAAAACTATCCAGCTTAAACTGACCAAATTACAAAGACTGACATGCCTGGGTATTACTGTGGCGATGCGCACCACTCCCACAGCTGCCTTAGAGGTGCTTCTCAACCTAGCACCTCTACACCTAGAAATACAGAAAGAAGCTGGGTTCACCATATACAAACTTTTGAGCTCGGTGGACGGGTCAGAGCGCAAAACAGCTTGCCCAACTCTTTCCGCGGAACTCAACAAGGACCCCATACTAGCGATACCTCTTTCTGATTCAATGGTACCGAAATTTAATTTTACAAGGCCATTCAAAGTTGTCCTACCTGAAAGGGAGGATTGGGCCACAAACAAACCCACTCCGAAAATCTGCCAACAGTCTGGGCGCAACTTTATTATTTTATGGGTAGAAGTCCGAAACGTGTTTAATGATGAGATGCGGTGTAGGTTACTATGCGACTGACAACCTAAAAAATAACATTCCAAATAGCCTCCTGGTTATTTCTTAGGTTGACAGTCGCATAGTAACCTACACCGCATCTCATCATTAAACGCGTTTCGGACTTCTACCCATAAAATAATAAAGTTGCGCCCAGACTGCTTGCAGATTTTTTTTTTTTTTATTTACGTATTTTTTTTATCAATAGAATATTCCATAGAAGTAAAAGCGAATTCGATCACATTAAACCTAAGAGATTTTCCGAATCAGTGAAAACTTGAACAATACCCCCAGATGGTTTAATAGGGCAAAATGCTTAAATCGGTTTTTTCCCCTACTATGTTTAAACCTTATAGAAGTAAAAGTGAATTCCAAATCCCAATATACCTAAGAAATATATCAGAATTCGTGAATATGTACACAACCACTTTACACCCCCTTAGGGGTTGGATATCGAAAAATTGTTTAGAGCGTTTCTAGGCGCTTATATAAATAGCCCGCAGAAGTAAAATTGCTTTGATAACTCAACATGTCTAAAAGTTTTAACGAATTTTGTGAAAATGTGGATTCACGGACATTTTTTTTTACTCAACCTCTGAACGCCAATAAAAATCTGAACTTTTCTTTTGCTTTAATTACTCTAATAGCACATCTACATATACGTACTAAGTTTCAACTTTCTAGCATAAGCCGTTTCTGAGATATAAAAAACCACCCCTCTCCCCCGTACCTTAATACCCCTATCAAAAATTTTATTTTTCTAGGATATATCCATAGTGGCTCTATATAATCCTAAATTGTTAGCTTTCTATTCATTATGGTTTTCGAGAAATAAAAATCAGAATGTTTTCCTTTCTACCCCCTTTCACCATCACCCCCAAAATTTTTTTCCCTACTAGAAGTTTACCGACCCCAACTCCTAAGAAATTTTCAAGATCATATCTGATACGGTTTCTGAGATATAAAAATGACATTTTTTGAGAAATTGCTATCCCCTCACTTTCGTGCTCCACCTCCCCCTCAAAAAATTTAGTTTCGGTAGACTCCTCTTGTGATCCCATATACAGAAACTAACGGGCCTATTACGAAACTCGAGTCGAGTGAGTAACTCGACTCACATTTGAACTCGACTCGACCTAAAGTTGGTATTATGAAACTCGACACTTGGAAAGTCCACATCATTTCCAGCAGTCGAGTGAATTTGACATTTTTTTCAAATAAATACTCACTCGATCGGCTCTCATAATACGCAGTTCTTTTTACTCTCGCTTTTTTTTCGACTCAAAGTCGAGTGAAACTCGACAAGTAGGCACTCGTCGAGTTTCATAGTCGCAGAATGTGAGTTTTTTGGTCGAGTCGAGTTTCGTCGTAAATTTTATCTTCCTGGTGTAATTGGTTCGGAAGATATTGTAATCTAAAGTTTTTCACCCCCACACCCTACCACCCCTCTTAAAAATTTTAGCCTTTGTCTAATCTTGAAGTATCCCTAAGGACAACAACAAAGTTTCAATCTTCTGACATCAATTGTTCAGGAGATATCGATTTTAGAATGTTTCAATCCCGTCTTTCATGCGTTAAAGACTCATTGTTTTCCCCCCACTTTCACACCCCTTAACCAATATCGACCATTTTTTTTGCAATTGAGTCCATTATCATAGTACTACATAAGTGTCAAGTTTCAGCCTCCTAGCATAAGTGGTTCCTGAGATCTAGAAACCAAAATTGTTCGTCTAAAACAATCCCCTCTCCTCTCCCCTTGTACCCCCACTCCTCGAAAATATACCAGTCGTAGGGGTTCACACAATCTACCCACCATAAAAATTTCAATTTAATATCTCAACGGGTTTAGGAGCTACGCGCCTTCAAACGATTTTGCGTACCGCGTACGGCATACGGCGGACGGCGTACGGCGTCTACGGCGGACAGACGGAAATTTTATTTTTTTCCTTTTTTGGTGTTTACTAGTTCTAAAACGTGTAAATACAAAATTTCAGGGTCGCAAACTTTTTAGAAATTTCAGGTCGATCACAATACTTTATTATTAAAAAATAATAAAGTACAACCAGGATCTATAATCTGGTACACAGACGGATCTAAACAGATCAAGGTGTAGGAGCAGGAATTTATGGAGTTCGCCCAAATGTCAAATTCTATTGTAGCATGCACATAACATCCATTGTTTTTCAGGCGGAGACTCATGCTATTGAACTATGCATTAGAGAAAATATCAGACGGGGCTACAAAAACCAACAAATATATATTCTCTCGGACAGCAAGGCAGCAATATTGGCACTTCAGTCCGTTCAAATCTACTCCAAACTTGTTTTGAATTGCCTTCAATGCCTGATTGAACTCGGAAATAAGAACAGCTTTAACCTCTTAGGCATGATACACCCTCTGACGATCCTATGCCATCCGATGACGAAACAGCTCCTCCGGAACCAGTCCAGCACAGTCTTATAAAAAACTGGCCTCTCCAGTAAAGGTTTTCCAACTGTCATGCCCTCAGGGACAACGATTAATCAACAGTCGGGGATTTCGTGTTAAGGTTTCACACCAGAAACTCCACTGACGCCGGAAAACAACAAAAAAAAACTTAAACAGACCTCATTTGGATTCCGGGACACAGCGGCTATGAAGGTAATGAAATGGCAGACTTAATGGCTAGGAAAGGTTCAGAAGCTGACTTCATGGGACCATATCCATTCTGTGGGATACCATTAAGCACAGCCAGAATGAACATCCGAATGTGGCAAAATTCTTAAAGTGCCATTCACTGGGACTTGGCACAGGGAAACAGGCACTCAAAGCTTTTTATGCCAAAGCATTCGGAAAAAAGAACATCTGATTATCTAAAATTAAGCAGATGTCAGACCCGAACCCTAGTGGGAGCTCTGACTGGACATTGTCACATGAGGAAGCGTCTCAATAGGATTGGTCTCTCTGAGACTAAAATTTGCAGAATATGGAATGACGAAGACGAAACACCGGAGCATATCCTCTGTGAATGTGAAGGTTAAGCTCACAAAAGACTTAGTCACTTCGGTCAGGGTTTCATGGACCAATCGGAATTCCTGACCATTCCTCTTCGCAAAGTACTAAGCTTCATTGAAAGTGCATGAATTTAAGAGGAAGCATAGTCAATCCGGGGGACGTCACAATAGGCCCAACTGTGGCTTCAGTGACAGAGGTTAACCATACCAACCCCTATTTCCAATCTATCTATCTACTTCAATTTAAACAAACTGATATAATTTACTGCATTCGATAAATTTCAGATATTGAAAATTAACTTCAATAGATAAGATATAGTGCTTTAAAATATATAAAATACAGCAATGTTAAAACTCGCTTACGAGAGGGGTTATATTGATGCCCAGCAAATTTGAAGAAAACATAACTATAGTAAATTTGTATTATTAACCAACTGCTTCCCCTAGTTGAACTATCACTCCACGCCACTGGTCACACCTGTGGTATTCTTGATGAAATGACCCTCACACATTGCAACTTCCAAGAAGTGTGACGTTGGCATGAGATTATTTCAGTCATTACAAGAAATCTTAAAAATGACACAACCAAGCCTGTGGAAGTACACTGAGTCCGCTTACTAAGTTTTATGGGTAGAAGTCCGAAACGTGTTTAATGCTGAGATATTCCTTAGGTTGTCTGTCGCATAGTAACCTACATCGCATCTCAGCATTAAACACGTTTCGGACTTTTACCCATAATATAATAAAGTTGCGCCCAGACTGTTAGCAGATTTTTTTTTTATTTACGTATTTTTTTTTTCAATAGAAGTGAAAGCGAATTCGATATCATTAACCCTAAAAAATTTCGGAATTCGTCAAAACTTGAACAATGCCTTACTCCCCAGCGTGTTTAATATCGAAAAATACTTAAATCGGTTTTTTCCCGACTATATTTAAAGCTTTTAGAAGTGAAAGTGAATTCCCTTAGGGGTTAGATATCGAAAAATTTGGAAAAACGTTTCTAGGCGCTTATATAAAGAGCCCGTAGAAATAAAATTGATTTTATAGCTCGAGATATCTAAAAGATTTAACGAAATTCGTGAAAATGTGGGGAAAAACCTTTTTCACTCACATTTTTCTTACTCCACCTTTGTACCCAAATTAAAATCTTAACTTTTTTTAGCTTTAATTACTCTTCTAGCACATCTACCTTGCTACACTTATCAAAAATTTATTTTTTGGGATGTCTCTGTAGTAGCTCTACACAGTTGTGAATTTTTAGCTTTTTATCCTTTGCTGCTTTCGAGAAATTAAAATTAGAATTTTTTCATTTTCATCCCCTCCCACCATTACCCCTACACCCACACCCTCAAATTTTTTTCTCCGCTAGAGGTCTACTGGTCCTAACTCCTGTAAAATTTTCAAGATCATATTTGATACGGTTCTTGATATATAAAAATTTTATTTTTTGAAAAATTGCTGTCCCCCACTACCGTGCTTCACCTCCTCCCTTAAAAAATGTACTTTTAATAGAGTCCACTGGTAATTCTATATACAGAAACCAAATTTTATCTTCCTCCCACAATTGATTCGGAGTCCAAAGTTTTTCAACCCTTACCCCCACACCTCACCGCCCTCCTTAACAATGTTAACCCCTTTTTTGATTTCTTAGTATCTCTTAAGACAACTACAAAGTTTCAGCCGTCTGACATCAATCGTTGAGGAGATATGGATTTTAGAATGTTTCAGCTTTCAACCGTTTTAGACGGAGTTTACTAGTCCTAAGACGTGGAAATACAAAATTTCAGGGTATCAAATTTTTTGGGAATTTCAGGTCGTTCACAATACTTTTTTATTAAAAAATAATTAAGTAAAAATCGAGAAGGAGAGGGTTCGTTTAGTATTGAAAATTGCGAAAAGATTTTTGATTTGAGTCTGAAAAGTTCGAAAAAACGGCATATTTAGAATAGAATTTATACCTAATTAAATCGTATCGTATCGGAAGCTAGTCATCGGTCGTTTTACAATTGATATCGCGATCGTATTGAAACACTTTTTGTATGGTCGTTCGATTTTATTTAGGTTTGTCTCGACACGACACCGACGGTATCTGACCGATTGATTCATTGCCGACCGAAATATGTCAAAGATTCGCAGGAAATAATCCGAAAAATGATTACAACGTCCGAACTAGTGGCTAGAAAACAGTAAAACGTTTTTTGTTGTCGTTCTGATAAAGTTCGGTACGGGGTACTCAATACCCGAACTAGTTCATGTACCATAGGCCCGAAGAACTAGAAACTTTTTCATTGTCCTGGTACCTTTTCAGTATTGAGAGAACAACGATTAACACGCTTTAATATCTAGTCATACGTTCGATTTTATGCAACAGCACCAGCTACCACAACTGCTTCGTCTTGTGGTTCATGGATTAAGGCGATCCCCGATCACCAGTTCTAGACAATAGTTTTTACGTATGAATGGCATCCTTTGGGACACTTTAATATTTGAATTTGTTTCGGAATTGAGTTCGATCCGACAGTGCTGTCTAGCTGTGTCCTGAAAATGTGTTCAAAACGCATAACGATATTACATCGAGATTAAATAAACTCAAAATAGAAGTCAACACCTAAGAAACCGCTAGAGGAAATCTACAAACATGTAAGTTCCGTGCATTACCCCTTTGTTTACATACCAAGTAAAATCTGCAGCGTTCGACTTTCGTTCCGCAAAACAAAAACATCGGTCAGCTCGTCGGAGTTGAAATCGCCGAAAGCCACCACAAGGCCGTCATGAATGTTGGCAAATACTTGCGGCGTTATATCGTTTGCCCGACATAAATTACGAGCAACAAATAGGAAATATAAAGTCAGGAATGTAAAGAAATGATTCATCTTGAGATGGCAGTCGATGTCGTCGTACGACGGAGATCTGTTTTTCTCTTCAATGTTGTTATGCTATGCACTTGTTATTTTGACATCTTTCCTGAAATTAAAAGACGAGTTAAATTTGACGAATGGTTCCTTTATAGAGTTGTACATTCACCCAAAAGAGTCCAGAAACTAGAAAATTTCCACTTTTTTTGCGATAATTTCATCCGTCACTTCTGATCAAACGTCAATTTGACTGCATACTTAACAGGCGGATTAAATTGCTGACTTGCTGAATATTTTAGTTGCACGATTTGTCGAATGTTTTTGATATCCGGGGGTGTGTTCAAGATACCAGCTGTAGATGCTTTTCGCTAATTTCCATTGTTAATAACCCAGTTGGTAAAATCTGCGAGAATCTCGCAGATTTCTCGGAGACATGTCGCTCTGTCTGCGAGAGTCTCCGAGACGTATGAAAAAAATACACGTATCGAGACAAATACGCACCGATTCTCGGAGACATTCCGGCGAAAGTCGAGATAGCTTAAAATCTATTACAACAGATGGCGCGGAACAGCGCTGCCAACTCTAGCTAAAAGTAAGTAGATCTACTTACTTTTATGCTTATCTCCTTACCTACTTACTGGACACCTCTGTCTACTTACTTTACAATAAAATTCTAAAACTCTTTTCAAGTAAAATTTAATGCGCTTGTTGTACCCAGCATTGTAGCAGCATCCCTATTCCCTGATCTAATCCAGGTGTTTGGATTTCCCCTCGTATCCGCATTGCCAGTGGGTCAGTTTCATAATAACTAACGTAAATAACTCGGTTTGTTTACTGACCTACTGGAAATGCCGGTAGTGTTAAGTATCTTTAAATAATATTGCTAACTTGCGGATTCGGACTTAAGCGCCGGTTCATATTGCCCGGCCGAGGTCGAAGCTACAAACAAAATACAATTGTTTGGAGTTTCAGATTTCGTCACGCAATGTGCGACCGAGACCAAGACCCGGAATTTAATGTCAGCAATGTTTTGCCGAATGACATGTAACTCAGTGTTTTCCCAAAGCGGAAGACAACACTCAGTTCCGTGTCAGTCGGCACTTTTTTAATATATAAGTTTAGTGTTAGCTAGTTGTAGCGCTCAGCAATTTTAAAAGAAAATCAGAACCAACAGATGTCTTGAAAATAAAAGTACTTATTTTAAGTTAACCATCGACAATCTTTTTACATTTTTTCACTTGAAAGTTGGAACCAGTAAGTTATCCGCAAAACTTAATACCTAATTCTTTTTCCAGCTCAAAACTCAAAGGTAATTTGCGTCTCTTTCTGAGGCGCTTATACCTTCTTTTCTCGGTTCTTACTGCGGCGTTCTAACGAATGCCGGGACCAATTTTCAGGTACAAACAAATAATTCCTCCGTAACCTATTCATCTTTCTGACTGTAATATCCAGGGGATATTGCAGTCTCAACATTGGCGCAGCCGGATTGTGACTTGTTAGTATTTATACTAACAAGTAGAATCTACATTTCACTACATCTTTCACTTACGAGTCTAACATTTCTGATTGTTATTGTGAAGAGGAAGATTTAGAAGACTCGCAATTTCAGACAGATTGTTTTACTCATAACCTAGCGTTACTGTTAGTAATTCTCGCTTACGATTAAATTGATTTCTCATTACAAATTCGTATGACAACAATTTGATTTTTTTTTTTTTTTCAATGTTAATCACACAATCAAATTTTCTAATTTTTAAAATTTTAATTCAAAAACAACATACTATTTAAAGTTTTACATAACAGCTTCTTCAATCTCAAAGTTGGTAGCTGGTTTAAATACTGAGCCGCTTCGTAGCTGGTTACAAAATACTAGCACCAGTGAAAATTTCTATTTTTTTTCAAAAATGTCATCTTACGAAGCAACTAGTGAATCAGCCTCTCCAATTCTTCCCATTTTTAATGTAATCCGAACTCCGAATCAAACGGATAGGATACACGAGTACTACTATACGAGTACAACTAAAACGCTCGATAGGGTATTGTGGGAGATCAGGATGACACACCAGACAGCAACAGAAGACATTATAGGTTTCTCAAGGCGTCTGGAGAGTCTGAGGACGACAGCTCACAAAATTATCGATGACCAATATACTACTGCAGACTCAGTGACCTTACTATCCGAAATAAACGAGTCGGTTATAAGGACTTTTAAAATGGGTCTTCTCAATCCAGCAGTACGGCAATGCATGCTCACTAGCACGGAAAACTCATTCCACGAACTAGTAGAAAAAGCTGTCAGCATTTCGCTAAGGTTAAGTTACAATCCTAACATTTTTAAAGGCACAGGTAACACAGGAACATTGCCGCCAATGGGTTATACTCATCCCAGTCGTTTACTGCATTCATCCCAAAAAGAAATTTACCATAAGAAAAATTATTTTCCTCAGTCAAAGATACAAAAAGTCCAAATCGCCAATCCAAACCACATTATCAAATTAAAATGTGAATGGTGTTCAAGGCTAGGTCATAGCGAGGATACTTGTTTTCACAAAAGAAGTTTTTTGGAAAATTACCGAAAACGATTAGAGGACCAGCTCGACAAACAACGCTGCGCTCCGAAAAATAATATTCAAAGTTCAAACCCCAAAAATGTTAGTATCGACACTAACAATAAACACATAAGCATCAATACGATAAATTCAGTTAGTAAAAAAACGACACATCGTAGGAATCAAAAAATAAAAAGGGCTAGAAAAAGGGAGCAAAACAATCCCCGGGAGAGCACGAACTCAAGCCTGGGTAACAGTTTCCTTCAGCTCTTGCACCTCACCTACATATTTATCCGAACGAATGTACTCGGATGTGAGGCAAAACCAACAGTTTGTCCGGCGCGCAGACGATTAAAACGTGCGCACAAAAAACGGAAGGGTATGGATTGCACTAAAAAATCCACCCTAAGCACGTTACCGAAGGACATCGACGACGATGTATTCATCGAGTTCCCTTGTTCCCTAGCAAAATCTGGCAAGATTGTAGTGCAAGTGGACACGGGGGCCGATACGAGTCTTTTACGTCAATCGGCGATGAAGACCCTTCTAATGATGGACAAACACGAAAGAAGACAGTTAGGTGGAGTATTTGGTGGCTTAAGTAGAACCTTAGGCACCGCTCTAATAAGACTTCACCCTAAACTACGTTTCAGAACAAAATGGCATTTGGTAGACGATCTGAATGGAATTCCAGCCGATGGAATTTTAGGTCGGGATTTTTTATGGAACCGATCCGTAATAGATACGACTACCAAAACCCTAATACTTCTCAACGACGAACGCGAGATAGCAGCGAAATTTCCACTTAAGAGATTGACGCAATTGAATCAGCAAGGCAGAGTCCGGTGCATTCAAGCTCGTACACAGAAAGTTACGCAGCCGCGAGTACCAGTCTCAAAGGGAAATTTATTAGAGAAATCTCAGGAACTCAGTTCGGGTATTCACAACGGAAACACTTTCGCAAAAGTGAAACCAAATAAACTATGGATACCTACTGTAAACACTCCTGACGATTTTCCTATAAACACTGACCGTGTTGCAGTCTTCAATAATCTTAAGCGCACAAAAGCTAAGTCCTCGGCGGGCAACATACGTAACAAAACGTATCTCAAGCCCAAAGCCAAAATAATCGAATGTCATTCGGTATAATTTTATTTTCTTTCAGGTTAACAATACATACATAAGAAAACTATACTCACTCCACATCAATTTAACACACACACAAACATAAAAAAAAAACAACATATACTCAAGTAATTTCCGTTTTCTAAATTATAAATAATCGTTAAGTTTCTTTTTTTTATATATAAGCAATGGCAAATCTTTAATAACGCTGCTATCACTATATTAAATAACACGAACTGAAAATTTTTGTTCAAACACATTTAAAAAACGATAATGTGAAAATAAATAAATTTGGAAAATGCAAGAGAAATAGATGTTAAGCATACAATTTAAAAAAAATATATATAAATGACCTTGCATATAGATTAAAAACAAATTAAGTCAGAAATACATAAGGAAAGAAATAAATTAATTAGAAGTAGGAATTTAATAATAAGACAAGTTAAAAACAAAAAACAAAAAATTATGAATATTTTTAAAAAAAATAATGAAATGAATGTAAAAAGTGTCAATTATTAGTAAATAATAAATAATTTGCTTGTAAAAAAAATATCAACATGGCCAACAGCACTTCAAGATGAACTCGCTCTCCAGCCATCATCAACTTGGAGAAGATATCCACGTTCCAGTGACCAGCGTAAACGGTTTCCGAAGGATGTGCCTTCAGATGGTGAAGGAGACGGCAGTAATCATTAAGAATCTACGCCAAAACAGCGAACATGTATGACACATTTTTAACCCCAAATGGGCTTTCGGCACGATGGACAGCGACGATGCGCATAAGGTATATAGCCAGCTCAACACGTTGAATCCTGAATGATTTGTACAACAACAGGCTGCATCCATTCATTTTTGACATAACGGACATAACGGCAATGCTTGAAAAATTGTTGTTATCGGCAAAGACTAAGCCGTTCTCCCGAAATATATATGCGCTACATCAAGTTGCTCGTACAACAACGATGCTAGATGGTTCTGATCTTTTAGTCAAAATAGAGATTCCACTACCCGACCCAGCGATTTATTCGATAAACAAAATCTATTATCTGTCGAAGAAACTCAACGATCGATGGGATCTGATGCTGCAGACACGAATACCATACATAGCGGAAACAGAGTCGCACAGCGCCTTCATTACAATGTCCCCGAGGGATTACTCGCAGTGCACAAGTGTAGCCTACAATGCCACCTCGTCAGTAAATACATGTCGCCACAATAGACCCATACTCAACAACGGGAGTCCAGATTGCCTGGATGAACTATTACAACATTCCACGTCAACAGCAAAAAGTTGCACATATACGGCGGTACCGGCGACTGAAGGAGTGTTGATGAAAATGGAGGCCAGTAACCAGTGGCTTTACAAAATGAAGAATCCACTTATCCTGTCAGTCGAACATCAGGGTGAGCATTACACCGCAAACCTGACTAGCTTTGGTTTTTTGAAATTGTTAAAACCCTGCGAGCTCAGCAACAGAGAGTTGAGGCTGCCATACGAGGAAACGTTATTCACTACAACGGAGTACAAACAGCCAAGGGTTGCCTACGGAGAGTTGTCAGAAGCTATGAAACAGAGTTTGGCAGAATTCGACGTGGAAGATCTAACCCAGAAGCCCCGGAAACTCTTACCACTCCAGGTAGGGAATCATAAGGACATTGCCGAGTCCTTGGCCGAGGGACGCAAATCATTAGAAGAGCTACGAGATGAATTCGCGAGAACATTAAGCACGAGGAGGGTGAGCGAACAAAGGAGCGAAATCTAGTTTCACCGATATTCCATAATTGGAATAAGTACGTTTTTGGTCCTACTGTTAGCGGTCTGTTTGATTGGTTTACGATTTCTTCATGCACACCGAGTGAAAAATCATTCCATACTACCAGCGAACAACCTAGCCAGGAACATCGAGCCGAAGGAGGTCACCACCCACGTTACGTACGATATTCACCCACGAACACATCACCCGGTCGTCCACACGAGGTCAATTCAGAGGGTGCAGAAACCAAAGGAGCCACCACCACGGATTCCGTCTGAATACGAGACTCCGGTGGACCGGGAGGTCTCAGCGAAAATAACAGATGGCATAACGTTCGCGTATTGTTAACATACATATTTTAGTATAAATAAATACACATTGCTATAGTAACTAAATTAAGATAGTATTGTTAATAATTAGTTTTTAAGATGGTCCTATGTAAGCATAAGAGGGTGAATCCAAACTCATCGGATGGGGAGGGATGTTGTACCCAGCATTGTAGCAGCATCCCTATTCCCTGATCTAATCCAGGTGTTTGGATTTCCCCTCGTATCCGCATTGCCAGTGGGTCAGTTTCATAATAACTAACGTAAATAACTCGGTTTGTTTACTGACCTACTGGAAATGCCGGTAGTGTTAAGTATCTTTAAATAATATTGCTAACTTGCGGATTCGGACTTAAGCGCCGGTTCATATTGCCCGGCCGAGGTCGAAGCTACAAACAAAATACAATTGTTTGGAGTTTCAGATTTCGTCACGCAATGTGCGACCGAGACCAAGACCCGGAACTTAATGTCAGCAATGTTTTGCCGAATGACATGTAACTCAGTGTTTTCCCAAAGCGGAAGACAACACTCAGTTCCGTGTCAGTCGGCACTTTTTTAATATATAAGTTTAGTGTTAGCTAGTTGTAGCGCTCAGTAATTTTAAAAGAAAACCAGAGACTACGGACGTGTTCCGTCAAAGAGAATAAAAAAGTATTATTTAAATCCGAATCATTGTCTATCATTATTTCTACAGAGTCAGTGAGTATAAGCTTAACAACTTTTCAACCCTTTTCCTTTTTATTTTTTCAGCTAAAAAACAAACTCAAAGGTAATTTGCGTCTCTTTCTGAGGCGCTTATACCTGCTCTTCTCGGTTCTTACTGCGGCGTTCTCACGAATGCCCGAACCACTTTTCAGATCAAATCATTTAAATTTCTCCGTACTTTCGACTCATCTTTCTGACTGTAATATCCAGGGGATATTGCAGTCTCAACACGCTTATTCTATTATATTGTGTAAACGGAATCCACTGTACTACTGTACATAGATAACAAAATCAACAAGAAAAGCATTTTAGTGAGAACTAAACATTGAAAGGACATTATTGTTGAAGACCATAAATTATAAAAACTCGATGATGAATTTACTCTGTTAAATAATTATTTGGAAAAAAATAATTCTAATTTAGAAGAAGATATATGTAGTGTTTTGGCAAGATCTTTCTTCTGTCCAGATAGGTGAACAGAAGGCTTTTGTAACCTTATGTAATTTTGTATTTAATATCTTGGCCTTTCCACATTCATCCGCAAATATCGAACGTGTTTTTTCACCCAAAGCCAGGAACTTAATTGGAAATACGTCAATCAAAGAATGTTTAGAAGCCAAGGTACTTCTTAAAATTTCAGAGTCAAACTGTTTTGATTTGAAAATATTACCCAAAATGTTTAACAAATTCAAGCAAAATATGTATAGTTTCAAATGAAACGACCAACAATAACTTTAAATTCTTTAACATTCATAGATTTTTATATTTACACGTAAGGTATAATGTTGCATTTGATTAACAAAAACTATCTAAAGTGCCACCAATGTAACAATATCTTTTTCATAAAAGTAGATTTTACCCGTAAGACATTTTGTGTATATTTTAAGGGATTTCGGGACATTTTAGTTTACTTCTAATAAAATAAAACTTTATACTTTTCGTATACAATACAAATAATGTGAATTTTATTTTAATGCTATACATATAACATATTAGTATCAAAATTTAATTAATAAAAAATACTTATTACTTTATCTACTTACCTATTTTGCTTTTCTACTTACTTTGCTGCAAAAAATCTACTTACTTAACAAAAAATTAGTTGGCAGCACTGGCGCGGAACAATAAATTTGTAGCTATCGCGACTTTCGCCGAAATGTCTCCGAGAATCGGTGCGCATTTGTCTCGATACGTGTATTTTTTTCATATAACGTCTCGGAGATTCTCGCAGACAGATCGACATGTCTCCGAGAAATCTGCGAGATTCTCGCAGATTTTACCAACTGGGGCTGCAGACCCTGTAAAAAAACTTCTTAAATACATACGTATCTTCCAATATTTATTTATGATATTAAAATGATACAATGTGTACAACCAAAAGATAACAGCAATATAAATTACAAAAATTAAAAAAAAAATTCTTAATGGTATACTGCATTGAAATTTTGACTATCTTCAGGAGTATCCACCTATCATTCAATACATTCTATCCGGTTTCCATTTCCGATACATTTCTATAAAAAAGGTAAGCTTTCAAATTCAAAATATTGAAAAACAGAACGTATTTTTAGCAGCGTATATTTGTCTTACCTAGAGATATTGGATTCACAATTTTTTCAATTTTAAAAAATCTGACAAAATAAAATAATAAATAATTTAATGAAATAAATGAATGACATGAATGAAAATAATTGTATGTCATTCATTTATTTTGTTGCTGTCATCACAAAGAAGAAACCGCTAGATGGTATTATAATTTTTCTCTACACCTGGTGACACTTGGTTCATTTGGAATAGAAACGTCTTGAAAGAGACTCGTTACCAACTGGGAAAACATTGACGAATGGTAAAGTTGGAAATCTCCACCTGGTGGCAAAAAAACTACCCTTTCAGATATACCTCGTTCACGTGGTCAACGACGTACCGCTACGTAGCACTTCGTAGTATCACGTGAACACACGAAATTTTGCTACGGAGCGGTTTTTCTACAACGTAGCAAAACCGCGTAGTGTAGTGTAGTGGATTTGCTAATCCTTCCCAAGAGAACACTTGCCGTTGCGCTCCGTATTACTTTTCGAGTGAATTGTCAAAAAACTGTGTTGACAGACAACTTTATTTGTTTGGATTTTCTCAACTATTCTAATACCAGTGCCTTTAATGACTCCATTTCGCTGAAAAATAAAAGAAGGAAGGTTATTTAAGAAATAAAACGACGAATGTAATTTTTTTTTAATTAAATAAATACCAGTTGTGACAGCTGTCAACTAATAATGAAGAGCGCGAAACGTCAACTCACTTCACGTGAACACTCATATATCAACCGGATTTCATAATACGCTACACTACACTACGCAGCCACGTGAACGAGGTAATAGACAAATTTTTGTCAGCTGACTGTTAAATGGCGGTTCGTGTGTAATTTTCTGATTTGGAGCTCGGGAAGTTTTCGATTTTTTCTTAATTTCATTATGAAAGACATAATAAAAATTGATGACGATCGGTGCGGTTGATAGTAAGGTATCCATTTCCGATTCTACATTCCGAAAATGTTAGACTCAAACCCGCACAACGAAGTCAGAAAATGAACAACTTTTCTTTATGAACGGGCGGTATAAACTTCTAAATAACTTCACAAATGTTTTATATTCCGGTAAACAGAAATATGGAATGATTTTTAAATTATTTAAAAGGAACATAAACCGTTTTTTCGTTACATTTTTCTTTCATTTTGGTGCTTGAAATTGGTTTCAGAAAAAAATAAATTTTGTTTTTGATATGTTATGATACGTTGGTCCTTCTTATTTAATGTTGAGGTTCATTTAAATTCACTTCAAGCGATATTTTGGAGTAAAACACTTTTATTCTAGCTCAATCTCAATTTTGTATGAAAACCACATGCAACTGTCAGTTTCTGTCTATCTTATAGGGTTCCGAAATTTGCCACCAGAGCACATGGTATATTCGTCAATAGTTTTCCATTTGGACAATGAACAGATCTTGTGTCAAATTGCAAGCACGAGAAAGCAGCTTTTTGGTTGTTTTGGACACACAAAAGCAGCTATAGCAGAAATCATGAACAGACCCCCGACTGGAAGTTCGTTTAATGCGACAGACTATTTCCATACTATGGTGGGTTATATGAAAGATCTAATAGAGAAACAAACCCATAGCCGTTCTCTACTGATTTGTTTTTCATACATTCGATTTGAAATTTCTAGCCGTAAAAGCTCTTCCATCCCAAAAAGCTTCACTAACCACTAGTTCAAAAAGCTTGAGTTTAGCCGAAAAGGGGAACAATTTTAAATGATGTTAAGTTCATTCATCGTTGTTTCAGTTTACTTTTGGTGAAATTTTATTTTATAGGATAACGAGAGGGTAAGAAATATTAAAGTTAATTTTACTTTACTATTTTCTAATAATACAGTATCGTGACCGATTTTTTTAAAAAAAAAATTTAATTTATTTAAAATAGACCCCTAGCAGAAAAAAAATTTTTTGTGTTGATGGTGGGGGAGGGTGAAAAGGAAAAGGTTCCGATTTTTATATCTCGATAACATATAATGATACAAAGCTGAAACTTGGTATTTAGATAGAGCTATATTAGTAGCATGTTGGAAAAATATAATTTTTTATAGAGGTGGTATGGTACGGGGGTAGGGGGTGTTTTTTCTATCTATAGAACGGCTTATGCTACAAAGATGAAACTCGGTATGTATGTGTAAATCAACTAGAAAAGTAATTTAGATAAAAAAAAATTCAAATATTTATTGGCGTTCGGAAGGGGGCGAAAAAAATTATCAGTGAAAATGGAATGCATATATTTTCACGGTTTTCGTCATATCTATTAGGTCTTTAAAAATATTGAATTCATTTTTATTGTACGACTTTTTCATATAAATACCTAGAAAGTATATTCAGGATTTTTTGAAATTCGATCCCTAAGGGAGTAGAAAGGGGGTTGCATATTTTTTCACGAATTCTGCCATATCCCACAGGTCTGATCAGATATCGAATATCTCTTTACTCTCATAGGCTTACGTAATAATAGCCTGAAACCCATTTTTAAGTTTTTTCATTTTTCAGCCCCTAAGAGGGTATAAAAGGGTTGAACAAGTTTTCACGAATTCCCTCATATCTTTTAGAAGTGATAAGAAATTGTATTGGTTTTTACTTTCTCGTGTTGTTTTCATATTTATCTATTAACTCCTTTCAGGATTTTTGGATATTCAACACCCAAGTGGGTATAAGGAGGTTGCATATCTGATAATATATCGAATTCATTCTTACTTCCTAAGGTTTCCTATATAAGCGCCAAAAAGTCAATTTCCGTATTTTTAGATATTTAATCCTAGCGGGTGTAAGGAGGTTGTATGCTTTTCAAAGCTTCGATATATTGCTTAGCTTTCATGAGATATTAGATCGCTTTTCACTTCCACAGACTTCTTATATAATCGCCTACAAACCGATTTCTCAATTTTTGGATATTCAACCCCCAAGGGTTTGCATATGTTTTCACAATTTTTCCATCCCTTAGTTCTGATGAGATATAAAATTGGTTATTACGGCATTTGATGTAATGACCTAAAAACCAATTTCACGATTTTTTGAATTTCAAAAACCAAGGGGGTGTGAAGGGTTTGCTTACGTTTTCACAAATTTTTCAAAATCCCTTGTGTCTCATGAGATATCAAGTTGCTTCTTATGAAATCGTCTAAAAACCTGTTCCACAATTTTTTCGAAATTGAAACCCCAAGTGGAACTGTTAAAAATATTCGCTCTAATCAGAAGCCAGCACGGACGGTGCCGAAATCGAACCAGTTGCTATCAGTCTTTCGACGCATTCGGACGTGCAATCATTAACCAAGTTTAAGTCTTAATGTACATAATTAGCTACTACTGTAATATATCAGTTTCTTTATTATTTGCTGCCTTTGATTTCGGTCTAACGCCCTTTCGTTTGAGTTTTTCGACAGGAATTAATGGCTTTATATACGTTTTAACAATTCGTCATATCTCTTAATTCTGATAGGGCAGCAAATTGGTTTTTTCTTCTATGGGCTTTTAGTGTACATAATATACCGAAATTAGAATAGTCTACACGGACTTTTCCAATGTTTAATCGGCTTAAAATCTCTATTTTAAATATTTTTTTTTTAAGACCAAAAATAACTATCCAAGAAACCTCATAATTTCGAAACAACTGATGATATACCTCGACTTTGACCGCTCCCGAACTTTGACTCGAATATAATAAAGTTTCGCCCAGACTATTGGCAGATTTTTTTTTAAATGGTTTGTATTATGTGGTGCAGTAATCTCATTAGAATTGGAGTAAATGTTTACTGATTTCCGTTTAATAGACTTTTATGTCATTTTGTAATTGTTTTTTATTTCTATATACTATATTGTTGCATCCGCGGTTTTTGTGCGTTAGTAATGTTCATATGGCATATTTCACGTTACGTACTCATGAAAATACATATAAGATTAATAAGTTCTCTCACCAGACATAATAAGAAATATTTATATCGGTTTTTATTTAAATCTGGTCCAATTCCTGCGAGTTGATTTCATGGACGGAATAGTGTGGTAGTATCCGGCGTGAACACGAATAAGATTTAAGCCCCATCCAATATTTTACTAATATTCATAAATTTCAATCATGCTCGTACATGCAAACAGAAATTTAATTTTTTTATGCATATGAGTATTAAAACGAGGTATAAAAACAAAATTTTTTTCGATTTTTGTGAACTTGTTCTTTTAAAATTACACGTATTTTCACCAATGTATCCAACTACCTATATTAGTTCATTTTATTATTGTATTATGTAAGATATTATAATATGTAGTACAAACAAATATAATAGATGTATCGATATCTCATTATTTTTGCTCTTCACTAACCTTTAATTATTATAAATTCATGCATTCATTTAATAAGGCATTCGCCATTAGTACCTATATACCTACGTACTTTGTTTGTTCGTCATATTTAAATATTCTTTAAAAAAAAACAAGTCTGAATTTACTTCATAATTTTGACTTCTAGTATCCTGTTAGCGAATTCTGTAACAGTAATTTTTCGTTCGATTTGCCTGATATTCGGTTTTTTAAGTGCAAATATTGAAATATTAATGTGTGCATAATGTTAAGCTCCTAACTTGAAGAATCGTTAATACCTGTTTTAGGGACTTTGGTATAAGAGGTACTGGAAGGAGTGAAATGATATCGCCCCTTAACGAACTTAGTCTTACAAAACGTATTTGATCGTGAAAAAATGTGACCGTCATCCGCTTCTGAGCTATCATGCCAACAAACGAACGGACAAGCGTTTTTGGAGTTTTTGGTCATAGCTGAACGAAAAATAATAATTACCTCTTTTTTATCTGTGGCTCCATGATTTGCGTTATATACCTACCTTTCGGGCCTGAACAATTTTTTTATATATTTTTTGTCAAATGGCTCCACAGTCATAAGTTCCAAGTTTCAACTTCCTTTTGTAAGCGGTTGCTCATGCTCCCTCCGCTTTCCTCCATATTGTCCGCAGTCTCCAAAAAGTCACTACTCTACCCTGTCTACCCACTTAAAAAATTTCAATTCAATAGATAAAGGGCTTGTGAGATACTCGCATTCGAACACGCATGGCGGGAAATTTTGAGGTCTAGTAGTCGTTAAACGAAAATTTAAAATATCAGGGTAGGGGAATCGTTCGCATTGAAGAAAGCTTTCAAGTACGAAAACAGTGACCTCCTTACACTTCCCACAAAGTCGCTTTCATTGCCCACAAGTAACGGATCAGACAATGTTAGAGAGTTGTCTCTCTATTAGTACTTACTCTATGGTTATGTCAGGCCCGTAGCCAGCTAGGTGCTGAAGGGAGCTGAGCTCCCCTGAGATTTGGGGAGCACCTTCTGAGATTTGGGAAGCTCTCTTAAAAAAATTCGTTCATCGAGAGAAGAATTTTCCGATTTGTGTATTCAAACCAATTTCAAATGTTTCGCGCGTGTCTAATGCATTTTTTATAATTAGCATTGTTTCATGTTTCTTATGTTGGCAGCATTTTGCGTGCAAAATAGAGCTGTCATGTGTCAACCACTATCATATTACTGTTTCATTCGTTACCGAAAAAATGAAGCTGAAGCGTGAAAAGAAAACACCAAAGGATGTGGTGAATCAGAAGAAAATCAAGTCTTTTTTTGGTAAGCCGGCGAAAAAAGTGAATTTTGTTCGTGAAATAGCTTGTCAATTGCATTCCTTCGAGTTTGAGGTCAGCGTGTTTGTGGTGTGCGATTCAGAGTGTGTTCATGGTTCGGATAATGTCTTTCCAGAACCATCTATTAGTTCGTCTGCTGAATCACGTGAGCCGAGTTCGAGTGCAGTGAAATCGACAGTTGTTATCGAAACGGACAAAATTCAAAAATCAGCGCACTGCGACGATCACGGTATCAAATCGTAAGTTGATATTGAACGATTTTAGATTTTTTTTTGCGTTGTCAAAATTTAATTTTTGTGTGTAACTTTCAGCTACAATTAATTTGAAGCCGAAAATTATCGATTCGAGCGCAGCAAATGATTTGCCGCCCGACATTTCACCGATGGGTGAAGAAAAATGCAAACAAAATCTTCAAGGGCACCGTTTTCCGAAACACAGTGACAGTGGCCGATCGTTTCAATTGAAATTGCTGGAGAAACATGATTGGTTGGAATATTCGAAAGAGAGAGACACCGTTTACTGCTACCCTTGTCGTCAATTCGGAATCGGTAATAAGAGTGACGTCTTCTGCACCAGCGGTTTCAACAATTGGCAGAAAGCGCTTTCCAATAATCAAGGTTCTCAATGTCATGAAAACAGCTCGATACATGTTTCTTCAATGCTTTCGTGGAAAGAGCATCAATCGAGAACTTTGAGAAAGCATGAAGTTTCGAGCCTTCTCAATGAAACTGTTCTTGAGAAGCGACGTTATTATTTTAAAGCTATCGTTTCTACTATTTTATTCTTGGCCAAAAGCGAGTTGGCTTTCCGCGGTGATTGGAATGAAGAAGAAAATGATGAGTATGGCCATTTCCGGAACCTGTTCAAACACACACTTGACAAGGATGAGCGTTTACAACAGTGCCAAAAAATCATGCCAGCTAATGCGTTATATACGTCGCCGCAAATACAAAATTAAATCATTCATATCGCAGCGGAAATTCTGCGTGAAAACATCGTGTCTGAAATTAATGAATCATCATTTTTTACTCTAATGTCAGATGGTATGCGAGACAGAAATGGCAATGAAATTTTGTCAATCGTCTTCCGATACATAAAAGACGGTTAACCAGTTGAAACACTCCTTGGATTCGAAAAAGCAATCGACATTAATGCACGAGGCCTTACTAAGATAATTGTCGATAGTATTCAAAAATATGGTCTGGACGAAAGAAAGTTTTTGAGTCAATGCTTTGACGGCGCGTACGTCATGAGTGGCAAGGATGGTGGAGTTCAAAAATTAGTTCAAGAACACTACAACAGACCGATTCCTTATGTACACTGTTTCAACCATCGTCTCCACCTGGTTGTTATTGCTGCCGTATCGGAAACAGATAGATGTCGCCTTTTCTTTGATCAAGTACACCTACTACACAATTTCTTTAATCATTTCAAAATTCGCAAGGAAAATGAGGGTACAAACATTCCGCGGCTAATTGAAACGCGTTGGTCTGGCCATTTAAAGGCGATTGAGTGTATCAGTAAAAATTACACTGAAATATTCGCTGCGCTCAAAAAGATATCGGACGGGAAATGCACCAAAAGAAAAATTGACGCAGAAGATGTGGCATTGGCTGCCGGAATAGCTACAGCAATAACAGATAAGAAATTCATTTTTGTACTCCATTTTATGTGCGAACTTTTGGGTGTCATAGAACCAGCAAATCGACTCCTGCAATCTCGTGATATCGGCTTCCGACAAGCAATGCCGATTATTGAAGCGGTAATGGAAAAATTACTTAATTTGCGAACCGATGAACTGCACAATCATTATCTGAAATTAACAGAAGATACTATGATCGCCAATGGACTCACAACGACGCGGAATCTGGGAAGAATCCGTCGACGATCATTACGTCTAAGTGATACTGTTGTGATGAGCACTCTTGGCGAAAGACAATCTGAAAACGAAGCGTCGCTGCTTAAATCGGTTCATTTCGAAGTGATCGACCGCGTTATTTGTGAAATGAGAAATCGATTCAACCACAACAACAATATTTTGTTGGCGATTGCGGCAGCTAACGAAATCGATCAGGATGGTTTAGAACTGCCTTTACAAGTTGAAATTTCTGTCGCTAAGGCTTTCCTAGCAAAAGAGAAAATAAAACCAGAAAATCAAGGCTGCAGTGCATTACAAAAGTTGTGTTCGGTAAAGAGCGCTCTCCCGCAGACGTATCGCTTGTTAGAAGCCGTTGATACCTTCGGCAGTAGTACTTCTGTTTGTGAATGTGCATTTTCGGCTGTATCGAGAATCGACACTGTACGACGTATGTCGATGACGAATCAACGGATGTGTGACCTGTCATTTCTTGCTTTTGAGAAGAAGAAACTGTCTTCCGTCGATGAAGATATGATCATGCGAAAATATGCAACACAGAATCGAAAAAATCAACTTTATTAATATATTCATACAACTAGTCTCATTGGCATTCTGAATTACCCATATAAAATAAACAACTTTTATAAAATGAGATTCATTCAAATATATTGATTTTATCTTGTCGAAAATTGAGTATTTTTTTCAGCTTTAATGTTATGTGAAAAAACGGGCTCCCTTCAAAATCTCCTCAGCACTCTCGAGAATTCAAACCTGGCTACGGGCCTGGGTTATATAGAGAACGCACGTCAAACAACGCTAGTCTGCAGCAAAGGGCGAGGGAGATGAACAATTCCTTCATTGAAGGCCACCAAAAAGCTCTACTGAGCACATTTTCAGAATCCAACTTGGCCAGCTATCCGGAACAATCTGCGTTCGCGGGCTTTTCCACAAATAGTGAGGAAGTTGAAGGAATTCTATCCAGAATAAATGCAAAAGTGTCATTTGGTTTGGATGGAGTTCCTAATAAGGTGTTGAAAAAAAAACCGAACGGTCTTGGCTAAGCCACTAGCAGTGATCTTTAACAATTGCTTGAATCATGGGTACTTCCCGCCGTTTTGGAAAAAAGCCTTGCTAATTCCAATTCCAAAGGGGACCATCAGACAACTTGAATCTTTTAGACCAATCTCGATGCTATCAAACACTGGGAAAGTTTTCGAAAAAGTTATCCTCTCATTTTTCGGATGGCATGATTCTAGACATGCAATTCGGTTTTGAAACACAAAAATCCACGGAACAGGTCATAATGGTTCTTCATAAGTTTATTTCGGATAATCTAAGAGAGAAAAGATGCACTGTGGCGTGTGCTTTGGATTTCCAAAAGGCATTTGACTCTGTATGGGTTGATAGACTGATACTCAAGTTCATTAAAGCTAACTGCCCCCCTCCACTCTGTAGGATATTGATTGACTTCCTGAGCCATAGAGAATTCAAGGTAAAAATAGCGGGATGCCTATCACAGGATATTCCTTTGCAATCCGGAGTCCCCAGGGCTCGATTTTAGGCCCGGCTCTTTTCAATTTTTATCTCTGGGACATCCCAATAGGCCCTCCAAATAACCAACAACACCCTTCACATCCTGGTAGGCAATTAGGTCTCATGTTTGCAGACGACATAATAGTGATGTCAAGTGATAAGCGGCCGTCTAAAGCACAAATAAGCACTCAGATTTTGGTCAGGAATATAGCAGAATTCCTATCAGAATGAGCACTAAATATCAATACCACCAAATCCGAAGTAATATGCTTCAGAAATGCTAGCGGTAAAGGCCACCGGAAAGCAAAAAGATCAAAATAAATGTTTATGGGATAACAATCCCAATATACTGAAATGGGTTATAGAGTAAACATCGATGAAACGAAATCTAAATGATAGCACTCAGGATGGTTGCAGCTGATCAACAGAAAATAAGGGAATGAATCTAGAATAAAATAAGATAATATAAAATAAAATAGCTATTCAATTGGGATAGTCATTGAGGAAGAAAAATACAAATATAAAGCTAAATGAAAAACACGGACCAACTATCCTTCGATTAGAGTTAAACACTCTTGTGATTAAATGTGAATAAATGTAAATAAGAAAATGTATATAGGGATAAGTAGGGAAAAAATAAAATACAAAAAATAATAATAACCAAAATATAAAAGTAGCAAATTTATTATCAATAATTATTAGTACATGCTAAACTGAGAAAAATGTCTAGTTATATGAGTATCGGGTTTATTAGTAAGAGTAGGTTGGAATTAACGAAATAATGAACAACAAGTATAGTAGATATGTTTGATAATGTAAAAACTATTGCCAATAAGTTAAATAAACAAAACAAAACATATGTAAACAAATATGATAATGTAAAAAAAAAACTACAGCTGAAAGTACTATGTAGACAAATGTAAATAATAAATGTATTATTATGTACATGCTTTACTTAAGAAAATGTCTAGTTATATGAATATGGAAATTAATAGTTAAGAGAATGTGGAAATTAATGAAATAATGAACTACAAATATATATGTATGATGTAAAAACTATTGCCAATAACAAAACAAAATGTAAATATGTGTGATAATAGGTCTGTTCTTTTTGGCTACATCTTCTACACTTTTCTGCACCCGCTCAAGAGTTAGTGCAGAAAAGTGTAGAAAAGTGTAGAAGGTGTAGGCAAAAAGAACAGACCTAATGTAAATATTATAATAATAATCAATTCCCAAAAATATAATCGGGGGTGTGTTCAAGATGCCAGCTATAGCTGCTTCTTCTTTACCATCTGTCAAAATTGATAGCTGTATGCAGATAAAATTGACTTTGTGCATTTATGAAAATACTGTTTTGAATGAATATATGCAAAAATATTGAATGGCAATAAATTTGCATTGATAGAATTGAGAGAACAAAGCAAATAAAAAAGTCCGGAATTTTAGCTGTCACGTTTCTACACTAACCCGTTCTTTTTGCGCGATCTACACCCTACACTTTCAATGTAAGGTGTATTACACTGAAAGTGTAAACTACACTAAAGTGTTAATTTAAACTGGCAAAAAGAACAAACCTATAATAAAATGAAGTGAAAGAGAGCACTACTAGTAGTGTCTTTAAATTTTTCGCTTATTTTAATTGTTAATAAATCATTTTCCATTTTAAACATTCAAAAAGACGTTGAGACGAAACTAACAGCTACACACACATATGAATATTTCAATAGCTGCTATCTTGCTACAGTCCGGAGTATGAGCAACAAAAAGCAGTTATGGAAGCAGCTTTTTAAAAATCTTAGACAGATCTAGTGTCAAATAGCAAGCATGAGAAAGCATCTTTTTGGTTGCTTTGGACACACAAAAGCATACAAAAGCAGCTAATAGCAGCTATAGCAGAAATCATGAACAGAGCCAGAATAAACATTTTACAGAGCAGTCATATAGCAATATGTACACATACTCACCATGCAGCACATACTCATCATGCAGCACAACAAGAGGACGAGTACCAGGAAACGACATCGCCAAAACATACTAATAACATCACGATATTTTCGCTTCCCAAAGATGACTCAGAAGTATAAACACCAAAACATAATAATAACATCGCGATATTTTCGATTCTCAAAAGATGATGACACAGAAGTATAAACACAAAAACTTAATCACCCTTTATCCCAATATTGTAACAGAGACCTTTTATTAAAATTGCAATTATTGAATTCGCAATCAGAAAATCAAAATGTAATTACCCTTTATCCCAAGTTTATAAGAGGCCAAGCAACTGAAGCCGAGCCCTAGTCCTAAGTCACAGTTTAATCGATCAAGTAAATAAAACACAATAAAAACTACCCGAGTATTTTTCTTCATTACCTGGAATTTATTTAGTGTACCTGATAAAGTGCATGGAGCGACTAAGTTCCTAAAAACGTGATTAAAGTGTAAGTAGCGTCCAAGTTCCTAATTGTCTAATATTAATTAGATCCGCAAGAAATGACTTTCTAAGTCGAATACAAAGAGTAACTTATTACTCGATAGGAAACTAAAAAAAAGGAAAAGATAATTATTATCTTTTTCCTAAAATTGGATCCGCATTGGATCCGCAACTGATCGAATCTTAAAAGATTGCAAAGAGTTGACTAATACCTCGTTCACGTGGTAGCGTAGTGTAGT
The DNA here is from genome assembly GCA_951812415.1 of Beris morrisii. NCBI lineage: Eukaryota > Metazoa > Arthropoda > Insecta > Diptera > Stratiomyidae > Beris > Beris morrisii. The sequence continues at coordinate 91,973,638 of OX638310.1, read as the reverse complement.
GTAGCGTATTATGAAATCCGGTTGATATATGAGTGTTCACGTGAAGTGAATTGACGTTTCGCACTCTTGATTATTAATTGACAGCTGTCACAACTGGTATTTATTTTATTAAAAAAAAAATTACATTCGTCGTTTTATTTCTTAAATAACCTTTCTTCTTTTATTTTTCAGCGAAATGGAGTCATTAAAGGCACTGGTATTAGAATCGTTGAGAAAATCCAAACAAATAAAGTTGTCTGTCAACACAGTTTTTTGACAATTCACTCGAAAAGTAATACGGAGCGCAACGGCAAGTGTTCTCGTGAGAAGGATTAGCAAATCCACTACACTACCCCAGTAGGACCAGTAATGATTACAGAATCGATCCAGTAATCATTATTAGTAAGCGACTATGTCGCCTTTTCAGATTACATCATCGATTCTTTTAACATAGCGATGTCCTAGGCGGTAATGTATAGCTTAATAGCTGAACTGTTACCATTTGCATGGCTAAATAATCGATTGTGGAATGAATGGAAAATGAAATGTTACCATTGACATGATTTTGGAATCGATTAGAGAATGAATAAAAAAAGAAAAGTTACCGACATGATTATTCGTATAGAATAAAGCGTATTTGTCTACAAAAAAAAAATTAATTATATTCTTCAATAAGATAATTCATAAAAACATTTTATAAAATATTTAATTAATAACATTTTCTTTATTTTCCTTCGCCCTTGCTTGGCGCGAAATGCATGCATTTTTGAAAATCCGGTTTTTATTTATTTGAAACGCCTTTTTGATGGCTTTTTTTAAATCGTCGGCACAGTACCCATCTTCTCTCAATAGAGCTCCTTTAAATAGAAATGATCTTAAAGTAAAATGGCATAGTTCTAATTGTTGTGATTGTACTTACCGAATAATACGTCCACAACATTTTTATAGTTTCGAAATGCTTCCTTCGCGCAAGCCGTCATAATTGAAGTCTAGTTTTATTTGTTCACCAAATAGTTTATTAAACCGTTTTTTTAAAGGATCATTACCAATAATGAGTTTTACTTTATTTATCTGTAAAAAATATATTTTGTGAAAACAACATAATTTTTCAACTAGAAAGTAGTACTTACGAACTCTTCTTTATTTTCGGTAATGTCTACGTCGATTTTTTTTGGATCTTCCTTTGAATTTACCGGGAAACGAGACAGGTTTTCGTTTACTTCTGTTTTTTTTTTAATATCTGCTTTAATAATGCAGTATTGGTCGCAATGGCCTTCATTATTTCTATATTTTGCTTTTTTATTAACTCTGAAATTTTTTTAAAATGTAATTCAGTTTTGGAATGGTTGTTTTAAAATTCAATAACTGTTAAGTTGTCAATTTTTTCGTCAATTTTATTCTCAAATTTTTCTGGAAAATGTAATTGGTGTGTAAATACATATGTATTAAGTAATTACGTTTTTATAATTTTATCACTTACTATTATTTAGTTCAGACGCACCTAAATCTGCATTGCAGCGATGCAACGGAGTCGCGTTGAAGTGTTGTAGAGGTGGTTCAAATTTGTTGTGCTGCAATGACTTCTGTTCTTCAACGTTTTTAGACATTTTGCTATAAAGTGATAATAAAAAATATAGATTACATTATGTATTAATTATGATGTATTGATGGTTTTCTACAATAAGAATTATTTCATTATATCATTACTTACTTTATGAGACATATTCGTGAAGAAGATCCTGCAGTAGTTTCAATACGAAATTTTAAAAATTCTTATCCTATGTCGTTTTCCACCATATAGACTACATACTAGAGTTTGAGTTTTGTTCAGATTTTTAAAAATGCGTAAAATAAGAACAAATCCAAAACTCTATTTGAACCGAACCGACAGTATTTTGTGGCAGTTTTGTTTTTGTCTAAAAAATATTTAACAATAATTCTTTGTAATAAATAAAAATACTCACGAAAAAATCTTAAGACACTATTATAAACTGGTATTACACATTTTTAAATTTTTTTTAATTCACTTTACCACCAAACCAAGCACTTCAAAAATCAAAACGACAATGACAAACGCAAAACAATGCGCAGCTAGCATTTTTTCCGTTTTTCTTTTGTTTCCGCGAATTGAACTAATCGAATTTTTCCTAGAAAGAAAAGAATTTAGACACTTCCATTACCGTTTCCATTATTTTGGCATATTTTCGTAATGCATTCATATTTTGACAAATTTCATTCATGCATTCATGCAATTCAATTTGAATCGATGCGAAATGTCCGACTGGGACACTACGCGGTTTTGCTACGTTGTAGAAAAACCGCTCCGTAGCAAAATTTCGTGTGTTCACGTGATACTACGAAGTGCTACGTAGCGGTACGTCGTTGACCACGTGAACGAGGTATAAGACTCTATAATTGACGGTATTGCAAAACCGAGAGCAGAATTTTCCAAGAATTCGCTCGTTTCCCTGCAAGTGAAAATTGCTGAGGGAATCTAATACAAAAATTTGCTAAAAGTTAATAACTGACGGCATTGTAAAGCCGAGAGCAGAATTTTGCGAGAATTCGCTCGTTCCCCTGCAAGTGCAGATTGCTGAGGGAATCTAACAAAGTTACTAGACCTTAAAACTAGAAAAGTGAAGACAAAAAGATCTCAAATATAAAAGAGGATACTATCCCAATATAAAAAAACATACTGCAGTCACGATCGGCTGCAAGCCAATCGTATAATACTCTAGATGAATACTGAACTCCAATTTATATTGTAATTGGGGATAAAGTAGAATTACGTGTGTGCATGTTGTATGTCCTTTATTAAGGACTGCCATTAGATTGCTACTCAAAACTAAAAGACAATATTCAGTGTTTAATTTCATATCTTGAACTGGGTAAGTCTTCGAAAAAAAATTTCCTTTTTGAATGGCTTTCACATGGGAGGTGCAGGAAGGACTCACTCGATTTCTCACATATTTATCCTTTTCCTTGGAACCATTTAAAAATGAACGTGTACAAAATTTCAAATTCGATTGTTGAACACGTGTCTTACGGACATTTTGTATGGCAGCTATCAGAAGGAGTAAAAAGATTTTACTGATTAGTAAACTCGAACTTCGTTTTTACTCAAAACTAATTTGTACAAAATTTCCAATTCATAGCTAAAAGATTACTTGAGTTATAGTAAGTTCCGTAAATTAAGTGAATACATTTTGACAGGATATTTGTATGGCAGGACTAACAGAATTTTCTTCATAATCATATATTTAGCTCCAACTATTGGAAAAATAACACATACAAAATTTTTTTTTTTTTTTTATCCTTAAATTAAGAGGCTCAGAGGCTGTAGCCATATTGGAGCCGTGGAAAAGTTTATTTAAAATAATATTAAAAACGTATGTTGTTTGTTTTAGCGAAGTTAAACAGCACTAAAAGAGGTTTGTCGTTATTTTGCATGATAGAGACTGCGATGATGTCCCGTATAAACAGAGGAGGAGTAAAGCCTAAAGTCGCCAGAGATGCAAGAAGTGTAGTTCTAAAGAGGTATTTGGAACATGACCAAAAGACATGATCGGCAGTCTCATATTGGTTGCAATCGGCGCACAGTGGGCTTGCATTAATTCCTAGTCGGCTCAAGTTGGTGTTGAGGCCATTGTGATTAGCCATGAGTCGAGAAAAAAGAGTTACCATTGAGCGGCTAGGTTCTACCAGCAGCCTTTGGAACCATGCATGTATTGAGATCATTGGAATTATGGAGTGACAGTATCTACCCATGTCGTCTTCTTGCCAGTGTTTTTGCCACCTATCTAAAAGTCTTTGTTTCGCAGTCGTCATGAAGTCTTCTTGAAGCGGATTCGAGAAGAGCGTTTGTGTGAGAGGTAAGGACGCCCCTTCGCGCGCTAGCTTGTCTACTAGTTCGTTTCCTCGGATACCGCAATGTGCTGGAACCCAGCCCAGTGTTACTTTGTATCCAACACTATCGAGTTGTAAGAGGACCTTCTTGCATTTGAACACGTATGTATGGGAAGGCTTGCCAATGTTGCTTATAGCGAGTATTGTTGACAGACTGTCGGATAAAATTAAGTAGTTTCCCGGGGAGTGATACAGTTGAATATTGCGGCATGCCATATATACAGCGATTGCTTCTGCCGAGAATACTGATGCCGGTTCTGGCAGTTTGAAGCTCATTTGGCAGAACTCATTAAGATAGAAAGCTTCACCTGTCCCCTCTACTGATTTCGAGCCGTCTGTGTAGAAAATTATTGGCTTTTCTTCCAAGGATCCAATGAAAGACGCGAATAGATTGCTCGCTACATAAGGGAGCATAGTCCTAGGGACTCCTTTAATTATTTCGGTCATATCTAATCGGGTTGTAGGTGTGTATGAACTACTTTTAGGTCGTGCTGAAATCGGTGTGGCATTTGTGATTTTCTAATATTTAGCTCGCATGCTTTCTGATAGACCATACTCAATGCGTTCAATGGTCTACGTGCCCTTAGTTCGGATAGACTTTCATGTAGAATGGGAATATTCAATACATTCGTTCGAATAAAGAATTTTTCGACCAGTGAATGAAACCAAAAATGAAGTGGGGGTACGCCGGCCAAAACCTCGAGAGATGCGATGTGGGTTGTTTTCATTAAACCGATACACGCCCGAATTGCTCGGCTTTGAATCCTCTCTAGCTTTCTTATGTGAGTTTTAGCAGCGCCAAAAAACCCGATAATACCATATTCCATAACCGATCTTACAGTAGATTTATAGATGGTTAGAAGACATGATGGGTCGGCACCCCACCATGATCCTGAAACTGATTTAATAAAATTTATCCGCCGACTACATTTCTTCGTTATATGGTCTATGTGGCATTTCCAGGTCTGCTTGGGGTCAAAGTAAACACCCAGATATTTGAAGAATGGAGACTTCGTAATATTTATGTTGTTAATACTTACTTGAAAGTTCAGAGTTTTCCGCTTCCAAGTGAAAACCATTAATTCAGTTTTTTTTGTTGAGATCTCTAACCCAAGACCGCTGAAAAACTCTTCGAGTTGCGTGCAAGCTAGTTGAATGCTGGTTTGAATAGTGTTTTGATCCTTACCAGAAATGAAAACAACTCCGTCGTCTGCATATTGCAGGAGCGAAATATTAGCGGGAATCGCCAAGTCTATATTCCTGCTGTACAGACAGTACAGCAGGGGTGAAAGAACCGAACCCTGTGCCAGTCCGAGGAAACCTGTTCTGCTATCAATAGTTTTTCCGTTAACTGTAAACATGAAATCCCTCTTATGCATTAGCGTGTACAAGAAACGGGCAACCGAAGTTGGGACTCGAAGATCACTCAGAATTTGATAAAGGACATTGATAAGCACTTTATCGTATGCCGCTTGGATGTCTAAGAACACTGCTACACATATTTCCTTCTTCGCAAAGGTGTTATAAATGGAGGAACTTAGGGAAGCAATGCAATGGTTTGTACTCTTACCTCTACGAAACCCGTATTGGGATGGAGAATACTTATTGTTATGCTCTGCCCACCATTCTAGCCGAGTATGAAGCATTTTTTCAAGAGTTTTCCTGACACACGAGAGAAGACAGATCGGTCTGTATGTTTCAATATCAGTAAGAGACTTCTTGGGCTTTGGAATAGTAATAACTCGGCAGCTATACCACTCCTCCGGGCAGGTACCTGCTCTGAAAAATTCGTTGAGCAGTGAGAGCAAAACCTCCTTTGCATTAGTCGGCAGTTTTCGTAAGAGTTCATAACGGATATTATCAGGACCCGGGGAAGAGTTATTACAAGCAGCGAGAGCCGATTCGAATTTCTTCATAGAAAAGAACGACCCTAAGAAATCATTGTCAGGCGAATGTATGCTTGCCGTAATTGGGTTCTCTGGCGGCATAGTTGGGACAAACAGTGGTGCTAGGTTTGATGCAAATGAGTCGATCCAGGTGGAGCAGTCTGCAATTGGAATACTGGTGTTAATTCCTCTGTATCTTCTACTCATTGACCATAACGTGGATAAAGAAGACTGGTTGGATAGAGAGTTGCAGAAGTTTTTAAACGATTCTCTCTTTTTATGGGCAAGAAGATGGTTAAGTTCGTTCTCCAGTCTCTGATAAGTGATGAATGCGGTGCGGGTGCCACACCTGCGAAACATTCTGAAAGCTTCTAACTTTTCGCGGTATTTCAGATGGCAATCTTGATCCCACCAGTCCTTGGAAGAATGCCTTCGTTGTGCTGAGTGTGTGGTAACTCTACGTCGGGTTTGTGCCTTTTCAGAGGCGTTGGTAATCAGGGAAGTGAGCCTGCTGTATCTCATCATAGTGGATTCGGAGAAGATGACAGAAGGAAGACCTGCTTTAATTTCCTCGTTATATAACGTCCAGCACATAGACTTTGTGCAGTCTGGAATAAGGAAGGGGAGTTGCGGAGTGTATGAAAATGCGAAAGTCAGGTGGATAGGTAAGTGGTCACTGCCAACAGTATTATCCAAAACTCGCCACGAGGATCTTGACGCCAAATTTGAAGACACAATGGATAGGTCGGGTGCACTCCGTCTCTGAGGCGGTGAGGGAATTCTAGTTGGCGACCCGTCATTTAATGTCACCAGTTCTGCATCATCGAGAAACGGGAAATATTTATGAGTACACACCATCGAATGGCAGACGGACGGTATCAAATGAAAATTCCATTGCGCGAAAACACTGAAGAAATAGGATCATCCCGAGCTGTAGCGTGGCATAGATTTCACCAATTAGAGGAGCGATTCGCCCGGGATTCAGAATTACGAAGTCAGTACTTTGGTGCCATCGAAGAATTGCTGCAAAACGACCAAATGCGTTTGGTAGACCGGCCATCACAAGGTTGGTGTTACCATATCCCACATCATGCAGTATTGAAAAAATTTCGCATTGTGTTTGACGCATCATGTCGGACCGATCGCGGTATTTCATTGAATGAGGCACAGTTGGTCGGCGAAAAGCTACAAGAGGATCTTGCGCCGCTTATTATGCGCTTTCGGTGCAATCCAGTGGCAATTACAGCGGATATAAGGAAAATGTATCTGCAAGTAAAAATTCACCCAAGTCAATGGGATTTGCAGCGCATCTTCTGGAGGCCAACGAATTCCAGTGAGGTCAAGGAATATTGGCTGACAGGAGTCACCTTTGGAATGGCATCCGCACCCCATTGCGCTGTTCGAGCCATGATACAGGCAGCAAAGGATCAGCAAGAACAATATCCACATGGCGCAGCAGCGGTTATAAAGGATTTCTACATGGATGACTGCTTGACAGGGGCGCAAGATACGGCAAGGGCGCAGCAGTTGTGTCAGGAAATGAATGAATTATTGAGAGCCTGTGGCTTTGAGCTCGACAAATGGCAATCGAATAAGCAAAATGTAGTTCCAGAACAGGCTGAAGGCCGAATAAAGGAGGAGCTCGAATTAAGTGAATTTGGTGACACAACCGTATTGGGATTGCGTTGGGGACCCGAAACCGACGAGCTGATGTTTAAATTCAAGCCACCACCACAGCTCGACAGACAGTCAATGTCTAAACGCAAATTGCTGAGCCAAATAGCGCAGCTATTTGATCCAAACGGTTACATTGGCCCAGTCATAATTGTGGCTAAGATGTTAATGCAGAAATTATGGACGGCAAAGATTAAGTGGGATGAGCCAGTGCCGCCAGAAATATACGACGAATGGCAGCAAATTCAACAGCAACTACCGCAAGTGATTGGCATCAAGCTACCACGTTGGCTGGGACTAAGCGAACAGCGGAACGTTTCATTGCACGGATTTGCTGATGCATCAATGTTGGCTTATGGCGCTGCATTATATGCGCGGGTCAAGACCGTCACCGGTGTCCATTGTACATTGATAGCGTCAAAATCTCGTGTCGCACCAATCAAGACAGTCACAATACCGCGTTTAGAGCTGTGTGCAGCACTACTGCTGAGCGAATTAGTGGATACATTTCAGCGAACTACAAACACCGTGCATTACAAGACAACGCTATGGACCGACTCACAAATTGTATTGGCCTGGTTGAACAAGGAGGCAGCCACACTGAAAATATTCGTTAACAATAGAGTGCAACGAATCCAACAACTAACAACTGCAGCGGACTGGCGACACGTATCGTCGGGAGATAATCCAGCCGATCTTTTGAGTCGCGGAGCAACGGCAAGCGAATTGAGAAAATCTGAGCCGTGGTGGCATTGGCCGCATTGGCTGACCAAATCATCAGAACATTGGCCAGATGAGCAAAGGAAACTATCAGGCAAGGATACAAGTCTGATGCGGAAGGAATCAAAGTCCAGTGATGATATAGAAGATACAAAATTGCGACCAATCTTGAAGAGCATCGCTGCCATGAGCATAACGTTGCGTGGTACAGATCTCCTGTCGCGGGCGTCTAGTGCATCAACTGGCAAGGCTAACAGCATGGATATTTTGCTTCAGCGTCAATGCCTTCTTCCGCTTCAAAGTGCAAGAAGGAGCATCACCAACAGAGCGTCGTCAAGGAGGACTGAGTAGCGAAGAAGTAAATTCAGCGCAGGAATTTTGGGTGCGCGAAGAGCAGGCTGGCTTTTACAAAAAAGAATTGGAGGCACTACGGCATACGCCTGGTAACGGTGTGGACAGATCAAGCGCGATCTATCAATTCAATCCATTTATTGACGGAAATGGAATACTTCGTCTCGGTGGACGTTTGGATCGTTCATTATTACCATACGAGCAACGACATCCAGTGCTGCTCCCGGATGTGAGTTGGCTGGCCAAACTATTAATTCGACAGGCTCACGATCGCACTCTACATGGTGGACAGCGCCAGATGTCAGCATACCTAAGACAGAAATATTGGATCACAAATCTTCCGCGCGCCATCAAAGTTAATAATCACAGATGTATCGAGTGTACGCGGCAACGGCAGAACAGCATTCAACAAATGATGGGTGAATTGCCATCGGATCGAGTTAGGCCCTGCCGGCCATTCGAACACTCGGGTGTGGACTATGCTGGACCTTTTTTGGTAAAAGCTCGAAAAGGTCGGTGCAACATATTCGAGAAAATGCACGTAGCTGTGTTTGTATGTATGGCATCGAAGGCAGTGCATCTGGAACTGGTGGAAGGATTATCGGCGGATGATTTTATCAAGGGGTTCATACGGTTTACAAGCATCCGAGGACCATGCACTCGAATGTGGAGTGACAACGGAACAAACTTCAAGTTGGCAGAGAAGGAGTTGGCGATGGCGTTGCGCACCTGGAGGAACACCGACATGGGCAAGAAGCTGCAGGCATTGGGCACAGAATGGCGTTTTACAACACCATACGCGCCACATCAAGGGGGACTCTGGGAGGCAGCAGTGAAGTCGATGAAATTCCATTTGCGTCGAGTCGTGGGGGCGCAACATGTAACAGCTGATGACCTTCGTACGGTGCTATCGCAAATAAGTGCGGTCATGAATTCACGGCCGCTATCAGCATTGTCCAACAACCCAGAAGATATGGAATTTCTGACACCTGCGCATTTTTTGATCGGAGGTCCGATCGTGCAACCTTTTGGCGCAGATATTGCAAATGTCCCCGACAACAAACTAAAGCATCTTCAGCTTCTACAGAAATCAAGCCAAATGTTCTGGAAGGCATGGCAGCAGGATTATCTGCAGCAACTACAACAGCGCCCGAAATGGAAAAAAGTACGTGAAAATATTAACATCGGGGATTTGGTAATTGTGCGCGATGAAAACCTGCCACCCACAATGTGGAAAGTGGCTCGAGTAGTTGCAGTTTTTCCAGGATCGGATGGTCTAGTACGAAATGTCCGACTGCAAATGCCATCAGATAAAAAAGGGAAGAAACGACAATTCTTGGAGCGACCAGTACAAAAATTGTGCCTTCTTCCGATTGATATTGAAGCACAGACTTCAAGGGCGCAGTGTGTTGAAGAAGGCACAGTGGTCGGTCGCTACGGCGCGCAGGCGCGGGCCGTCATAGCGAATAAATGAGGACGGGTCGATGTCTTGGTGTTTGAAGAAGAACATTCCGGCTCTCTCGGTCAGTAAGCAAGACCGAACAGATCGTTTCTTTTTGTGGTGTAAAAAATAATAATAAAAAAAGCAATAAAGATAATAAAAAACGTGCATTATAAATTTATTCATTTAACAAGGTAAGGAATATAAAGGCAAGTCATACAGTCCATTCCGCGAACCAGCTGGGCTCTTGAACACCATGCCTCGTAGCCGTTGAGACGACTCAGATTTCATCTGGGCGACGAGGCATGGGACATGATGACACCCAGCGTTTGGTTACAGTTTGATTCAACGAAAACAATGATATAAAAATTGGTCAAGATAGATAGTGTTGTGGGAATTTTAAGAATGATGAATCGGTCGACAATAAGGAAAAATGATGATTCGTTTGAAAATAAGAAAGATGATGGTTCGTTTGAACACAACCAAAATGATGATTCGTTCAATAAGATTGATACAATAGACGATAAACCAGTGTTTACCAAGACATATAATTATCCTCACGTTCATAAAGGAGAAGTAAAGAAACAAATAGACGAAATGCTGTCACAAAATATTATCCAACCATCAAAATCCCCTTACAGTTCACCTATATGGGTTGTTTCAAAAAAAGAAGACGTCACCGGAGAGAAAAAATGGCGGATCGTCATTGATTGCCAAAAATTGAATGAAAAAACGACAAGCGATAAATTTCCAATAACCCGCATTGACGATATCCTCGATAAACTGGGCAGATCCATGTACTTTACTGTACTTGATCTCGCTAAAGGTTTCCACCAGATTGAAATAGATGGTAACGATATTGAAAAAACTGCATTTAATACCAATTTAGGACATTATGAATTCCCTAAGGCTCGTATCCACAGCAGCTCGCAAGCAGATCGCGAGCAGCATGTTCGGTCAATGGATACTACATGGCGCTCCGTACAAAAGCATTTCATGCGTAGCACGCGTGCTATTGCTTCATCTGTTTCTGAAGCGTATCCATTGAGCACGTAGCTTTTTATAACCGGCGAGCTGCGGAACGCTTAGAATTTTGACGGATACATTTTTAAGTGTGCTCGCTTTCTGAACGGAGGACGCTTGACAGCTCGTCGATGCCATTCAACGAGTGCTAAATGGAAATAGTAGTACAGAAAGTTTTGAATAATTAAGATCTCTTCCGAAGATATTCAAGTTCTAGCGGCGGCATTTATTATGTTGCAGGAACAAGTGAAAAAGAAAAGATCACATCGTTGCTCGGTTCGTCCATACCTAAAAAGTGGGAGTAAATATGGTGGCATTCAATTGCTAAACGGTTTGAGAGTTGATGGACTTGGTTTTTAGACTTTCGCGAGGATTTCCACAAGTGATTTCCTGGCAACCAAGAAAAAGGATCCAAAGAAAGAATATTTAACTAAGGGTTGAGTAGAGCCAGGCGAATTTCAGAAAATGCTTTTGGAATTATGGTAATGGTTTTTCGAGTCCTGCGGAAGCCAACCCTACTAACAAACTACCTTCCCTAAGGCCTTACCGAGAGTACGAGACAAGGAAATAGCTTCGGTAAGGCTTTATGGAAGGTAGTTTGCTAGTAGGGAATGCTGTTACATCCAGATAAAGTAAAGATTACAACTTTATGATGTATTTATCTCCATAACATCTTGCGGAAAAGTAATCGATCTTCACATTTATATTGTCCTATGGGAAGCTATGATTATGAAAATAATGACACACATAAAGTCGTCGAAGGAAGTTGGCGAATGGTTAAAAATGGATGTAATTTATTGTCATTCGAGCCAATTGTAATTGTCTGCAACCGCGAAAATTATCCGTTAGGAATTCGCCAGTTTTTTTTACTGGAAGATGCGTCAGTTCCATGGAAGAATGATTTGGCATAACTTTATGAAATAATAAACTTAATAAAATCAAATTATCTGGTCATTTATTGGCTTGGAAGTAGCAAATGTTGTGATCGGCTTGAATGCCTTATGCAAAAACGATAAAAAAGGGAATGATAACCATCCTGACTTAAATGCCTCATATGCGGCAGCACCGGATTTTTTTTTTTTTCCTGTTCCCTTCTGTGCTGGCCACGAATCACTTGCACTTTTCGTTCAATTTCCGGTCCATCGCAATTCAGTTTGCAATTCTAAATTAATACAAACATATACCTCGTTTCTTCACTGTTGAAACATTCGAAATACCCTAAACGCGCTACGAAGCTTTCCATTTGAAACGGAAAACAGACAAGCAGCTCGCCGCCGTTAAAAAGCTGGCCCGTTCTTGCTTTCAAACCGTCTCCATCAAACATGTCTGCGCGGTAGCAGCTTCTTGCCATTCTATTCACGAGCTCGTAATAAAACGTTCAGTGGATACAGTTGACATGCACAGCGCGCAAGCTGCAAGCGAGGTGCGCGTGATGCCGGCGAGCTAGTGACGAGCTGAACGTTGAATGCAATTTTTGGTGGATACGGTAATCACGTGCAAAGCACTCGAGCTATGCTCGCGAACAATCTCAGTGGATACAAGGCTTAAGAATGCCATTTGGGCTAAAGAACACAACAGCAACCTTTCAACGTCTTATGAACAACGTTCTACATGAACATATAGGCAAAATATGTCTGGTTTACTTAGACGACATTATAATATTTGTTTGGACTTCCCAAACATAAATTCTATTTTTTATAATTGTTACATTTCTAATCTTAAATACTTTCGATCCGTACTGTCCACCCAATTTTCACCTCGCCAAAATTGGTCCAGGACAACGGAAATAAAAGCTCAATCGGGCTATTTAAGCCACGCGCAACGTAGGCTCGCCCTCTTTTGATACAAGTCATTTGAACATTCGCGATCGTAGGCCAAATTTGCGCTGCGAACAGGAATCTTCAACTCGGCAATCAAAGGTAGCACCTCACACGGTTACATTTATATTATTCGGTTGAAAATTCGTTGTAACCCTTCAAGTAGGGCGAAATTGCGCTGCTTGAAGTGTTCCAACAAAAATCACTTTGCGTTTTCCGATTTAATTCTTTGGCATGCCGACTGCGCTGCCTTTGAATTAACATCATTTATTTTGACTAAATTCTTTTGGTATGCTTAATTGTAAATAATATTTTAAAGGGATTAAAAATAAACAATTTTATCTAACTCTACGTCATCATTTTTTATTTCAAAAGGAAACTTTGTTACAGCACTAATACAAGGTAAATTCAATATTTTCTACTTCACTAGAAGAACATTTAAATTCTATAGAAAAAATTTGACAACAGTCTGGGCGCAACTTTATTATTTTATGGGTAGAAGTCCGAAACGTGTTTAATGATGAGATGCTGTGTAGGTTACTATGCGACTGACAACCTAAAAAATAACGTTCCAAATAGCCTCCTGGTTATTTCTTAGGTTGTCAGTCGCAAAGTAACCTACACAGCATCCCATCATTAAACACGTGTTTAATGATGAGATGGTGTGTAGGTTACTATGCGACTGACAACCTAAAAAATAACGTTCCAAATAGCCTCCTGGTTATTTCTTAGGTTTTCAGTCGCATAGTAACCTACACAGCATCTCATCATTAAACACGTTTCGTTTTTTTTAATTTTTTTTGAAATTTCAGGTCGATCACAATACTTTATTATTAAAAAATAATAAAGTAAATTAGCTTCTATGGTAGCTTCCCCGATAGCCACAAAATGTCATGATCAAAAATAATCAAATTTTTGTCACAAAAATGACATCAGATTTGTTGACAGTAACTTGACGACAATTTCTTGACTTAAATCAGTTAAAATTTAGTAGAATTTCTTGCTGTTGTACATTTAATAACAATTATTCAACAAAATTATTACCAGACACAACCCAACAAATATATGTCACTTTTTATATCTGGATCAAATCATATAGAGTATTATAAGTTTAATCCAGCCCAAAAGTTTGTAACGCATAGAACCAAGCCTCGGACGAAAAAAAGTTATATATTATTTTTTAATAATATTGGCCGATAACTTCATAAGGGTTTAAGCTTCGACTTTGGAATTTTGTGTGTTATTTTTCCAATAGTTGGAGCTAAATGTATGATTATGAAGAAAATCCTGTTAGTCCTTCGTGTAGCTGCCATACAAATATCCTGTCAAAATGTATCCACTTAATTTACGAAACTCACTGTAACTCAAGTAATCTTTTAGCTATGAATTGGAAATTTTGTACAAATTAGTTTTGAGTAAAAACGAAGTTCGAGTTTACTAATCAGTGAAATCCTTTTACTCCTTCTGGTAGCTGCCATACAAAATGTCCTTAAGACACGTGTTCAACAATATTTTTCGATAATTTTTGAACGCTTCAAGCTACGAATTTCAAATTGTGTACACGTTCATTTTTAAATGGTTCCAAGGAAAAGGATAAATATGTATGAAATCAATTGAGTCCTTCCTGCACCTCCCATGTGAATGTGCTTCAAAAACGAAATTTTTTTTCGATGACTTAACCAGTTCAAGATATGAAATTAAACACTGAATATTGTCTTTTAGTTTTGAGTAGCAATCTAATGGCAGTCCTTAATAAAGGACATACAACATGCACACACGCAATTCTACTTTATCCCCAACTACAATATAATTCGGAGTTCAGTACGTTCCAAATAGCCTCCTGGTTATTTCTTAGGTTGTCAGTCGCATAGTAACCTACACCGCATCTCATCATTAAACACGTTTCGGACTTCTACCCATAAAATAATAAAGTTGCGCCCAGACTTTTGGCAGATTTTTTTTATTTACTTACGTATTTTTTTATCAATTGAATAATTCATAGCAGTAAAAGCGAATTCGATCACATTAAACCTAAGAGATTTTCGGAATCAGTGAAAACTTGAACAATACCCCCAGGGGGCTTAATAGAGAAAAAAGCTTAAAACGGTTTTTCCCCGACTGCGTTTAAAGCTTATAGAAATAAAAGTGAATTCCAAATCTCAATATACCTTAGAAATATATCAGAATTCGTGAATATGTACATAACCATTTTCAACCCCCTTAGCGGTTGGATATCAAAAAATTTTGAAGATCGTTAGTAGGCGCCTTTATAAATAGCCCGCAGAAGTAAAATTGCATTGATAGCTCGACATGTCTAAAAGTTTTAACGAAATTCGTGAAAATGTGGATTCACGGACATTTTTTTTACTCAACCTGTGAACGCCAATAAAAATCTGAACTTTTTTTTTGCTTTAGTTACTCTAATAGCACATCTACATATACATACGTACTAAATTTCAACTTTCTAGCATAACCGTTTCTGAGATATAAAAAACCACCCCTCTCCACCGTACCTTGATACCCCCATCAAAAATTTTATTTTTCTAGGATGTCTCCATAGTGGCTCTATATAATCCTAAATTGTTAGCTTTCTATTCATTATGGTTTTCGAGAAATAAAAATCATAATGTTTTCCTTTCCACTCCCTTTCACCATCACCTCCAACACCCACACTACCCTACTAGAACTTTACCGACCCCAACTCCTGTAAAATTTTCAAGATCATATCTGATACGGTTTCCGAGATAAAAAAATTAAATTTTTTGAAAAATTGCTGTCACCCCACTTTCGTGTCCCACTTCCCCCTTCAAAAAATTTAATTTCAGTAGACTCCTCTTGTGATCCCATATCCATTTTATGTTACTGGTGTAATTGGTTCGGAAGGTATTGTAATCCAAAGTTTTTGACCCCCCCACCCCCCACACCCCAACACCCCTCTTAAAAATGTTAGCCCTTGTCTAATCTTGAAGTATCCCTAAGGACAACAACAAAGTTTCAGTCTTCTGATATCAATCGTTCAGGAGATATCGATTTTAGAATATTTCAATCCAGTCTTTCATGCGTTTCAGACTCATTGTTTCCTCCCCCCACTTCCACACCCCTTAACCACTATCGACAATTTTATCGCAATTGAGTGCACTATCATAGTACTACATAAGTTCCAAGTTTCAGCCTCCTAGTATAAGAGGTTCCTGAGATCTACAAACCAAAATTTTTCGTCTAGAACACTCCCCGCTCATCCCCCCCCCCTTACAACCACACCCCTTGAAAATATACCAGTCGTTCACTTAATATACCCACCATAAAAATTTAAAATTAAAATCTCAACGGGTTTAAAAGCTACGCGCCTTCAAATGATTTCGCGTACGCCGGACGGCGTACGGCGGATGGCGTACGGCGGACGGCGTACGGCATCTACGGCGGACAGACGGAAATTTTTTTTTTTTTTGCTTTTTTGGGGCTTACTAGTCCTAAAACGTGAAAATACAAAATTTCAGGGTACCAAATTTTTTTGAAATTTCAGGTTGATCACAATACTTTATTATTAAAAAATAATAAAGTAAAATCTTTAAAACTTTAGAATCAGCAAATTTAAAAATTCAACTTGACAAGAGTGAAGAAGAAGAAGAAAAGAGAAACTGAATTTTCGGGCCATACTGTCACTACACAGGGCATAAAGGCAAACCCAAATAAAATGCAAGCTATCAATGATTACCAAATACCCAAAACTACGAAGCAAATTAAAGGCTTCCTCGGATTAGTCGGATATTACCGAAAATCCATTAAAAACTTTGCTCAAGTAGCTAAACCCATCCCTTTATGTCTTAAAATGAATTGCAAAATTAACCCTCAATACCCAGATTTCAACAAAAAAATTTTTATAACTACAGACGCATCTCAGTACTCAATAGGAGGAGTCCTCTCACAAGACGGCCATCCTATATGTTACGCTGGTCGTACATTAAACGAACATGAGACTAATTATTCCACAATTGAAAAAGAATTACTCGCTAAAATACTTCCGCCCATACTTATATGGCGTAAAATTTGTAATTTTAACGGACCACAGACCATTGAAATGGCTCCATAACCTCAAGGAACCCAATTCTAAGTTAATTAGGTGGAGGCTAGCCCTCGAAGAATTCGATTACTCTATAGACTATATTGAAGGTAAAACTAATTATGTAGCGGACGCATTAAGCCGACCAAACATAAACATGAATGAAGATAATGATACTGACTCGGATAACGAAAGTAATGACTCCTCGAATCTAGCTACTGTACATTAGGGATGTTAATATCGAGAAAAAATATCGATATATCGATATTGACAAAAATATCAATATCGGCTGATGATATTGACAAAAATATCAATATCGGCTGATGATATATCGAATTAAAATATCGATATATCGATATACCGAATATTTTTTCCATTGAAAAAACAATTCCTATCTCCCTTCCCGTATCAAATTTAATGTTAAGAGAAGCATATCACTAAGGCTTTTCAGTGTAAAATTCATGAGCCATTTTCCCAGATATCGGCCGATATTATCGATATATCGTTCAAAAAATATCGCAATTTCGATATATCGATATTTTTTCAACATCCCTACTGTACATAGCAGTGCCGAAGACAATTCATTACATATTTATACTCTAGACGAAATCATATAGAGTATTATAAGTTTAATCCAGCCCAAAAGTTTGTAACGCATAGAACCAAGCCTTGGACGAAAAAAAGTTACATATTATTTTTTGTTTATTTGTGGCCAAGAACTTCAAATCCGCTTGACGTCCGTCCGTCCGTCCGTCCGTCCGTCCGTCCGTCCGTCCGTCTGTCCGTGAACACGATAACTCAAGAACGCCTTCACCTAGGATCTTGAAATTTTGAATTTGGATGTTTGGTTGAATTTGTAAAGCTAAGTTCGTTAACGGGCAAAATCGTCCTACTCCTTCGGGTAGCTGCCATACAAAATGTCCTTAAAACACGTGTTCAAGAATATAGGTCGATAACTTCAGAAGGGTTTAAGCTACGACTTTGAAATTTTGTATGTGTTATTTTTCCAATAGTTAGAGCTAAATATATGATTATGAAGAAAATCCTGTTAGTCCTTCGTGTAGCTGCCATACAAATATCCTGTCAAAATGTATTCACTTAATTTACAAAACTCACTATAACTGAAGTAATCTTTTATCTACGAATTCGGAATTTTATACAAATTAGTTTTGAGTGAAAAGAAAGTTTGAGTTTACTAGTCAGCAAAATCCGTTTACTCCTTCGGGTAGCTGCCATACAAAATGTCCTTGAAACACGTGTTCAAGAATATTGGCCGATAACTTCAGAAGGGTTTAAGCTACGTCTTTGAAATTTTGTGTGTGTCATTTTTCCAATAGTTGGTGCTAAATGTATGATTATGAAGAAAATCCTATTAGTCCTTCGTGTAGCTGCCGTACAAATATCCTGTCAAAGCGTCTTCACTTAATTTATGGAACTCACTATAACTCAAGTAATCTTTTAGCTATGAATTGGAAATTTTGTACAAATTAGTTTTGAGTAAAACCAAAATTCGGGTTTACTAATCAGCGAAATCCTTTTACTCCTTCTGGTAGCTGCCATACAAAATGTCCTTAAGACACGTGTTCAACAATATTTTTCGATAACTTTTGAACGCTTCAAGCTACGAATTTGAAATTTTGTACACGTTCATTTTTAAATGGTTCCAAAGAAAAGGATAAATATGAAAGAAATCGAGTGAGTCCTTCCTGCACCTCCCATGTGAAAGTCCTTCAAAAAGGAAATTTTTTTTCGATGACTTACCCAGTTCAAGATATGAAATTAAACACAGAATATTGTCTTTTAGTTTTGAGTAGCAATCTAATGGCAGTCCTTAATAAAGGACATACAACATGCACACACGTAATTCTACTTTTTCCCCAACTACAATATAAATCGGAGTTCAGTATTCATCTAGAGTATTATACGATTGGCTTACAGCCGATCGTGACTGCAGTATGTTTTCATATCTGAATCTCCCATCAACATATATAAATATCAAATTGTTATCAAAGAAGGAAAACAAAATAAAACTACAATCAAAAAACTATTAAAGAATAAAACTAGAAAGACTTTTATTATAAACCAACCGGATGAAAAAACTTTCAAATACATAATACAAAACCATTTACCAGGAAAAGGTATAGTAGCCTTATATTTGGAAAACATTTTATTATTTATTAAATTCCAGGACGAATATATCAAAACTATTAACCCAGGAACTAAAATGAAAATATTAAAATGCAACAAAATTTTATATGACTTAAATGACGACGAAATAAATGAAACTATTCACAAGGAACATGAGAGAAATAACCACAGAGGTATAGAAGAAGTGTATAACCAAAACCAAAAAATAAATTTTATTATCCTGCCCTAAAAACTGAAGTCAATAAATTTATTAATAAATGCGAAATAAGCAATTTAGCCAAATACGATAGGCAACCAACTAAAATAAAACAAGAGCGAAAACCCATTCCTACAAAAGTACACGAATCTATCAGTATAGATATATGGTTTTTAGATAAAACACATCCATATTTGACAATATTAGACAGATTTTCTAAACACTCGCAGTTATATCAGTTATCGGGAAGAAATTGGCCAGATATAAAAATAGCATTAGAAACTTACATTAGCAACTCAGGAACTCCCAAGGAAATAACATCCGATAATGAAATGACACTGACTAAGAATCTTAAGGACTTCTTAGATTCATTGAATATTGCAACCCATTTCACAACCCCTAACTCTCATACAGGTAACAGTGAAGTAGAACGATTCCATAACACTCTAAATGAGCATATACGAATTTTAATCACAAAAAACCCAGACATTCCAAATAAATCACTATTAGTCACAGAAGCTTTAAGACATTACAACAATAGTATAAATTCTGCAACCGGGCACAAACCTATTGACTTACCTCTAAATCAACTAAGTGAAGCGGAATAAGAAAAAGTAAAAACAAACATACTGCAGTCACGATCGGCTGCAAGCCAATCGTATAATACTCTAGATGAATACTGAACTCCGATTTATATTGTAGTTGGGGATAAAGTAGAATTACGTGTGTACATGCTGTATGTCCTTTATTAAGGACTCCCATTAGATTGCTACTCAAAACTAAAAGACAATATTCAGTGTTTAATTTCATATCTTGAACTTGAACACTCAAAACTAATTTGTACAAGCTAAAAGATTACTTGAGTTATAGTGAGTTTCGTAAATTAAGTGAATACATTTTGACAGGATATTTGTATGGCAGCTACACGAAGGACTAACAGGATTTTCTTCATAGTCATATATTTAGCTCCAACTATTGGAAAAATAACACATACAAAATTTCAAAGTAGTAGCTTAAACCGTTCTGAAGTTATCGACCAATATTCATGAACACGTGTTTTAAGGACATTTTGTATGGCAGCTACCCGAAGGAGTAGGACGATTTTGCCCGTTAACGAACTTAGCCTTACAAATTCAACCAAACACCCAGATTCAAAATTTCAAGATCCTAGGTGAAGGCGTTCTTGAGTTATCGTGTTCACGGACAGACGGACGGACGGACGGACGGACGGACGGACGGACGGACGGACGGACGGACGGACGTCAGGCGGATTTGAGGTTTTTGGCCACAAATAAACAAAAAATAATATATAACTTTTTTTCGTCCGAGGCTTGGTTCTATGCGTTACAAACTTTTCGGCTGGATTAAACTTATAATACTCTATATGATTTCATCTAGAGTATAAAAATGATTACGAAAAGAAATGCCAGAATAGAAAAATACAATGAGAATATAATAGAGAAAACCCCAGACGAAAGATATGTAAAAAACTTTCCCGTACATAAACATAGAGCTAGATATAAAAAAGAAAGAATTATCAACACAGGTAGACAACACTACGGCATGACTAGAAAGAACAAGATCCATAAAATTAGCCTGAAACAAAAAAAGAAATATATGTACTTAATAAAAATCCCTTTTATTCCTTTTTTCTTTTATATACACTTAGTTATCATCACCATACTATTATTACTATCAACAAATGCGAATACACAACAATTAGATGTAAACAAAATCACTGACGGGAACGGATTTGTTTTAATCAGATTAGAAGAAGTTAAGATCATTCTAAATTATACAAAACTTGTACACGTAATAGATTTGGAACAATTTAGTGAAGCATTAGGTTTTATATCAGTCGAATTAATCAGGGATAACGCAAACTTATTGAACATTAAAGAGGAAATCGAAGCAATATTATATGAGCTAAAACCTCATCAGAACGTTCAGTCGAATGTGATTGTCGGGTTCAATAAAACCCCAAGCACCGACTACGTATCTTTATTGCAGCCAACTCACATGGACACGGCTGCTCTATCTGTATGCTGGGTACATGAGAGCAGTTTTCTAAAAGCTCGCCATACATTTCACGCATGTGTATGCGTGAAAACTAGCAAAAGCTCAGATGAATTTTTATAAAATTTTCAAGTCAGACGCTGATGACGTCACTTTGAGAACTGAAATCTCCGTTGAAAATGACTACCGCTAGATGGTAGTACACGCGTATGCGTGAAAACTGGCAAAGCTCAGATGAATTTAATTTCTTATTAGGTGTGTTATTTTCAACTGGATCAGATCACAATTGAAAAAAACGATGTATCTTTACGGATCTTCGCGGTTCGCGGATCTCGACGGCTCAGCAGATCTTTACGGATCTTTGTGGTTTGCAGATCTTCACGGCAGATCTTGCGGTTCGCGGATCATCACGGCTCGTGGATCTTAAAGGTTTGCGAATTTTTGAGATGATGTAGATAGAAGATGGAAAATGGTTGGTGGAGGATGGAAGATTCAGGATGGAGGATAGAAGATGAAAAATGGAAGATGGAGGATGGAGGATTCAGGATAGAGGATTCACGATGAAAGATTCAGGATTGAGGATGGACGATGGATAAAGAGGATGGAGGATGGAGGATGAAGGATGGAGAATGGAGGATAGAGGATAGAGGATAGAGGATGGAGGATGGAGGATGGAGGATAGAGGATAGAGGATAGAGGATAGAGGATAGAGGATAGAGGATAGAGGATAGAGGATAGAGGATAGAGGATAGAGGATAGAGGATAGAGGATAGAGGATAGAGGATAGAGGATAGAGGATAGAGGATGGAGGATGAAGGATGGACGATGGACGATGGACAATGGTGGATAGAGGTCAACCATCAATTCCAAGAGAAAATAATAATATCATTATTACAATAAATAATCAAAACGGTGAAATATTTAATCACATAAATGCAGTGAATAGTATAACAAACGCACTAGAAAGAAAATTAGAATCCCAACACATAATAAATATGACAGAGGAAAATCTCATATACTTATTAAATAAACTTAGAAGAATAGAGGACATAATATTAAACAGCAAGCTAAATTTACTGACTAAAAACATACTAACTTCAGAAGAAATACACAAATATGAAATAAATATAAATAAACTCAAAAACATTAGAACAGCAGTCGCACAACAGAACGAAATCATATTAATAATAATAGAAATTCCTACTTTCTCACAGAAACATTTCTATAAAACCGAAATAATCCCAATACCTAACCATAATGGTTTAGAGCTTGTAATAGAGAACAATAAAATCATTATCGAAAATAATACAATTTACGAAAATTCAGACCAAAATACAGAGAAACATTTAAAAATAATAAAAGATGAATGCAATTCTAATTTGTAACGACTCAAATTCCGGGGTATGCTCATCGGGTGCCAGTGTCCGTTACAAAATATTTATTTCATTGATTGACTTCACTTTATTACTCTAATTGATGACATATATTTTGTTATTTGATTTCCTTTGGGTTTTCTCCTTGCTCGCCTCCGCGCGTCTGCTCTACTCGCCTTGACTTGCTCCTGATCGCCGCCTCTGCTCAACGTGATTCGATTGTAATCCTGCTGGTACGATTCCACTCGCTTTGCCTTGACCCTCTCTGCTCTGCTCTCTCCCTGTCTTCGTCTCTCTGTGTGGCCTTTGCTCTCCCTGTCTTCGTCTCCGCGTGTGGCCCTTGCTCTGTTTTCCCTGTCTTCGTCCTACCCTGTCTTCGTCCTTCCCTGTCTTCGTCTCTCTGTGTGGTTTCTGCTTCGTTCGTATCGGCTTCGCTGTTTCTTAACTTGACTCTGTTTCTGATTGCCATCTCGTCTTCACTCGCATGATCCGCTAGTCGTGGCTCGCTCTGTGCTTGTCGCTGCTTTGATCTGGGCATCGTTGCTGCCCTGTGCTCGTCGCTGCTTTGTGCTCTGCTTGTGGTGGCTCGCCGTGCTCATCGCTGCTTCGCTCTGCGCGTCGTGGCTTGGCTTCGCTGCTGTCGTCTTGGCTTCGCTGCGTCCGTCTTGGCTTCGCTGCGTTCGTCTTGGCTTCGATGCGGTCGTCTTGGCTTCGCTTCGGTCGTCTTGGCTTCGCTACGTTCGTCCTGGCTTCGCTGCTATCGTCTTGGCTTCGCTGCTGTCGTCTTGCTTCGCTGCTTGGTCTTGTGCTTCGGCTTGGACTAGACCTAATTGACCCCAGACTTTCAAAGAGGAAGTGCAACTTCGCTAGCCCTATCCCGTCTGAGGATCGCTTAGGACGACTGTCCGGCAGGGCTGCCACCAAGTACCAACCATTTTCGACATTTGCAGATGAATGTGGAAAGCCATCAGATCTGCTATCTGAACATAGAAAATATCTTGCTAAAACACTTCTACATTAGAATTGTTGTTTGCAAATACAAAATTATTAATTAAATAACAGTCTAAATTCATCATCGAATTTTTGTAATTTATGGTTTTCAACAATAATGTCCTTTCTCATTAAAATGTTTTTCTTGTTAAATTTAGTATCTGTAATTGACACAATTTAGAATTTTTTTTATAAAGCAAGTAGAAATAGGTGTCTAATAAGTATGTAGGTAAGGAGATAATCATAAAAGTAATTAGATGTACTTACTTCTAGCTAGAGTTGGCGATTCACTCAGAGATATAAATACCGGACACGACAAATCGCCGTTTTTGCATGAAGCACTTTAAAGCATTTTGAAGCAAAATTTAACTTTTTTGTATGGAGCGTTTGGTGCCAGGTGACAGTGAAATGCAAATAGTAGTGTAGAGGAACGTTTCGGTCAGCGCATTAATCCACTCAATAGTCTTGCCACTGTCAATGCGATGAGAAATATTCATTACTTCGATGAATATTATTTTTAATCGAAGTAGTGAATATTCAATATAAAAAAAGAATTCCTTTTTCGAGTCAGTTGGTGAAAAACAGAGATCAAAGCAAATCGCAATTACTAATAAATTTCTAGATAGTAATTTTAAAATCAAACTTTATATAATCAAAAATATCAATTTATTAATTATCTGATAAAATATTACTTTATGTTGTTTTATAAATAAAGAGATAATTTGTTATAACTTCGTAAGTGATTTTACTAAGTATAAAACTACGGTTCCATTTTAATACGGAACCCCACAGTAGCCTAGTATTCACATGTTTGGCGTTTTTTGTGTTCAAGACCGGAGTATAACATAAATGTGAGTAAGATGCTAATCGTAGCATAGTGTTTATCGCCGGTCCTTTGCGAGGAATCGTCCGGCTACAAAACACTCGCTGCTCGTCATCTCCAGTACATATATCTCTATGGCGATTCAGTTCCGAATTTGAGACCGAAACAACATCAGGAGTAAAATAACTCCAATAATTTGACATAAGAAGCAGTTTTCATGTCCATCAAGTTAGCCCCGCCATTTTCGAAAAAATATAATTTGGCAATTGTGCTGAGTTGTGCTCAATTTGTGCCGGTTGTGCCGTAAAAAGAAATTATTTTTACTTCAGTCAATAAAAAGTTACGGCCATGTACTAAAAATTATGTTAAGTTAGCCCCGCCATTTTCGAAAAAATATAATTTGGCAATTGTGCTGAGTTGTGCTCAATTTGTGCCGGTTGTGCCGTAAAAAGAAATTAGTTTTACTTCAGTCAATAAAAAGTTACGGCCATGTACTAAAAATTATGTTAAGTTAGCCCCGCCATTTTCGAAAAAATATAATTTGGCAATTGTGCTGAGTTGTGCTCAATTTGTGCCGTTTGTGCCGTAAAAAGAAATTATTTTTACTTCAGTCCATAAAAAGTTACGGCCATGTATTAAACTAAAAATTATTTTAAGTTAGCCCCGCCATTTTCGAAAAAACATAATTTGGCAATTGTGCTGAGTTGTGCTCAATTTGTGCCGGTTGTGCCGTAAAAAGAAATTAGTTTTACTTCAGTCAATAAAAAGTTACGGCCATGTACTAAAAATTATGTTAAGTTAGCCCCGCCATTTTCGAAAAAACATAATTTGGCAATTGTGCTGAGTTGTGCTCAATTTGTGCCGGTTGTGCCGTAAAAAGAAATTATTTTTACTTCAGTCAATAAAAAGTTACGGCCATGTGCTAAAAATTATGTTAAGTTAGCCCCGCCATTTTGAAAAAAAATAATTTGGCAATTGTGCTGAGTTGTGCTCAATTTGTGCCGGTTGTGCCGTAACAAGAAATTATTTTTACTTCAGTCAATAAAAAGTTACGACCATGTACTAAAAATTATGTTAAGTTAGCCCCGCCATTTTCGAAAAAATATAATTTGGCAATTGTGCTGAGATGTGCTCAATTTGTGCCGTTTGTGCCGTAAAAAGAAATTATTTTTACTTCAGTCAATAAAAAGTTACGGCCATGTACTAAAAATTATGTTAAATTAGCCCCGCCATTTTCGAAATAATATAAAATGGCAATTGTGCTCAATTTGTGCCGTTTGTGCCGTAAAAAGAAATTATTTCACTTTCATTGATGTTTACTTCTAAAGAGGAAAATATTTACCTAATACCTTTAAAAAGGAATTGTAATTCCTTATATAGACAAGCGGAGACATAGTGAAGATTTGAAGCTTAAGGGTCATTCCATCAAGGAACGGAATAGAAATTCAATTTTTTTCCTATCTCATTTTTTTTGTTAGTAATACCTTGGATACACTGCTGGTATTTATATCATAATATCATCAATGCCAGCAGTCTATCGCCCAATACTAAGCATAGATACTGCATCGTCAGTTGGTTCCAGTCCAGTTCAGAAGCTACGAGTTTAACGCCAGCAGTTAGTGTCGTGAAGTGCAAAATCCTTTTACTAATTCTGGTACCTTCCATACAAAAAATCTTTAAGACACGTGTTCAACAATATTTTTCGATAACTTTTGAACTCTTCAAGCTACGAATTTGAAATTTTGTACACGTTCATTTTTAAATGGTTCGAAGGAAAAGGATAATATGTAAGAAATCGAGTGAGTCCTTCCTGCACCTCCCATGTGAAAGTTCTTCAAAAAGGAATTTTTTTTTCGGTCACTTACCCAGTTCAAGACATGAAATTAAACACTGAATATTGCCTTTTAGTTTTAAGTAGCAATATAATGGCAGTCCTTAATAAAGGACATACAACATGCACACACGTAATTCTACTTTATCCCCAACTACAATATAAATCGGAGTTCAGTATTTATCTAGAGATTAGAGGAGATTAGAAAAGGGTTAAACTTTTTAAGGGAAGTAGTGAGTTATGGGGGTGGGGGGTGAAACACTTTGAATTCCAATATCTTCCGACTCAATTGTGCTAGGAAGATAAAATCTGGTTTCTGTATATATAATAACCAGTGGAGCCTACTGAATGTAAAATTTTTGAGTGGGTAGGTGAAGCGCTGAAGGGGACAGCCATTTTTCAAAAAATTTAATTTTTATATGTATCTCAAGAACCGTATCAGATATGATCTTGAAATTTTTACAGGAGCTAGGACCAGTAGACCCATAGCGGAGAAACAGAGTCTTGAGGGTGTCGGTGTAGGGAGTGATGGTGAGAGTTGGTGGAAACGAAAAATTCTGATTTTAATTTGTCGAAAGCCGCAATGGATAGAAAGCTAAAAATTGATAACCGTATAGAGGTGCTATAGAGACATCTCAGAAAAATAAAATTTTTGAAAGGGGTAGCAAGGTACGAAGGTGGGGGGTGGTTTTTCATATCTCAGAAACGGCTTATGCTAGAAAGTATAAACTTAGTATGTATAAGTAGAAGTACTACAGGAGTAGTTAAAGCAAAAAAAAATTTTTAAATTTTGTTGATGTACAGAGCTTGAGTAAAACAAATGTGCGTGAAAAGGGGTTTTTCTAACATTTTCATGAATTTCGTTATTTTAACCTAAAGATTAACCAGGAGGCTATTTGGAACGTTATTTTTTAAGATAGAATAGGTCCCATAGTGACCTACACCGCATCTCAGTATTAAACACATTTCGGACTTCTACCCAAAAAATAATAAAGTTGCGCCCAGACTGTTGGCAGATTTTTATTTTACGGCTTCTTCATATAAATACCTAGAAAGTGTTTTCAGGATTTTTAAAATTCGACCCCTAAGAGGTTGTATACCTTTTCACGAATTCTGCCTTATCCCCCAAGTCTGATCGATATCGAATATCTTTTCACTTTCATGGGCTTGAGTAATAATCGCCTAAAACTTGCTTTTAAGTGTATTCCTTTTTCAGCCCCTAAGAGGGTATAAAGGGGTTGAACAAGTTTTCACGAATTTCGTCATATCTTTTAGAAGTGATAAGAAATTGAATTGGTTTTATTTTATTATTTTAACAATAAAGTATTGTTATCGATTTTTAAAAAAAAACATTTACTACCCTGAAAATTTTTTTTCCACGTTTCATGACTAATAGACACCAAAAAAGCAAAAAAAATTGCCAGTCCGTCTGAGCGCCGTCCGCCGTACGCAAAACGTTTAAAAGCTTATACCTCTCAAACTCTTTGAGCTATTAAGTTGATTTTTTTTTGTTGGTAGACTACGCAGACTCCTTCAAATGCCCACCTTTAGAGTGGTGGGGGTGTGAGGGGGGAGGTGGGGGAAGCGTTTCAGACGAAAAATGTTGGTTTCTAGATCTCAGTAACCGCTTAGGATAGGAGGCTGAAACTTGGAATTTATATAGAGTTTCGATAGTGGACCCATTTGCAAAAAAATTGTGATATGGGTGAAGGGGTGTGGGAGTGGGGGGAATAATAATGCGTCCGAAACGCTCGAAAGCCGAGATCGAGACATTCTAAAATCCATATCTCCTAAACGGTTAATGTTATGAAATTAAAACTTGATGAACATCTGTGGGTATGCTAGGAGAATAGGTCGGAAATCAATTTTTGAGAGAGGGCAGGTACGTGCGGAGGTGGGGGGTGAAAAACTTTAGATTACGATATCTCACAAACCAATTACACTAGACAAATAAAATTCGGTTTCTGTATTAAGGTTGACAAATAAAGCTTGATGAAAGAAAAATTTTTGAAGAGGGTGGTGGAGTATGGAAGTGGAGGGGATAAGAATTTTTCTAAAAAATCACGTCTCATATCTCAAGAACAGTCTATGGTAGATGCTTAGAATTTATGCCAGAAGTAGGCCCAATAGACCTCTAGCAGAAAAAATTTTGGTGGTTAGGGTGCAGAGCGGTGGGGAAGGGTGAAAAAGAAAAGGTTCCGATTTTTATATCTCGAGAACCTATAATTATATAAAACTGAAACTTGGTATTTAAATAGAACTATAGTAGTAGCCCGTTGAAAAAATATAATTTTTTATAGGAGTAGTATGGTACGAGGGTGGAGGGTGTTTTTCCTAATTACAGAACGGCTTATGCTAGAAAGTTGAAACTTGGTATGTATATGTAAGTCAACTATAAAAGTAATTTAGATTAAAAAATATTTAAAATATCCATTGGTGTACGGAAGGGGGCAAAAAAATTGTCAGTGAAAATGGAATGCATATATTTTCACGATTTTCGTCATATCTATTAGTTCTTTTCAAATATTAAATTCATTTTTATTGTATGGATTCTTCATATAAATACCTAGAAAGTGTTTTCAGGATTTTTTGAAATTCGACCTCTGCGGTTGTGTAAAGGGGTTGTATACATTTTTACGAATTCAGCCATATCCCTCCGGTTTGATTAGATATCGAATACCTTTTACTTCCACGGGCTTGTTTAATAAGCACCTAAAACCTGTTTTCAAGTTTTTTCCTTTTTCAACCCCTAAGAAGGTATATACGGGTTGAACACGTTTTCACGAATTCCGTCATATCTCTTAAGAGTGATAAGACATGGGATTGGGCCTCGGGCTTTCTTTACATATATCTAAAAACTCATTTCAGGATTTTTTGATATTCAACCCCAAAGTGGGTGCTTTCACAAATTCCTACATATTTCTTAGTTCTTATGAGATATCAACTTCATTTTTACTTCCTAAGGCTTCCGACATAATCGTCAAAAGTTGCTTTCAGTATTTTACTTTATTATTTTTTAATAATAAAGTATTGTGATCGACCTGAAATTTCAAAAAAGTTTGCTACCCTGAAATTTTGTATTTACACGTTTTAGGACTAGTAAACACCAAAAAAGCAAAAAAAAATGTCCGTCTGTCCGCCGTAGACGCCGCACGCCGTCCGCCGTACGCCGTACGCCGTACGCAAAATCGTTTGAAGGCGCGTAGCTCCCAAACCCGTTGAGATATTAAATTTATTTATTTTTTATGATGGGTAGATTGGGTGAACCCCTACGACTGGTATATTTTTGACGGGTGGGGGTACAAGGGGAGAGGAGAGGGGAGCGTTTTAGACGAAAAATTTTGGTTTCTAGATCTCAGGAACCACTTATGCTAGGAGGCTGAAACTTGGAACTTATGTAGTACTATGATAAGGGACTCAATTGCAAAAAAATGGTCGATATTGGTTAAGGGGTGTGGAAGTGGGGGGGGGGGAAACAATGAGTCTTTAACGCATGAAAGACGGGATTGAAACATTCTAAAATCGATATCTCCTGAACAATTGATGTCAGAAGATTGAAACTTTGTTGTTGTCCTTAGAGATACTTCAAGATTAGACAAGGGCTAACATTTTTAAGAGGGGTGTTGGGGTGTGGGGGTGGGGGGTGAAAAACTTTGGATTACAATATCTTCCGAACCAATTGCACCAGGAATATAAAATTTTGTTTCTGTATATGGAATTACAAGAGGAGTCTATCGAAACTAAATTTTTTGAGGGGGGAGGTGGAGCACAAAAGTGGGGTGACAGCAATTTTTCAAAAAATGTAATTTTTATATCTCAGAAACCGTATCAGATATGATCTTGAAAATTTTACAGGAGTTGGGTTCGGTAAACTTCTAGTAGGAAAAAAAATGTTGGTGGTGTGGGTGTTGGGGGTGATGGTGAAAGGGGGTAGAAAGGAACACATTCTGATTTTTATTTCTCGAAAACCATAATGAATAGAAAGCTAACAATTTAGTATTATATAAAACCACTATGAAGACATCCTAGAAAAATAAAATTTTTGATAGGGGTATCAAGGTACGGGGGAGAGGGGTGGTTTTTTATATCTCAGAAACGGCTTATGCTAGAAAGTTGAAACTTAGTACGTATATGTAGATGTACTATTAGAGTAATTAAAGCAAAAAAAAAGTTCAGATTTTTATTGGCGTTTAGAGGTTGAGTAAAAAACATACTGCAGTCACGATCGGCTGCAAGCCAATCGTATAATACTCTAGATGAATACTGAACTCCGATTTATATTGTAGTTGGGGATAAAGTAGAATTACGTGTGTGCATGTTGTATGTCCTTTATTAAGGACTGCCATTATATTGCTACTCAAAACTTAAAGACAATATTCAGTGTTTAATTTCATATCTTGAACTGGGTAAGTCATAAAAAAAATGTCCTTTTTGAAGGACTTTCACATGGGAGGTGCAGGAAGGACTCACTCGATTTCTTACATATTTATCCTTTTCCTTGGAACCATTCAAAAATAAACGTGTACAAAATTTCAAATTCGTAGCTTGAAGCGTTCATAAGTTATCGGAAAATTTTGTTGAACACGTGTTTTAAGGATATTTTGTATGGCAGCTACCAGAAGGAGTAAAAGGATTTCGCTGATTAGTAAACTCGAACTTCCTTTTCCCTCAAAACTAACTTGTACAAAATTCCGAATTCGTAGCTAAAAGATTACTTGAGTTATAGTGAGTTTCGTAAATTAAGTGAATACATTTTGACAGGATATTTGTATGGCAGCTACACGAAGGACTAATAGGATTTTCTTCATAATCATATATTTAGCTCCAACTATTGGAAAAATGACACATACAAAAGTTCAATCTCGTAGCTTAAACCCTTCTGAAGTTATCGACCAATATTCTTGAACACGTGTTTTAAGGACATTTTGTATGGCAGCTACCAAAAGGAGTTAAAGGATCTCGCTGACTAGTAAACTCCGACTTCCTTTTCACTCAAAACTAACTTGTACAAAATTCCGAATTCGTAGCTAAAAGATTACTTGAGTTATTGTGAGTTTTGTAAATTAAGTGAATACATTTTGACAGGATATTTGTATGGCAGCTACACGAAGGAATAAAAGGATTTTCTTCATAATCATATATTTAGCTCCAACTATTGGAAAAATAACACATACAAAATTTCAAAGACGTAGCTTAAACCCTTCTGAAGTTATCGACCAATATTCTTGAACACGTGTTTTAAGGACATTTTGTATGGCAGCTACCCGAAGGAGTAGGACGATTTTGCCCGTTAACGAACTTAGCCTTACAAATTCAACCAAACATCCAGATTCAAAATTTCAAGATCCTAGGTGAAGGCGTTCTTGAGTTATCGTGTTCACGGACAGACGGACGGACGGACGGACGGACGGACGGACGGACGGACAGACGGACGGACGGACGGACGGACGGACGTCAGGCGGATTTGAGGTTTTTGGCCACAAATAAACAAAAAATAATATATAACTTTTTTTCGTCCGAGGCTTGGTTCTATGCGTTACAAACTTTTGGGCTGGATTAAACTTATAATACTCTATATGATTTCATCTAGAGTATAATAATTTACGAAAATACTTCTAGTACTGCAGACGAATTAATATTTCGCCGTTATCACCCCAGGGGCCCTATTCTCGAGTTCATTCGACCAAGTTTCGTGCACGAATTTCATCAACTTTCGAAGGACTTGAAAAAATTGCTATTCTCGAGTAGTCACACTGCGGTCGCATGCGAATCTTTTCGCATGATATGCAACGAGTGGTTTCTATCATTCGAATTAAAGTTTCATGCACGAAACTTTAGCCGTTACCATGTCAACTGTCAAACAATATTTTAAATGTGTCTCGAGCTAGTTATCCTGCGGGTTATGGTCAACAACCAGGACCGTCATACATGAAATCTACCAAGTCGTCCCAAAATCTTTCGATTTTGGGACCAATCAATCCAACGCAAAGTAATATATCGAAACCGTACTTCCGCGAACGGAACAACTCGCTGTAACGAACTCATGGCGGCACCACAATTCAACCGTCCAATGCTGGATCCTCCATCAAATCATCAGAACCTGTCGCAAATTCGAAAGGTTCCTACTTTACACAACAGAGTCAAGCTTCCAGGCACCTTCCGTCGGCAGGAAACACTATTGATACCATAGTCCCACCGATGCAACCGCAAGATCTTGAAAACATCACCGACGTAATAGCCGAATTAAGCGGAAATCGATCGCCCAAGGAGTTTTTCGTCTCAGTTCTACCGGAAAAAATCCAAGCCAAGACATTCCGGATTAATGTGATCGACAAGGAGTCCGGAAATCTGTTGGGATACTTTTTCGTCGATGAGCAGAAATTCAAGCAGGCTCGTGACGACGGGGTATTCGACAATTATTTGTCGTTATTTGTTCTGAATTCCTTGGGATCTTACAGCGATTTTGTTCGAATGGTAGGTTTTGAATAACTTGACTGCTACTAAAAAAATTTTCTACAATGGCTTCCTGTTCTTCGGTTTTGTTTAAGATTCTTAAGTACCCAAACTTTCATAAAGTACAGGACATTCAATTTTACTTTTTTTTTTTACTTTTCTGTACTACTGTACCAAAAACCAAATGACTTCTCCGGAAAGTCCAATCGACTGTAATCTTGTCATCGAAATTTTTTGAATAGAGTAAGGTCAAAGTTCGGGTGGGTCTCTCTGATTCAGAGGACATTAGATTTTCATCTTACTTGATGATTTGGTAATTTGCAACCCTGAACATTTTTTATTGGTTAATCCCGAAAATGGGCAAAAAAATTTGTCCGTCTCTCCGCCGTACACAAAAGAGCTTGTAGGCTCATAGCTCAAAAACTCTTTGAGCTATTAAGTTTTGGGATTTCTCTGCTTTCTCTCCTTCGGAGTCTCACTTTTACAACATTCTCTGGAATTTGTGGGGATATGAAAGACTCCAAACTCTGCAGCTTTTCAAACTGTAGTTTGAGGTTCTATGGCCCTCTGGAAAAGTGTGGTCTATTCCCCTTCATTTTCGTCTCATTATTTAGTCATGAGTTATGTCACTCAGGTGACTATAGGTTTATACTGTGCCTATTATGGATGTCGTCGCAACAAGATTTGGTATTACGAAAGGCATTTGAAGTCCGTGATTGAGCTTTTTTTCTTTGAATGAACTTACTAGCAAAATAATACAATCCTTTTTTTTGCAGAAAAGTACTATAAATCCAAAAGCCCTAAAGCGCTATCAATGCTTTGGGAAATGCACATGTAAAGAGGAAGAGCAACAATAGGTGGCTCAGAAAAATTGTCAAATTTAAATTGTGTTTGTTATTATGCGAGTGCACTTTTTTAAGATATTGAGAGATTCTAGTTAGGAAGAAGGATTGTAATATTAATTGATGAAAATAAATATTAGTATTCCCTACGAGTGATGAAGTTGTTTTTATTTATTTTCTAATCAGATCCTCTTTGTCGTCCTCCACCTGTGGTTCGAATATCTTTAAGAATGCCCGCTTGCCACCCTTTTGTTTTGTTTTTCATATCCTGCTAAGTCTGTAAATTACATAAATAATTATCTTGATTGCTTGTTTATAATGAATAACCATACCTTGCGCCATTGCTTTCAATCCTTTTTTGCACCAGGAATACTATTTAAAACATCCGAAACGATACCCCAAACTTGTTGCGCGTTTTCATGGGTAAATTCCGCATTGAATCTACCTTTAATTAATTTTGGATTACTTTCCAAAAATTCTATTAATATCGTTTTCTCCTCCCCACTAATATTACCAACCCGTTTTGATCCATTTTTTCAAGTTTGAAACTAACGGATTTCTGTTCTGAAGTGTTTCACTTGTTAGTGGTCACAGTGGCTTACCAAATTCACGTTAAATAGCAAAAAACTTGTCTGGCAATACTACTTCCAATTCGTGTACGACCATTCGAATGAAAAAGTTTCGCATGACATTCAAGAATACCAATTTTTATGGGAGTTGGTTCGTGTACGAAACTTATCATTCGAATTGATCGTATGCGACCAAAATTCGAATGAACTCGAGAATAGGGCCCTAGATGCAAAAACGTCTCGTTCCTGTCAGTGTAAAAAATCGAAATAATGACAAATGTGCATTGTTTGATATGATTCAGAAAGCCAAGTACCTAGCAGGCAAAGCTCTTCTTATTAGATCACAAGGCAAAGTCTTATAATGGATGAAGGACCTTGTCTACGCAACGGCAGTAGTAACATTGGAAGATCTAAATATCAGGATCGATGCGGCAGCAATAGAAGTAAGGCAGCAGTTGAGGAATATGAATACCAAGAGAACACTCGCCAAACGAGCTTTAGCGTGCATTCAAAATGAAGATGGCCATTTTGAACATTTATTATAATAAAAAAATTTAAACTAAACATAAAAACCATTATTAAATTTTTTCAGTTCAAGCAAGTATTGTTGATTAACATGCACATGCACTGACTTTTGAAATATTTAATTTTTATGTGATAAGTATTTTTACCTATTACTTCTAAAATGTTAATCGTAACTCATACATATGTATGCAGCTTTTGTCGGTAATAATACGGCTCATAAAAAAATAAAATTAAAATGACATTTTTATAATGAGGTTTTCTGAGAAAAACTACATTGATCAATGAATTTTTAGGGTTGACGTAGCAAAAATTTGTGTTTTCGAGTAAATATCTCAAGATTGGGTGCAGTTACAATTTAGACTGTTACATCAAATGAAAGGTAATTCAATTCCCTACAAACCAGTTATAAGACTTTGCCTTGTGAATATTTGTTTTCAAGATATAACGTTTTAAGGGAGTGGGGGTACCGGTCAAAAACACTTTTCTTAACCACCATGTATCTCCATTGATATTGAAAATTAACCTACCCCGTAGAACAATTTTTTTCTCCAAATATATCAAAGAATAATTCCTTACAAGGTGGCGGACGGAGTGCCAAACACCCTGTATAACGGTTTATTGCGGTACGCTGGGTGGCTTAGTGGCTAGAGGACTTGCCTTCGGTGTATCTGGTATCAGGTTCGAATCTGCTTGGCGACAAGTAATTTTCGAGAATGGGATTGGGTGGCGGACTACTAGTTCACTTAGCTATAAATGAGTACCTAAGTTAAAATCTGGGTAATAATCACGGACGAGCGTGTGGCTGACCACTTCACCTCCTAGTGCTCCGTTGCTCTAGTAATGAAGTAACTCTAGAGTAGTAGGGATATGGGTGTTCTGGAACGGAAGTGACTTGTGGTTAGTCTCATGACGTCATCAATTGTAGATTCGAGTCTCATGACGTCATCAATTGTAGATTCGCTATGCACTCATACACACATACATATAAACATAGATATAAAATTGAGGTTTTTTGACGTCATCAATTGTAGATTCGAGTCTCATGACGTCATCAATTGTAGATTCGCTATGCACTCATACACACATACATATAAACATAGATATAAAATTGAGGTTTTTTGACGTCATCAATTGTAGATTCGAGTCTCATGACGGTTTTTAAGTATAACGACCTTGATAGGAAAGTTGATAAGAGTACGTGTTACTAATTAAGCAATGTGGACTAATCATATATGATAAAAAAAAGTGTCTCAATTGTTTTGAATTTTTTGTGGTTAAAAAAATTGTGTTTTTAATGAAGATGATAATGGAGACACATGCTGAAGGTTTTTTTTCTTTTTTTGGTTCTTGTAGTGATGTAAATTAAATTGTTGTGGTTTTATGATTTTATTGAAAAAGAAAAAAGTAATCAATTTTAAACAATTTGTTGTTGTTTTCTTTTATGAAATTGAGTTGAAGAGGACCCTCGAAGTTGTCAGTTGGAGTTGGGCTTTAAACGAGAAGAATAGAGAAGAAGAAGAAGAAGAAGAAGAAAGATTTAAGAAGAATTTGCGGAGAAAATAAAATGTTTTCAATTCCAAGAGAGTTGTTGAAATAAAAAAAAAAAAAAAAATTTTTTTTTACATATTTTATTTAATTAATAAAAAAAGTAATGAATTTTCAACAATTTGTTGTCTTCTTTTTTTATGAAATTTCCATTTTATAAAGTTGATTCACACTTCTAGCATCAATTATTTCGACATCTGTTTTATAATCTACGTCCTGCGTCCGAATCAATTCCACTTCGCCATTACTAAGAATCCTTTCTTTCATGTATTCGCGATATTCATAGCACTTTATATTCAAGGTTTTCTTTTCGAAGTTGCTATCATAAGTACAACGGATTGTAAGTAGTAGATCGTTTTTGAATTGTAGTTGGAAGTGTCTGTAAAATGGTCGTTCACTTTCAATAATTCCTGCTATTTCACGCTCTTTTTTTATCAAATCCTGCCTGAAAGCCTCAATTGCTTCTTGAATGGTGACAAATTTTCCCTCTAATGGTTCAGTTGTTGTATTTTCTAATGTTACAGCTGTTGTTGTTGAGCCACGAGGATCTTCAGTTGAACTACTATTCAACCCATTGCTGAATTTTAACAACTGGAATGATAATCCAATTTGTACTGTATCATTACTAGGTAGCTGTAATGCAAACTCCAAATTTCCTTTATTTTCACCACTTCCATTCAGTATTATAGGTATCACACCCGAATGGACGGCACTAAATAGTACACACATAATAAGGGTGCAAACAATTTCTCCACGCATATTGTATTGCTTGGCTATTAGGACACAACAGAGATAATGCTCTAATTTTTAAAAAATAAAACACTTTTATAGCATTTCCCCCCGCTTCTTAGACTATTTGTTAATGATATAAATTTATAAGTCTGAGCTAACTTACACACCACCACACAAAGCTACCAACTATGGATGGGAAAAGATTTTTGGTGGACACACTATCACGAAATCGGAAATATTGTGTTTGTGGATCGGGGTGGTATTCGTTTAGAATTGTTAATATAATGATATATAATAGACACTTAGAGGTATATATGACCCCCGAAAATGGAATAAGAAATCTTATATTGTCAACGAGAGTTGAAGAGGTCCCTC
Source organism: Beris morrisii (assembly GCA_951812415.1). Classification (NCBI taxonomy): domain Eukaryota; kingdom Metazoa; phylum Arthropoda; class Insecta; order Diptera; family Stratiomyidae; genus Beris; species Beris morrisii. The sequence continues at coordinate 91,936,363 of OX638310.1, read as the reverse complement.
GAAGTTGTCAGTTTGAGTTCGTTTTCAAACCCTTTCAACACGTTAAGATTGAAGTGATAGGTGAATATTTCTGTTTTAGTTGAAATAATTTTTTTTCTATAATAAAACTATAACTTCAGGCGGAGAAATTACAATTCTAGGGAAAGTCATTGATGGCTTCACTAGCTATAAAACTCCAAATGGCTTCCCACTAGGATGTTCTTTCGGTGCTGAAGAAGACTGGGCTTTAAACGAGAAGTTAGTAAATATGGAATCGAATAGAGAAGAAGCAGAAGAAGAAAGATTTAAGAAGAATTTGCGGAGAAAATTAAATGTTTTCAATTCCAAGAGAGTTGTTGAGATTTTAATGGAAATGGATTTAACACTAACCAATGAGTTTCATGAAGTAGGTGTTGAACAAAAATAAAGTTTTTAGTAAAGGAGAAGCTGTCGACCAGTGACGACCATTCACATTTATAAAGCTAAAATGAAGCTTGAAAACTACTTAACGTTTTTAAATAAATATAATTGCATCTTGCTGGAAGAACACCGCGAAGAAATTCTCAAAGATATATTATTTTTAATGCAATATTATAAAATGGATGAAACAAATTCAAAATACGGAAGGCACTTCATCAATTGTCCTTGGTCTAAAGACGACGCAAAATCCGGTCCGGATACATGCGCTTGCCATAGTGTTTATCAAAAATGTAACAACATCGAAAGACTTATAAAATTTTACTATAAATTAAGAAATGAAAGATGTAAAGATTTTTTGTTTTAAAACGTTTGTCTTTATTAACGAATAAAATATAAAATGTATTACGATAAATCTGTTTTTTTAATCCATGAATTGTGTTGGGATGAAAATCCTAACCACTTAACATATAATTTATTTCCTGTTTGTTTTAAAACCTTTTCCACCAAGTATAAGTCAGGATGTTTCGTCTTAAGCAATTCGTTTTCATAAAATCCTCCCTGCATGGGATCACCTTTATAATCTTCAAGCAAATACGTTGTTGGACTTGTGTTGTTAACAGCTTGCACTTTGAATATTTCAGTTGTCCAATTTGGAGTGTAGCCTTTCTCAAAAACATGTTTGTATTTACTGATGCGCACAAAATCGCCTCTTCTAAATTTCGGTTTTGAGAATACTTTTAAATTATTATAAACGGTTCTTAACAAATGCTTTTCGTTTGAAGAATTCACATCGCAGGGCTTCATTTTGATTGTTCTGTGTTTCGTGTTGTTGTACTTGTCTACCAAATTTTGCACTTTATCAATCCATTTATAGGACCCGTTTAGACTAAACTCCTTCCACATTATTCCCTTCAAGGTTCGATTAAAGCGCTCAACTATCGAAGCTTTTAGCGGACTGTATGTTGAATAATGATTGATTTTGTAGTTATGCATTAATGTTTGGAATGGTTTGTTGTAAAATTCCTTTCCAAGATCACTTTGTACGTTTTTTGGGACTCGTGATGATTCAGAAAATATACTTTCCATTTCCCTAGTCACCTCACTTCCGCGTTTAGTTTTTAATGGAATGGCCCAAGAAAACTTTGAAAATGAATCGATTACGGTAAGCAAATAGCGATATCCTTTATTATCGGTAGAGTATGCACCCATTTCCACTAAATCAATTTGCCACAAGTCGTCGAGACCCCTGATTATAACTCGTCTTCGTTTAAAATTTTTTCTTGCTGACTTATGTAACTCTTCAACCAAATCTCGCTTACTCATCTTCAGTTCTGGGTCTATTTCTCTTTTAAAATAACTTTGGGTGTTGGAGTGACCACCACCACCAAATCATCTCTATCCTGACCATCAACTAAGGATTCTTCATCTTCACCCGACCATTTATTAAGTTTTAATTCTAACACATCAATAGATTTTGTGTTTTGAGAAATATTATCGCTTGCCTTTTGAACGACGTTTTCCATTTCTTTTTTTAATTTCTCAATCTCTTTATCAACATAGGCTTTTGTTACAGCATCTTGCAACTGTAGGGGATCTCCCAAGTTTTCAATTAGCTTAGACTCTAAATCAAAGTTCCCGTTTTTGTTTAAATTGAATCCAACGCCTGGAAGACCGCGCTCTCCCCGCATAGGTCTTTCACGCCTGCTCACAAAGCGTCCAAACTTATCAACACTCATGATCGTAATAATCAATTTCTTTTTAATCAAAATTAATTTAAAGAACTAAATTGACCTCTCTCAGTTCTTCAATAATTGACACTATTTCGTTATTGTGATTGGAATGGCCGGCTTGCTGTGACGAAATAAGTAACCGCAGTCTTTCCACCAATTCATTTGGATCATCCCAATACACATAATTGGGTTTTTGACTATTCAAAAGCATTAGTCCGCTTCCCCTTTTTCCTCCGATGAGCTTGCTAACTATTTTTTTATACTTTTCTCCTCCATTACCTTTGATTCTACTATTAACATCATCAATAACTGTGCGATAAACGTTTGATTTTTGTAAAATATCTTTGTAGTTTTCTAAATCGTTTGGGTTGTAATTACTTGGGTTTTTCATGAAAATCAATTCGTATAACCCCTGAGTTGCATCATACTCTGTACCACCAATATCAATTGCATTTTCATTGAATTCCATATCCAAAAGACCCATTTGAAACTTGTTGACGCGTTCATTAAATTTAGGTCCATAGGTTTTATCAAGATTTCGAGTATTATTCATATATTCGTTGATATAATATCTAGATAAAGATCTTGATTTATTCAACGATTCACTCACATTGAGTGAGTGTGGAGATGTTTTCATAGTATTTAAGGGTGTGCTGTGCCGAACCGGCATCCGCAATCGTTTTAAAGATTTATTTGGTGTTCTATTTGAAGAGGAATGATGAATGAATGAATCAGCATTCTTGTTATCCTCATCATCATCATCATAAGCATTGACTTGCAATCGTGGATCGATAGAAGATAGTTCCCTCTTCACTTCGTTTTTAATCTTTTTATTAAGTTCTTCGCCCGCCTTCTCTTTGATTTCTTTCAACGGTTCACTAATTGGTTTAAATGTTTCTTCCAACATTAGCTCTCGTTCAGTTTTTCCGGTTTTCAATGCTTTATATTTTTTTCGTATATCATTTGTTGATTTTATAATGTTTTCGAGTAGTTTTGAGTCCATAACAAGTTGAAACCTGTCTTCTGCACGGTGTTGAAAAATATGATGCAATCAACTTGCTACCAACTTGTAACCAACTTGCAACCAACTTGTAACCAACTTGCAACCAACTTGTAACCAACTTGCCACCAGCTTGTGTTCAACTTTGTAACCTGCAACCAATTCGCAACCAACTTACAGCTGAGTTTTTCATCAATGAGTGGACACAGGCTGTGTGCTATTGTTTTATACTTTAATGAAAACATCGAACCCCCTTCTGTAGCGTCCCGCACTAATTGAACATTCTTTGCTAATAACCAAAAATCCATATTTGTCCCTCCAACATTCAGCAGCCATCTTTTTAAATTCATCAAACGATAAGTCTGTATTCACATGATCACTGTATACATGCTTTAAATTCTGTTCGTCCTGTTTAAACAATATTATAAAATTTGCATTGTCTCTGATCAAGTGCTTGGGTATGTGTGTATACGTTTGACACAAGTAGAAACTGTCAATGCTTTTGTGTCGCCCCATACAAAAGTATGATCTCATGTTATTCTGCTTCTCACAAGCGACGTCATCAAATATGAAAACTGAATTTTTTTTTGCGTCGCTGGGATCTATGACCGCGTTATTTTCAGTGAATGTATAATAACCGAGTCCCTTGATGGGTGATACAATACGCTTTAAATATTCATATTTTGGTTGATACAACGACTTTGAATATATATATATATTTTCGAATTTCAAACCGTTTGGGTGTAAGAGTAGGCTTAGCATTATATTGGTTTTTCCAGAATTCGATGGACCAACAATTATCGCTCTAATATCATTTGGTAAAAGTACGCTATGCTTTGCTCTCGCCCTTTGGTGACTACCTTCAAAATCAAAATTTTCAATACTTAGTTTCGCATGTTGTTTAATTAACTTCATTTTGTGTACTATCGTTCAAACACACATAAATACTTAGTTTTATAGGGTTTTCAATCTGTTTACATCAAAAGTCTGAAGCAAAAGGTTGCAATATTATTTAATATAAAATGATTGAACATGGACGAGAATCGATTATTAACCCACGAAATTCCACTGGAGAAGGTTTAATAAATACACTCATCAGCAATCTACCATTCGAGATACATTTACCGGGCTATAATTTCTGTGGTCCAGGTACAAAACTACAAAAACGTTTAGCTAGAGGTGATCGTGGTGTGAATCCACTTGATGAGGCGTGTAGAGAGCACGACATTGCCTACTCCCAACATAAGGATACTTTTAACAGAAACATCGCGGATAAAATTCTAGCGGAAAAGGCGTGGAACAGGACAACTTCAAATAGCGCCAAATTCGGTGAGAGAACGAACGCTTGGTTGATAACAAACGCTATGAAAGCTAAAGTGAAACTTGGAATGGGGTGCGCTAAGAGGAAATCAGGAGTAAAGCGAAAGCAGAGAAAACGAAACAAAAATTTATTTAAATCAACGCTTAAAAACATAAATACTGAATTGAAGAAAAAAAGGCCAGGAAGCATATCGAGCACCATCAAATTAGCGATGAAAACTGCAAAAGATGTTATTGGAAGAAAAGGATCTCTAGTTGAAACTCCACGGATAATACCAATTCCAAAAGTTGGTGGTTTTTTACCCCTCATACCGATATTTGCTGGACTTTCAGCACTTGGGGCCTTAGCTGGCGGTGCATCACAGATCGCAAAAGCTGTTAATACAGCAAAAAATGTTAAAGAACAACTGGCAGAAAGTGTGAGACATAATAGGCAAATGGAAGCTGTTGCGCTCGGAAAGGGCCTTTATCTGAAACCATATAGAAAGGGACTAGGGCTTTACTTAACTCGACCAAAAAACTTCTAAGCCAGCTACCCAATAGAGCGTTAACTGAGATCGATATATTTAAATTGGCTAAAAACATTCCCTACTTTCGTGGTGTATTTATGTGTGATGAGCTTCCAGAGCATCCCTGGTATACGGAGTGTGGCGTAATAAATTTGGATATTTCATCGGGTCCCGGCACACATTGGGTAGCGTACTACAAACATCAAAATTATGTGGAATATTTTGATAGCTTTGGAAACTTACAGCCGCCAAAGGAAGTTATTAGGTATCTTGGTTCCAATATCAAATACAATTATAATCAATATCAAGACTTTGATTCAGTGATATGTGGACACTTATGTTTAAGATTTCTATATGATTGTATTAAATTCTATGAAAAATAAATATAAATATTGGAATATATACAACTTTTTGTTTAGTCTGACTAATGCAATATTATAATCAGCATGTCGATAACCTTGACTTTAAATGGAAACACTTCTATATTAACCGCAGAATATTTTCCTCCATTAGAATTGGATGGCGCTTATGTCTGCGGTTTGGTTGACTTTCAAACGTATAACTCAATTCCGAATGTTGATAACGAAAATAACCTTTTTCATATTGCAAACGAAGAAATTGAGATACCAGTGGGATCTTATGAAGTTGACGATATTGCTTTTTACATAGAAAAAGAATTGGAAAAAAGAGGAAAAAGATATGCGTTTAGAATTAAAGCAAATAACAACACTCTCAGGACAGAAATAAAAAGTAGTGAGACAGTATACTTTAATCGGAAGCGAACGATTGGTAAACTACTGGGCTTTAAGGATGTGGTTCTACACCCTACTAAAACACACACTTCAACACTACCCGTTAACATTATAAAAGTAAATGCAATTCGCATAGAGTGCAACCTAATCACTGGCTCGTATATCAACAACAATCTTGCACACACTCTTCATGAATTCGCACCTGACGTTGGCCCAGGGTATAAAATAATTGAAGTTCCGAAAAGTGTCATCTATTTACCGCTAAATACTCGTGAAGTAAGGTTCTTAGAGTTGAAAATCTTAGATCAAGACGGACAACTTATTAATTTCCGCGGTGAAACAATTACCGTTCGACTTCATCTTCATAAAAATGTTGATATATAACCAAGATGACAGTTTTATTTCGAGCAGTGTACAATCAGCGTCTACTTATTCAACACCCAAGAAAAGGCCAAGTGTTCTCGGAAAAGCACATTTAACAGAAGCAAACAAGTTATTTCTGCAGTCGTTGGGATTTAAACTTAAGAAGATAAAATGACATTTTTACTCAACATAACTAGCCAGCCTGTATTGAGTGAAGATATTATAAAGAAGGAGTACCACACCTATTCACCATTTTCAACAGCATACAAAAACAGTGATGAAATCAGAATTTCAATCCAACATCAAGACTTGTATCTACTACCAACCGAAAGTTTTCTATACATTGAGGGCGCAATTACTTCAACAGATGGAACAAAATTAGATGCTGCTAACTCTGTTCTCAATAATAATTGTATATCTTTTCTTTTCGAAGAAATACGATACGAATTGAATGGTATTGAAATTGATCGTACCAGATGTTTAGGGGTCACAACCACGCTGAAAAATTATATTTCCCTAACCAAAAATGACAGTGAAATACTACAAAATGCAGGCTGGTCACCGGAAAAACACTTTAAAGTTCCAGATTCGTTTTTCAACTTTTGTATTCCGCTTAAAATGCTGCTCGGCTTCACAGAAGATTACAAGAGAGTTGTTGTTAACGCACGACACGATTTGATTTTAATTCGATCTAGGACCGATCATAATGCTGTTAATACAACAAAAGATTATGATCTGTCTATTCATAAGTTGCTATGGCGTATACCACACATAACCGTATCCGATGTTGAACGACTAAATTTTCTCAATATTGTAAATGCAGGGCGTCCAATACAAATGAGCTTTAGGAGTTGGGATATGTACGAATATCCCATATTACCAACAGCATCTAGTCATCACATTTGGACGGTGAAAACTTCTTCACAGCTCGAGAAACCTCGATTCATAATTTTTGCATTACAAACTAGCAAAAACAATTTGAAGGAAAAGGATGTAACCGCATTTGATCACTGCAATCTAACAGACATCAAAGCACATTTGAACTCTGAAACCTACCCGTACGAGGATCTTAATCTTAAATTCGAGCGCAACCGATACGCGTTATTGTATGATATGTACACCAAATTCAAACGATCATACTATGGTCAAGAGTCTCCTCCGCTATTAGATTGTGAAAAGTTCAAAAGTTTAGCTCCAATAGCTGTTATTGATTGCTCGTTCCAAAATGAAGCCTTAAAAACTGGCCCCGTCGATGTGAAGATAGAATTTAAAACATCGATCGTGTTTCCATCAAACACATCAGCTTTTTGTCTCTTACTGCACGATAGAATTGTAGAATACAATCCGTTGACCAGCGAAGTTAGGAAATTAATATAGAAAATAATCATTTATAAAGAAAAAAAATATATATAAATAAAGCACATTTTTTTTTTAAAAATGCGGTCAAATTTTGTATTGTTGAGTGTAGCCCATTTGTGATAACAGACTTCTAAAACATATTTCTTTATGTTAGCGTTGTTGTACATATTTACCCACAGTATATTCCGAGCATGGCTGAAAGACACATTATCATCGACGTTCAGGGTTTTAAAGCTCCAAAAAACACATTTATATTGAAGGAGCTCGCTATTTCATTTAATACAACAGAGTATCAACGGTTTTTGGTGAAACCACCGTATGATTTTCATCTTTTACCACCAAATTATCAAAAGCAAGTTCATTGGTTGACAAATAAATTTCATCGTTTGGATTGGAATAAAGGAACATTGACATTCGATAGCGTGAAAGCGTTCGTTAAAATGAATATCGATAATCAGAACGATATCATTTATGTAAAAGGATTGGAAAAATTGGTGTGGCTGAAGAATATGATTGGAATTGATATGCTGCTAATCCATGACATGGATACCTTAAATTGTCCAGCACTTCGAGTACTAGAAGTAAAATATCCACTGGGGGACGTGTGTAATAATCATTCCGGACAATGTGCTTTGCGAAATGTGTTATCACTTAGAAGATTTTTAGATAACGAAGTTTGTAATTAGTTTTTAAAACTGAATCTGAATAGTTAAAAAAAATAAAAATGTTAAAGATGTTATATTTAAAAAATGATTTTATTATTTTTAATTCAAATTTCAAAATGTCCCCAAGCATATGTGCTAACTTTATCCTCCCTAATTAGCCTCTTATCATCTAAATGACTTAAAGCTATCTTATTAATACATTCCGTATATATTTTATGAAGTTTAGACCTAAATATATACATATTTCCTCTATAAACTTTCTCCCTATACAAACAATTTCTATAATTATCTATACTTAATTTATCCGTTACAGTTTTTTTAACACCTTTTGCCTTTTTAATTGTCTTTTCATTATCAACACTGAACGAATACATTTTCGCTCTTAGTCCTATAAATTCGGTTATGATTTTTCCGTGTGTTTCGTCTTTCATTAATCCTAAAATTTTACAATTTTTTAATGGAATATTATAGGGATTATCTTTAGAAAATTCCGAAGTATCAAAGTGGTTGTCAATGTCGTCCAAAATGTCTCTATAAAAATCTTCTGTTTGAATTGTATAAATAAATGAATCCGTATCCATATAATTTAGAAGAACATTTTCCCTATATTTTGGTTTTATATAACTATAGTGAAAATCGTACATCTTTAGCTTTGAAATATCAAGAACGGTAAATCCTAAATAAATTGGTTTGTCATAACAAACATTCACTATATTCATCTGAACAGCAGACATGTTCTCTGAAAATATAGCTATACTATGAAAGTTAGGTTTGGCTATAAGAGCGCGGGCTCCTAAATTTCTACCCCGACTTTCCCATCTTGTTACAATTTTCACATCTTTTCTCTTTTCCACATTCTCCATCGTTTTCCCATATACGGCGTTGTTCAATAACTTAAAGAAATTCTTTTCAAATGAATTTTTGCTTTTTATACGATACGAATTATTTAAATCAATATAACTCTTCAGCCAACAAGACTGTTTAAATCGTAAAATTCTATGAATACAAACGAGTCGCAATCCATTATCTAAGCACTGTTGTAGATTCCGATAGTGAATTATATATTTCTGTTTGCTTGAAAAATCTGTAAGAAGCTTGTTGGTTTTAGACCCCGGTGCGGGTTTGTTTTCTGCACAAAAGGGTAAATCGTTGTGCTCATTATGCTTTGAGTCTGGATACTCTAAATCAACCTCTAAAATGTAACCATTTTCAGAATCCAGTGGAATATTAAGAATATCAAAGTCATTAACATTTTCAACCCATTCGAATGAAGAATATGGAAGTGATTGAGACATTGCCCACCCGTATAAGTTATTAGCATCCAAATATACTATGTATTTTGAAGGGGTCATTTCATCAAAACTTTCCATATATTTATTGTTGGCCACCGAGTGTCTATGTGAACATTGGGTAATACCCCCTCTAATACCTCGTTTAATAAAATTGTACATGTTTATATCATTCAAAAGTTCTAGTCTAATGTTTGTTGTTTTCAGCATAGCATCCCATGCTAACCCCGGAACAGTATAATATTGAGGGGGATCCAGCTCATAGATTTCTTTGCAAATTTTCCTAAAATTTTCAAACACGTCTGTTAAGAGCAATACATCTGTTTTTAAATACAACTCCAAATAATCCCCAAGTGTTTTACAATTAAATTCTACCCAAACTTTTTGGGCGTGATCATAATCGTTTTCACTACACTCACTATTTGTTAACGTGTTTGAAAAATTTTCTCGTGGGGGTAAACAAAGTTCATCCAATCGACTCCACGAATTTAAGTACTCATAGGGAAATACACCCTTTCTTGTTAGCAGCTTAAATTTGCTTTCTTCACCGTATATTGAACGCATTGTCTCAAGTTTTGCTGTGGGTAAATATCTAACAAGCTCATCTAAACTACTATGCATGAATCTGATAGAATCTAAAAATCTTAATTCAATCGTTTTCGAATTATTAACTACAATTCTTTTTGATACAGAAATATATCGTTCTTTATTTTGAGGTATAATTTTTATATCACCATCCAAATTAGCAAGTTCTTTCACAAATAAATGGCAATCATATCCAGAAAAGTTGTGAAAAAAAAATTGGAAAAAATTTGGGCACCCTAAATAATAAATTACATTTATTATGAGCTGGACCCCTATACTTTCCCGTTAAATGACAGTGGTCTGTCACTCTATCGTTGTCAAGAGTCTTTTTACATATATGACAAAGAACCGTTTCTGTTTGAATTTTCATTTCCTGGGTTGTTAAAGTTGGCAAAGGTTTCGGCATCATTATATAATTTGAATAGAGCCACCTTACATCATTCACAAGCGAATTTACAAAACTTTTAGAGGATTCTTGACCCTTATACACTCTTAACCTATCTAATGACGAATTAAACGAACACTTAATAAAATATGAAAAAGCGCATGGAATGTGCTCCTGAACAATTGTCGATGAGGATGTTCCTGGGTCGGCAAAACAGGTATTGACATCTTGCAGCAAACACTCGAAATCGGCATAAATAACAAATGGTACATCCAGTTGGCGCTCATAATGTTGAAAATGTAGTGTTAACTTTTCGGGACTTGGCATGGCTGTCACAACTTTACCACACTCATTTTTGTGAAGCGAATGGGCTTTTTCATCATGAAAATGTTGCAGGCATGTGTTGCAAATGAAAAGTTTAGCAACGTGAAGAGTCTGTTGATAATGAATCAACCTTAAACAAAAAAAAAAAAAAAATAATTAAAAAATGAATAGAAAAATTAAAAAATTTATTACCTTGAAAGGTTCTTTATCCACACATAGTGGTGATTTTCATCAGTGCCTTGTATCAATAATAAATTTATATGATGCTTTTTCTCATTCTTTGTGTGATAATACGGACCCACAACTTTTTTAATTTTCGGTTCGTAACCGAACACATTTACACTAATTAAGGAGTTTAATTTTTCAAACTTCGCTACATCATGCACCTTTAGTGGAAAATCCAAATTGTTAAACTTTAATAATATGCCATTAATCAGCAGTATAACACTTTGCGTAATATCAGATATATGGTATGACGATGGTCTGTCTGACCATTTTTCCACCGGAAACAATGCAGAAATTATACTCCATTTAAAACAGAATTCATCGTCGTTTTTTATATTTATACAAGCATGTTTGTTTGCTATGAAAGGCGGGAAACGCACGTATTTCGTCCCCCTAAGCGGTTTGTACTCGTTTATGTTTATTTCACAGTGGGTTATTTTTACTAGAGTCCAACCACTATCTCTCTCTTGAAACTCTTGCATTTTCTTTATAATCTGATCAATATTATTCTTGAAAGCTGGCTGCAACTCACATTCATCCAAGACGGCTTGCATCTTTGGTTGAAACGATTTAATGCTTAACACACAATCGCTTTCTTCCATGTTATCTCTCAAGCACGTTTTCATATAATCTCCAAATAGCTCAATATTAAACTTAATAGATGATGACTTTTCCAATATTTTTTTCAAAATAATCATTAGTGGTTCCTCTAAATTCTTCAAAAATAATTCCGGAATTAACACATTCTCGTCTTTGTTTTGAAATACAAGCGTTTGTATTCTGTTTTTAAAGCTACTCTTTATAGTTTGAAAATGCTGATCAACAGATTGAATATCATTCTTTTTGTGTGTGTTTGTACGAATGTGGTGATTCCACTCTAACTTTTTCACCATCACCTGACACACTTTACAAAATTGGAAAAGTGACTGGTTAGGGATTTGCTCTTCTACTGGGCTGCGCCTCATATACGGCCTTTTATTTTCTATTTTTTTTAAATAAAAAACACCATACATTTATAAAAGAAAAAAAAAAAATAAAACTTAACTCAGTACTTACCATGAGTATGTCCCATATGTCTTTTAAGACCACCAGACGTTGGTAAATCAATTCCGCAAACTTCACAAATGAAACCTTTCATTTTATAAAAACGAGTAAATACACTGATTTTACTTAACCTTTCGTCTGAGAAACGAGTAAATACACTGATTTTACTTAACTTTCGTCTGAGAAACGAGTAAATACACTGATTTTACTTAACCTTTCATCTGAGAAACGAGTAAATACACTGATTTTACTAACCTTTCGTCTGAGAAACTTTACACAAACTATAGCCAAGGGAGTTTTGATTTCCCTTTTAAAGTAAAATCATAAAACCGCAATAATTTAATTTTCGACTATACGGTATAGCGAAATATACTTTTTCAATAAAATCATAAAACCACAATAATTTAATTTAAATCACTACAAGAACCAAAAAAACCTTCATGTGTCTCCATTATCAACTTCATTAAAAACACAATTTTTTTAACCACAAAAAATTCAAAACAATTGAGATACTTTTTCTATCATGTATGATTAATCCACATTGCTTAATTAGCAACACGTACTCTTATCAACTTTCCTATCAAGGTCATTATACTTAAAAACCACAATTTTATATCTATGTTTATATGTATGTGTGTATGAGTACAAACCTAATCTACAATTGATGACGTCATGAGACTCGAATCTACAATTGATGACGTCATGAGACTAACCACAAGTCACTTCCGTTCCAGAACACCCATATCCCTACTACTCTCTAGCATTACTTCAAGGCCTAGGCCCAATTTGGGCTGTTGTGCCATTGATTATTATTATTGCGGTTTAAAGGTTTTATAAAACATGACAGCAGTACATAAGGGAGGGTAATGTATACATATATATAGATGTGTATAAAATAGAGAAATGAATATATTATGTTTTATTTATGCCTCATTAGCTATATTAATATATTCCCAAAAAAATCAAATTTTTTAAGAATAAAAATGAATGAATTGAATATCTTGTTGTTTTCTTTTTTTAAAATCATAAATAAGTTTTAAGATGTTGGACCTTGACCAAAGAAATGCAAAGACGGACGTCATTTCATACTCCCTGAAATTCAGCCCTGAAAAACAGCGTAAATTAATCTTTTCAAGCAGTATAATTAGTAAAAATATTCTGCATATGAAATAATTTATGACGATGCTAATATAAATTATTATACGCGCAATAAAGAAATATATAATAACATTTCTCAGTCGTCTGCAAAACTTGTGTAGCGTCATCGTCTGGGATTGTACATCTGTGATCGATCAGTAGCAATAACATACTGCAGTCACGATCGGCTGCAAGCCAATCGTATAATACTCTAGATGAATACTGAACTCCGATTTATATTGTAGTTGGGGATAAAGTAGAATTACGTGTGTGCATGTTGTATGTCCTTTATTAAGAACTCCCATTTGATTGCTACTCAAAACTAAAAGACAATATTCAGCGTTTAATTTCATATCTTGAACTGGGTAAGTCATCTAAAAAAAAAGTCCTTTTTGAAGGACTTTCACATGGGAGGTACAGGAAGGACTCACTCGATTTCTTACATATTCATCCTTTTCCTTGGAACCATTTAAAAATGAAAGTGTACAAAATTTCAAATTCGTAGCTTGAAGCGTTCAAAAGTTATCGAAAAATATTGTTGAACACATGTCTTAAGGACATTTTGTATGGCAGCTACCAGAAGGAGTAAAAGGATTTCGCTGATTAGTAAACTTGAACTTCGTTTGTACTCAAAACTAATTTGTACAAAATTTCCAATTCATAGCTAAAAGATTACTTGAGTTATAGTAAGTTCCGTAAATTAAGTTCAGACGATTTGACAGGATATTTGTATGGCAGCTACACGAAGGACTAATGGAATTTTCTTCATAATCATACATTTAACTCCAACTATTGAAAAAATAACACATACAAAATTTCAAAGACGTAGCTTCAACCCTTCTGAAGTTATCAGCCAATATTCTTAAACACGTGTTTTAAGGACATTTTGTATGGCAGCTACCCGAAGGAGTAATAGGATTTCGCTGACTAGTAAAGTCGAACTTTCTTTTTACTCAAAACCAATTTGTACAAAATTCCGAATTCGTAGCTAAAAGATTACTTGAGTTATAGAGAGTTTCGTAAATTAAGTGAAGACATTTTGACGGGATATTTGTATGGCAGCTACACGAAGGACTAACAGAATTTTCTTCATAATCATACATTTAGCTCCAACTATTAAAAAAGTGACACACACAAAATTTCAAAGTGGTAGCTTAAACCCTTCCGAAGTTATTGGCCAATATTCTCGCACACGTGTTTTAAGGACATTTTGTATGGCAGCTACCCGAAGGAGTAGGACGATTTTGCCCGTTAACGAACTTAGCCTTACAAATTCAACCAAACATCCAGATTCAAAATTTCAAGATCCTAGGTGAAGGCGTTCTTGAGTTATCGTGTTTACGGACAGACGGACGGACGGACGGACGGACGGACGGACGGACGGACGGACGGACGGACGGACGTCAAGCGGATTTGAGGTTTTTGGGCACAAATAAACAAAAAATAATATATAACTTTTTTTCGTCCGAGGCTTGGTTCTATGCGTTACAAACTTTTCGGCTGGATTAAACTTATAATACTCTATATGATTTCATCTAGAGTATAAAAAGGTTAGACAGAGCAAAGGCAAGAGTAAGGAAATTGAGGGAAAATAATAAGTTCAGGGAGAGGGAGAATTTGAAAAGACAACGTTTGCGTAAACTTTCTGGAAATATGAATAAAGTGAAGCATCTGATTCGATTGAGGCACTTACGGCTTGATCATAAATTTCGTAAAGAGGAAAGTTTAAAAAGAAAAAGTTTACGTGATCGCTCTGGAAAAGATGGCAAAGCCAAAGAACAGGAACGTCTAAAACTTCTAAGAGGAGCTGATCCATTCCGGGAACAGGAAAATGCAAAGAGGAAAAGTTTACGTGATCGCTCTGGAAAAGATGGTAAAGGCAAAGAACAGGAACGTCTAAAACTTCTAAGGGGAGCTGATCCATTTCGGGAACAGGAAAAAGCAAAGAGGAAAAGTTTACGTGATCGCTCTGGAAAAGATGGCAAAGCCAAAGAGCAGGAACGTAAAAAACTTTTAAGGGAATCCGATCCGTTCCGGGAGCAGGTAAGTGCGAATAGAAAAAGTTTACGTGATCGCTCTGGAAAAGATGGCAAAGCCAAAGAGCAGGAACGTCTAAAACTTCTAAGAGGAGCTGATCCATTCCGAGAACAGGAAAATTTAAAGAGGAAAAGGTTACGTTATTGGTCTGTGGAAGATTGCGGAGCTAAAGACTTGAAACGTTTGAAAGTGATGAGGAAAACAGCGGAACTTCGGGCGCGTGAAAAAGTAAATAGAAAAATTTTACGTGTGCAATCTGGAGAAAATGGCAAAACTGTAGAGAAGAAGAGAGGAGTAACTCGGAGAGAAAAATTGGACTATCGGCAACGTGAGAGAAGAGCTGATCAAAAACATCGGAAAATTAAAAGGTCTGACAGGAAAGTGGCAAAAAAAGAGAGAGAATATGACGCCGAAAGAAAGCGAAATCTACGAATGGACGAATTTTTTAAATACAGGGAATCGTATTTAAATAGCCTCCATCAAAACATTAGAATTGGTTCAAAAGTTGAATTTTCTAAAGTGATAATTAGTGCTCTAAAATCGAAATCTATAGGACCTGATCTGTGTTGCTGTTGTTGTGCAAATCTGTTTTTCCCACATTCTGTAAAAGTATTTAATTTCGAAAAAATGAAAGCTCAAATGATCAAGAACAACATTGATAAAGATTTCAAAATATTTTTCGATAGTATATACAACCATTTTTCTGAATTTATATGCGACACATGTTATAAATACACTATGAAAGGGGTAGTACCGAAACTAGCTGCGACTTCAAATTTACAATATGCCAATATACCGGAATCTTTAAAAAATTTATCTCCCCTAGAATTGAGAATGATTTCTCCTTACATACCATTTATGCAAATAAGGTATTTAATGCCATTTCTTCTAAATCCGCAACTTTCTGCGAAAGGAAGTGTGGTGAACATTGAAGTAGACATAAACGAAATGATAGATGTGCTTCCAAGGCATTTCGATGCAATGTCTACAGTTCAAATACAATTGAAAAGACATATTGATTTCCCTAGGTCCTATATGCATGAAACTATAAAGCCTGCTAGTGTCTGCAAGGCTCTCAAACACATAATCGAAACTCCACTATATAAATCCTTGAATATTACAATAAATGAAGATTATTATCAGAACAATTTTTTGGATTATGAAAAAGTCACGAAATTTATTGTACCCGAAAATACCGATAGTTCCAAAAATACACTCAAAATTGAGAATGTGAAAAGCTTTGTGTCTTCAGAAGGTGATTCTGATTCGGAATTAGATGATGAGTCTGAATTTCGTATTGTAGAAAATGAGGTATTAATTATTGATAGGAACAAAGAGCTAGCTAATGATATAAAAGTAATGGCTCCTGGTCAAGGGAAAAATCCAGTACCATGGCACTTTGTTGAGCATATTGATGAACTTTGTTTTCCTGGAATTTATGGTGGATATCCATTCGACATTGAAAACAAATTAACATATGCCGAGCGCGTTAAGTTTGAATGTCGTCATTATTCTAGAAGGTCATGTATTCCCGAAAGAATTTTATTTATGGCTAAAAAGAAGTTAGAACAAACAGTATATTCAAGTATTAATATATGTCTAAGAAAGTTCAAAACAAATAAGGGAAATATTGTTGCCAAAGAGGTATTAACTAAAGATTTTGTTGGAGACTTGCTTAGGTATAATGATGGATATAGATTTCTGAAGCAAGTAAGATCTTCACCTGCTTATTGGGAAACAAAAAAGAAAGAGCTTCTTGCTATGCTTAGGCAATTAGGAAAGCCATCAATTTTTATCACTTTCTCGGCTTCGGAACTACAGTGTCCTGAGCTATTAGTGATATTAAAAAAGATAAAGTCAAATGTAACTTTAACAAATATAGAAGCATTTCATATGAGCGCTGACGAGAAAACTGCACTAATAAGAGATGATCCTGTCACTTGTGTACGTTATTTCGAAGAAAGAGCTAACATAACTTCTTGAAAATGTCAGTGGCCCATTTGGTGGGCATTATGTGACTGATTCTTACCAGAGAAGAGAATTCCAGGGTCGAGGATCGGTCCATACGCATAATCTATTATATAATAATAATGCTCCTGTATACGACAAGGAGAATTCAGAATCAATTAAAGATTGTATAAAATTTATTGATCAATACATTACATGTAAATATGATCCCAAAATTCCAAACGTGGCTTTCCAAAGACATCGCCACAAGCCTACGTGTTACAAAGGCCAAACAAATAGGAATAAGTGTCGTTTTAATTATCCTTTACCAGTTATGCCACGTACGATGATTCTTGAACCTTTAGAGAAGGAAGATCGAACAGAAAAACTCCGCGGTCATGTAAAAGGTATAAGAAATTTAATGAATACCTTTTTCACGACTAATACCGATTTATCTATGACGGATATATTACAGAAATTGAATTTATCTGAAGATGAATATATATTAGCAGTTCGTTCTTCCTTAAATCGTCCAACTGTATTCTTAAAAAGAAACAGTTTGGAAGTTGCGATAAATGCATACAACCCAACAATTTTGAATTTATTGGAATCAAATATGGATATTCAATATGTATTGAATCCTTATAGTTGTGCGACTTACATAATTAATTATGTTAGCAAGATTGATTGTGGACTTTCAAAGTTGTTACGAGATGCAGTAACTGATCTCAATAAGAGTAACAAGTCTATTAAAGATAGTTTCAGGGTATTAGCCAATAAATTTATTAATTCCAATGTTATGTCAGCTCAAGAAGCTGTTTATCATACTCTGTCATTACCTCTATCAAAAATGAGCCGCTCAACAGTGTACATTAACACAGTGAAACAAAACGAGCGTGTACGAGTTTTGAAGTCCAACAAGGAATTGAAGAAGCTTCTTCCCGATTCAGATGACATTTATCAGAGCAATATTTTTTCAAGATATGCAGTAAGATCTGACGAGATGAAAGACATGTGCTTAGCAGATTTCGCTACACTATTGCGCGAAAAAGCAAAGCAACACGATATCCAAGACATCAACGACGATGACAATAATAGAGGTACAGATCTTGGTAAAAGACTGAAAAGTAAGATATTAAGATTTAGAAATTATAAGCTTCATCAGGATTCCGTTAACTATTACAGGGAGCAAGTTTTACTTTTCTTTCCCTGGAGAAATGAACTCAATGAAATAGAAAACAAAGACTGTGAACAATTGTACAATGATAATTTCGCAATCATTTTCGAAAATAAAAAAAAATTTTTTGACCTTGATGATGAAGAAATCGATAACGCTTTAAACGCTGCTGCTCATGTGACTGAAGACGTTGAAAATGATAGTGAAGACGAAGAACATATTCCTGCCAATCATCGCGTGGACATATTCGGTCAAGTTGGTACTGAAATACCGAAAAATATTGGTAAGGCTCGCTTTATTACCCCCAAATTAGTCAAGAGGGAGGAAATATATAAACAATTAGAAGTCCTTAATGACAAACAGAGGAGAATAGTTATGCGTATATTAAATTCTTTTAAAACAGGGAAATTACCATTGAGAATATTTTTGAGTGGTTCAGCAGGTGTTGGTAAAAGTACAGTTATTAATTGCATATACCAAATACTTACTTTACATTTTAATGATATGCCTCATGATCATAAAGATTCAATAAGTGTTCTCCTCTGTGCTCCATCGGGTAAGGCTGCATTTCTCATTAATGGAATAACTCTTCATTCTGCATTCGCATTACCTGTTACTCAATTCGGTGGACAGATGCCGCAGTTATCCGAAGATATTGCAAATACCATAAGAGTGCAACTTATTAATCTCAAATTGTTAATTATTGACGAAGCGTCTATGGTTGGCAGTCGACAACTTTTTCAAGTTGATACTAGACTTAGACAAGTAATGGGGAAAAATGAATCATTTGGGGGTGTCTCAGTTTTACTTGTGGGTGACTTAAATCAACTACCACCTGTGTTGGATAAAGCCATTTATGTTCCACCTAACGTAAATGAACTGTCTTCACTATCTGGTAATCTTTTATGGGATGAATTTAAGTATTTCAAATTGACCCAAATTATGAGACAACAGAATGATATAAATTTTATTACAGCTCTAAATAATTTAGTACTAGGAACAATGAATAAAGAGGATATAACTTTGATCAAAAGCAGAGAAGTATCATCAAGTATGGTTCCGAATAATGCAATTAGATTATTTGGAGAAAACAAATATGTCGATGAATACAATAGAATTAAAACTACTGAATCAAATGGCAAAGAATATATTTATTTCAGTTGCGATCGATCAAGTTCTTATGCATAAAAAGGATAATAAAAAAAAAGAAAAAATTTTAACGTCCTTGAAAAATAAGAAGCGAACAGAAACGGGTGGATTACCATATGAACTTATTTTAAAGGTTGGCATTAAATATATGATTATAAGTAATATGGACGTAGAAGACGGTTTAGTCAACGGAGCATGTGGGGTTCTAACTTACATGCAAGAATTCTCCGCTGACAAGGTACCACCTATAGCATGGCTGGATTTTGGCATGGATAGAGTTGGAGGTAAAATTCGTAGGCAATACGAAAACCAAATAAAGAAATACAATATTCCTAAGAACTTAGTCCCTATTGCAAAAATTACAGTACCAGTTGCTGTTTCAGAGAGGCAGGGATATCAAACTACCCGAAAACAATACCCCATTGTACCAGCAGAAGCTTTGACAATTCACAAAAGTCAAGGACAAACATATGATGCTGTGTGCTTGGACATAGAGAAAAGTAAACGCATTACAAGGTCTATGTTGTATGTGGCATTAAGTAGGGTCAGAACATTGTCTGATCTTTATATAATTGGAAATTTTAAGCCCCCTAAAGCACCTCTACCACAAGACGCTCTCAGTATAGCTTTAAGAGATTTAGATGAAAAACTTATTAAATGTTCTTACGACGATCTTATTTTCTGTAATGGCTTAAAAATTATATACCAAAATGCAAGATCATTAAAATCCAATATCAAATATATTCTTTCTGATAAATGGTATCAGCAAGCTGATATGTTAATATTTTCTGAAACAAATACGTGTAAAATGGATAAAATTGCTATTCCGGACTTTACATTAGCTTATAGGACAGATACCAATACCAGGAAAATTGCCCATGGAATAATGTGTTTCGTAAGATTACATTTGTCCACTAATATTTTAAAGCATGTATATGAAGTGTCTGAAAATAAGTCTCATGTTGACATACTATTATTATTAGTAAATAATATCAACATTATAACAGGCTATAGATCACCAACATATCCGCGTAAGGCCTTTTATGGTCACTTAGACGATATGTTACAAAATATTAATACCGAATCTGAAGTAATTTCCATAGCCGATTTTAATTTAGATACTTACAGCCTAGACTCATTATATGAACAAAATATGGTGAAACGTGGATTCTGTAGAGGACTTTCAGCTAAATTGTCAACGACCAATTTTAATACTCAAATCGATTCGATATTTATAAAAAAGTTTCAAGTTATTCTTCAGGAGTCTACGAAACATTTTTTTCAGACCACAAACCAATTTTCATTGGACTTTTTCCAAAAATAGAGTATGCAAAAAAACAAAATGAAATTCTCACCGAAATATCTTCAAATGTAGGTACTCCAAATATAATACCCATATCTGCAGAAGAGCATGTGAGTACCCCAAATATAATATCCACATCTTCAGAAGAGCATCTATTTTCTCATAAAATTGATGACAGAACTTCTCGTAATTCACGAATATTGGAAGATTTAAAGATTGAGATAGAATCTTCATATAATGAATTAACGGATACTAGTATCTCAGCATTGCTAGATGTAATTAAAAATAATACATCATTTAATCCTCAATGTGTCCTCTTTTATCAACGACCTGAGCAATATGAAGCAGTTTCTTCCATTCAAGATGATCTACAAATTTTGTTTGGTGGCGATGTCAGGGGTATAGGACATTGGATATGCACATATTACAACTCTAATCGGAAGAAGATCCTAGTCTATGATAGCTTGCAGCGTAATTCCTTAGACGTTACACAGCATCGTATCATATCTACTCTATATCCATTCTTGCGTACAAGAACTTCAATCGAATATGTAAGATTAGCACGTTTGCAAACCGATGCAACAAGTTGTGGTGTTTTCGCAGGCGCATTCGCTACGTCTTTAGCTTTGAACATAGACCCGATGTGTTTAAAGTTTCAACTGTGCGCTGGAGAAGATGAGTCCATGGTGATGCGTAAGCATTTTTACAAAATAATTGTTACTGACCGATTAAGACCATTCCCAACGGAATGATATTTCACATAGGTATAACCTTATTAAATTATCGCTCCAAAACAAGGGTATATTGTATTATACGATCGGATAGATTTCCCTGAACTCCGAGATGAACTTTACTTTATTTTACATTAGTTTGCATCATGCTTACTAACTGCTTCAAATTACAAAATCATAGCATCTCCACCAGTTGGACAGTATTTACTTTACAATATTTAACGCTGAACTGCGTGGGCTGCGCCGCTTTAAATTACCTAAACATCTAACGATTCTAACGTTATTGATCCATTTACTCTACTCTTTTCGTGCTATTTACAAATCAAATATTTCTACTATCACTTATCTCATTTGGGTTTCTTGTATATCGATACTCATATTCATCCAATGAAGCGCGGAGCAATAATGTATTAATTATGAGTTAATGGAATGGTGTAATATGGCTATAGGCGAACTCCGACCTTATAGGAGTAACGCGCTCAATACAGGTACCTCTTAGGTGGCGTGGAAAATCTGTGCTTTAAAATAAATTGGAAATGCATGAATTATTAAATGAAAAAGAACAGCCACGTATCCTTCATTTTGTAGGTTGTCAGTCGCATAGTAACCTATACCGCATCTCGGCAATAAGCGCGTTTCAAACTACTACCCAAAAAATAATAAAGTTGCGCTGTTGGCCGATTTTTTAGATCTTCAACTCCAATCGGACGTAAGGCTTTCGATATATTTCGTAGGATTGATGAGATATCAGATTCGTTTTCACTTCCACAGACTTTTCATATAATCGCCTACAAATGTATTTCCGATTTCATGTAATGACCATAAACCTAATCACGAAAAACCTCCTAATCGCGTATTAACTGATATTATACTATCACTTAGACCTCTTCCCGGAGTATAACCCAATTATGTAATTCATCTGTTATATGTGACAGCGGCGTTTAAGTTTTCTAGCGGGACCCCTTTCTAACCGCTTCCCGAACCTTTTTTAGGTTTTCAGTCACATAGTAACCTACACCGCGTCTCAGAATTAAACGCGTTCCGGACTTCTGCCAGAAAATAATAAAATTGCGCCCAGACTGTTGGCAGATTTTTTTATTCTCTGAACGGACGAGGAACTGTCGATACATCTTTTAGATATCTCCGGAGATAACAACTGCGTGGATAAATCGAGATAATATAAAATTAATTCGGATTGAATTGTGGGACCGATCATCAATGTCGTCTGATTTAAGGAGACAACGGTGGTATATTTTGCGGAGCCGTCAAAAATGACGCGTACTTTCGTAGTGAGGCTGCATACCCTGCATTTTTTACTTCATTATCGGTGACTTAACATAAGACGCCTCAGTTGCAAATATTCGTTTGATATTGATTTTTCATTTCGAGGATTTTGGACAATTTTCGTTCGGTTCTAGCTAATCGCTTTGTAGCCATATTCCGTGAATCAACAAGATCAGTGTGTATCTAATGGTAAATCAACAACAAAAGGTCAGTGTTTCGGGAGACATTAACTTTCGCTCGTATGGACCATTTATAGAAAGAATGATCGTGTTTAATATACTCTTCGACTTTGTTGTAAGAAATGCGATTGATTGTTGTTTTTACAAAAATATAACTTTGGTCGTAGTTAATTATCAACGAAAGTCAAATTATTTATTTTTACAGCACAATTAAAAACTGAAATACTATTTTTCATAGCACATAGATATGTATATAATAATAAAGTGGGGGGGGCTAACTTTTAGTTAATCAGTTATACAATTCAAATTAATTTTGAATTAGCGGAACTATACAGCACAATTTGAGCAGAACTTCTCAATTATATTTTTTCAAAAATGGCGGTGCTAATTTGTGTTAGTGTAATACATGGCCGTAACTTTTTATTGACTGAAGTAAAAATAATTTCCTTTTACGGCACAAACGGCACAAATTGAGCACAATTCAGCACAACTGCCAAATTATATTTTTTCAAAAATGGCGGGGCTAACTTAACATAATTTTTAGTACATGGCCGTAACTTTTTATTGACTGAAGTAAACATAATTTCTTTTTACGGCACAACCGGCACAAATTGAGCACAATTCAGCACAATTGCCAAATTATGTTTTTTCGAAAATGGCGGGGCTAACTTAACATAATTTTTAGTTTAATACATGGCCGTAACTTTTTATTGACTGAAGTAAAAATAATTTCTTTTTACGGCACAAATTGAGCACAACTCAGCACAATTGCCAAATTATATTTTTTCGAAAATGGCGGGGCTAACTTAACATAATTTTTAGTACATGGCCGTAACTTTTTATTGACTGAAGTAAAACTAATTTCTTTTTACGGCACAACCGGCACAAATTGAGCACAACTCAGCACAATTGCCAAATTATATTTTTTCGAAAATGGCGGGGCTAACTTAACATAATTTTTAGTACATGGCCGTAACTTTTTATTGACTGAAGTAAAAATAATTTCTTTTTACGACACAACCGGCACAAATTGAGCACAACTCAGCACAATTGCCAAATTATATTTTTTCGAAAATAGCGGGGCTAACTTGATGGACATAATGAAGGATGCCTTTCGAAACTCACTACACGACTTCGACTTCTTGTATGGCGCATACCACAATGACGGCTTCGACCGTTTTTTTTTTGGTCGTCACGTTTTACTGGAATGACCTTTTTTTTTTTTTTGACCATCACATTGGAATCATCACTGAACACCCGCGAACTAGTGAACTAGAAGAACGAACTAGTTCGCGACGGATCAGGACCTAGTTCGTTCGCGATCACAACGGTGAACTAAAATGCGCAAGCCTACTGTGAAGTGAAGCTAAAATTCTCGAACGGACAGGGAACAATCTAGAGTGCTCTAGTGAGCGGTATCTTGAATTGGTGAAGTGGAAAGTTCTCATACGGACAAAACGAGAATTTGAGTGAAATTGTATCGCGGAAAAATCTTTAACGGACAATAAATCGATAGTGAGAATGCCGCGTTACTTAAAAGATTTAAAATTAACGGAGCTGAAGGAAGAGCTCGGTAGACGGGAATTATCTACAACAGGGAACAAGTCTGAGCTTGTCAGCCGTATGATCGAGATACTTGAGGCTGAGGGTAAGGACGCAAACAGTTTCGAGTTCCCAATCGAAGAAGCTCGTGGTGAGCAGGGTTTTGGTACACCAGATTCTCTGCCGCAGTTAATGCAGCAAATGATGAACAAATTAGATCAACAGTCAACAGACCTCAGCCAGAAAATGGACCACCAAAGTCAACTATCAGCAGACCTTAATAACAAGTTAGATCAGACATCAACAGACTATAAAGGTACCGCAGGTGGAGTGTGATATAATCGATGAAATAAAAGATATACTGAGTATAATATTTGAATTTTATTTGATAGAGATGTTGTCGCGTCGATGTTCAAAAATAGAAGAGAATGTTAAAATGCTTACAATATTCCTAGTGGTCCATTTACGGTAAAAACAAGTTTTTAATGTTCAATATTTAGAGTACAGATGTGTACTTAGGTTTATACGAATATTTAGTTAAATAAGAAATGAATTTGAATATTGATTATGATGTGTTGGTAATTATGTTATCCACATTACTCTCCTTCCAGCGACAGCGATGTTAATTCAGGTACATTGGAATCGTATAGGTCGTCTAATTCTTCTACCGGATGTAGTAGTCGGTGGTGGCGGTGAAGCATTGGGTGTTGGGTTTTCGTTATCTTCCAGTTCACCGTCTGGGGTAGGATCTCTCCAAAAACATTGGCTTAAGTCTGTCGATTGAGATGTTTTTAGAATTATTTTTTATTTGTAGCGTAAAATATTTTGTTGTTCTTGAGAGTATTTTGTAGGGTCCATCGTATGGGGGTTGAAGTGGTTTCCGGACGCTGTCGTTCCGCACGAATACATGTGTACAATCTTCTAATGCGGGGTGGACAAATGTGTTTCGAGAAGTGTGATGTTTTATGGGTACTGGTTTCAAATTCTCGAAAATGTTCTTCAGGTGGTGCATAAATGTTGTTGGTTCATAATCGCGGTTACTGGTTTCAAAAAAATCGCTTGGTAGCTTGATCGATGTTCCGTACACGTATTCCGCAGGACTTCCGCTCCCATCGCTTACTGTTATTGATCGAAGGCCCATTAAAACTGTTGGCAGCACTTCAGTCCAGCGGTTGTTGTTGTGGCATTTTATTGCATTTTTTAAAGTTCTGTGGAATCTTTCAATTTTTCCGTTTCCTTGTGGATGATACGGAGTAGTTCTGATATGTTTAATACCGAGGAACTTTGTTAGGTTTCGGAATAGCTCGCATTCAAATTGTCGACCTTGGTCCGTCGTGATTTTTTGAGGGACTCCAAATCGAGCAATCCAATTTGTATAAAGTGTTCGAGCCACGGTTTCTGCCTTAATATCCGATATCGGTAACGCTTCTGGCCAATTCGTAAATCTATCGATAATAGTCAAGCAATATTGAAATCCATCCGATAGAGGTAGAGGTCCTATTAAATCAATGTTGATATGTTCGAAGCGATGTGATACTTCTGGGTAGTTCATGAATTTAGATTTGGTATGACGCCATACTTTGCATTTTTGGCATGGTATACAGGCTTCTGTCCAGCTCCTGCAGTCTTTTATGAGTGTAGGCCAGATGTATTTCTGTTTTAGCATTTCTTGCATCTTTTTGATTCCTGGGTGTGCAACGTCGTGGATCAAGTGGAAAATCTGCTTCCGCATTGAATTCGGTATATAAACTCTGGCATTTGAAGTTGATGTGTCGAAGTATAATGCAATTTCGCCTTGACTGCTGGGTATCGGTACTAATGTTAACTGCAACGAGTGAGTGTCCTTGTTCGTTAGTAGATTCTTAAGTTCTTCGTCTTCCAATTGTTCCTTGCAAATTTGTTTGGAATCTATTGCTGAAGATATCGAAATGGTATCCAAGCGCGATAGGAAATCAGCAACGATATTATCTTTTCCAGCTACGTGCTGGATATCTGTTGAAAATTGGGATATAAACTGTAAATGCCTCTGCTGTCTTGGTGATGCTTTTTCGGGTTTTTGTTTAAACGCAAAAACTAAAGGTTTGTGATCTGTTAAGATTGAAAATATCCGGCCTTCCAACATATATTGGAAATGTTTAATGGCTTTGAAAATTGCGAGCAGCTCTCGATCATATGTTGAGTAATTCTTTTCACTGTTGGAAAGTTTATACGAATAGAATCCGAGTGGTTG
This sequence comes from Beris morrisii, assembly GCA_951812415.1. NCBI lineage: Eukaryota > Metazoa > Arthropoda > Insecta > Diptera > Stratiomyidae > Beris > Beris morrisii. The sequence continues at coordinate 91,909,698 of OX638310.1, read as the reverse complement.
CATATTATCGTTTTTTACTTGATTTAATGAAGCTCCGATCGCTACGTCTGAAGCGTCGGTCATCAATATGAGCGGTGATGATGAGTCTGAATGTGACAGCATTGATGCATTCGCAATACTTTGTTTACATTCTTTGAATGCTTGTTCGGTTTCTGCAGTCCATTTAATGGTCTCATTTTTTGTATGTGTTCCCTTGGTTAAATCGTGTAGGGGTGCTTGTATACAAGCAGCTGTCGGGAGGAATCGTCTGTAGAAATTTAGCATTCCCAAAAATCGACGTAACTCCTTCATTGTGTGTGGCTGTTTCATATCCGAAATTGCGCTAACCTTTTCTGGTGATGGTGTGATCCCGGATGAGGAAACTTGATAACCCAAAAATGATAGTTCGTTTACTCCAAGAGTGCATTTGGAAGCATTTAGGGAGATGTGGTGTTCACTTAAACGTTGGAAGATCTTCTCTAAGTGTTGAAGGTGATCTTCTTCACTTGTAGATGCTACTAGGATATCGTCCAGGTAAATGAAGCAGAATGTTAAGTCTTTCATGATTGTGTGGATGAACCTTTGAAAGGTTTGGGCTGCGTTACATAATCCGAACGGCATTGCCAGGAATTCGAAAAGTCCGAACGGAGTAATTACAGCTGTTTTTTCGATGTCTTCTGGCTCGACGGGTATATGGTAATATGCACGATTTAAATCCAATTTTGAGAATATGGTTTTGTTTTCCAAAAGGTAGGTGAAGTCTTGAAGGTGTGGGATTGGATACCTGTCTGGGATTGTGATTGCATTGAGTCTACGATAGTCGCCACAGGGTCGCCAATCCCCACTTTTTTTGGGTTGTAGATGTAAAGGGTTTGCCCATTTGCTTTTGGATGGTTGGCAAATTCCTTGACTGAGCATGATTTGAAAATATTCTTTCGCTATCTTTAGTCTCTCAGGGTTAAGACGTCTAGCTCTGGAAAAGACTGGTGGTCCAGTTGTTTTTATTGTGTGCGTTATGCCGATATTCCTGCTAGCTGTAAAGTCTATTTGATTTGCTGGTTTAATTATGCTTTCGTATTTCGACAAAATATTTGTGTATTTATTATTGTTTATTATAGCCTTTATTGTATTATTACTTTTTATTTCTAAAATATCTGCCGTCGACTTGGATCCTGTGATGCTGTCTATTAGGCACTTGTTTTGTAAATCGACTAATAGTTTGTGATGTTTGAGGAAGTCAGCTCCGATTATGGGCTTGGTTACGTCGGCAATGATAAATGGCCAGTTGAATTTTCGTCGTAGTCCTAATGTTAGGCTCAACATTTTTTCTCCATATGTATTTATGGGCGTACCGTTCGCGGCGTATAATTTTAACGTTGTATGTTTGCGTTTTTCTAAGTAATTGGGTGGGCAGATAGACAGATCAGCTCCGGTGTCTACCAAGAAACTATACCCGGTTTTCCTGTCATTAATAAAGAGGCGACAATTTTGACGGCTTTTGATGCTTGTCGCCTGTGAAGCACCTAAGCCACTTAGTTTTCCGCACGTTTGTATTTGCACGGAGGTGTACATTTCGTTGCAGATTCGCCGAATTTAAAATGGTACCAACAAAATGGTCCACTTTTGTCAAATTGGCGAGATTTTGAACGTGAACGTGAAGCTGTATGTCTACTACGGGAGATAGAACGCGATCGGAATTTTTTCTGTTTATTGTTCGTTTTGAGTTCACTAACTTCCGCGGTTAATATTTCAATTTGTTTTTTAAGGTCTTCGTATGGATTAGCACTTGGGGTATTAGCAATGGACATGGCATAAGGTCCATCGGAAGCTTCCTTCACCTTATCGGCCATGTTTGCTAGTTTGTCTAAGCTATCGTCGCTAATAGACAAAATTGCCTGCACGTTGGGTGGTAAACCACCTAACCACAGAGATTTTAAGAGTTCGTCCGGTAGTTTATTATGGGCTAGATTGCGCATTTCGCGTAAAACGTCTGATCGTTTTTTGCCATCGAGATTTATCCCGGTTAATAGTTTTTTAATTTTTTGATTTTCACTGTCCGCAAATTGAGATATGAGTCTCGCTTTTAAAGTAGCATATTTATTGTCTACCGGAGGGTTTTTAATTATATCACTCACCGTATACAATATTTCGGTTTCCACGGCGGATATCACATGATAATATTTAGTTGAGTCCGATTTCACGGAAAGGGTTATGAACTGTGCCTCAATTTGGTTGAACCATATTTCCGGATCGGTCTTCCAAAAGGACGGAAATTTTACGTTTACCCGGGCGATTTCGTGCTCTGATTCTATTTGTTTTTCACGTGTATATGAACCGGCGGAATTTTCCTGTTCGAGTTTATCGCACTTATTTTCACCTTTATCGTTCATTTTTCACAAAAAAAATAATCTTAATATAAAATATTCAGTACCTTGTTTTAATTTTACTTCCATAAACCAAATTTTTGGATCCCCCGTTGGCTGATAAGCGGTTTTCCCACGATGAGTTGATCGGAAAAAATATATTCCACGTTGGTTACCAAGCGATTGGGTGATTTTTTATTCTCACTATTGACTGCGGCGATCGGCGAATTATCGAAAATTGTGATGAATTAAGAATTTCCGCGATGTCTCAAAACAATCGTATGCGTGATTCGGCTGGGTCACCAAATTATAAAGGTACCGCAGGTGGAGTGTGATATAATCGATGAAATAAAAGATATACTGAGTATAATATTTGAATTTTATTTGATAGAGATGTTGTCGCGTCGATGTTCAAAAATAGAAGAGAATGTTAAAATGCTTACAATATTCCTAGTGGTCTATTTACGGTAAAAACAAGTTTTTAATGTTCAATATTTAGAGTACAGATGTGTACTTAGGTTTATACGAATATTTAGTTAAATAAGAAATGAATTTGAATATTGATTATGATGTGTTGGTAATTATGTTATCCACAAGACCTTAACGAGAAGCTAGACCAGACTTCGAAGGACCTCAACCAAAAATTGGAACAGCAAAGCGAACAAACGAAAGAGCTAAAAGAAGATCTAAATAACAAAATAGACACCATGGGTAAAATAATCGAAGAAAATCTGGAGGCGAAACTTCGAACTTTTGAAGATCAAATAACGGAAAAGACATCAGCGATTGTAGAAGAAGTTGAACGCTTAAAAAGGGACTTTAATAACGTGAAAGTGACTGGACTCATCAAGACAGAACACGTTACGCACAAAGATCTCAAAGCTCCGATCTTCGATGGACAAACACCGTGGGCTATCTACAAGACCCAATTTGAGGCGGCCGCGAGAAATAATCATTGGAATGAATTGGAACGAGGAACGGCTTTGATATAGGCGCTAAGAGGTCCACCAGCAGAAGTTCTCCAAACAATTCCGCAGGAGCAGCAACAAGATTTTTCGACGTTGGTACAGACATTGGATCTTTATTACGGCAGTGAATATATTTATATTATATAATAGATATATTTGTATTTGCGTAGTTGTTGTTGTCGGGGTCACCGTTTATCGCGTGAATAATAAACACGATTTAAAGTTATTAATAATATCACAGAATTAATTAATTAGTTAATATCACAGGATTTATTAATTAGAATTTATCACAGAATTCATTAATTAGTTAATATAACAGGATTTATTAATTAGATAATATTGTAGAATTTATTAATTAGATAAAATCACAGGATTCATTAATTATTATTTTTAACTTTTATTGACTTATATTGATCACTTCTATTTTTCAACTGAATTTTTTCCTCTCTATGACTTTTTATATTGTTTTTACCGGTTGCTTGATTTCTATTTTAATTGAAATCAAACAACCGGCTTCTTGATTTTCACGATGTGTGGAGTGTTTGAAACAAGTGTAGTGTTTAAAGTCATACACCCCACAACCACATGCGAGAGATCTACAAGATGCAACTCCACAACCGAAGTCAAAAGGATGGCGAAACATTGCAGGAGCTAGCGCTCGATATAGAACGACTTACGTTGCTTTCATTCCCTAATGTGCAAGGCGAACAACGCAGTGATTTGGCTGTCTTCACATTTAATAATGCCGTACAGGATGAAGAACTACAGTTGACATTAAAATTGGCAGGAAAGAAAACGATTGGCGAAGCCTTAGTATATGGGCTTACGTACGGCAGAGAATAGAGTACACCAAGCGGAGCGAAGGATCTGGTGCCCCTCGATGTTGGAATTGCGGAAAGGCGGGACACTTAAATCGGGATTGCAGATCAGCGGATTACACTGGAAGAGCGATACCCCACCATTGCCGCAATGAAAGCACAAGTCAATGTCATGGGAGTCGGAGATTGGAACACGCTAGGCTCAGCGTTCTCCGATGTTGGCATTGCGGACAGGACGGGCATTTACGGCGTGATTGTTGGCAACTAAGAAGAAACAGGAATAATTACGATGACCACAATTCGAAACAACCACTATGCAATAGCTGTAATGATGGGGAAATAACTGTTGACACCGATTGCCGGTGGAAAGGAACCGAAAGACAAGGCAAACGTCGCGGAGCGATGCGATGTTGGAACTGTGGACAAGAAGGACACTTAAGGTTTGATTGTCAAAATCCGAAGACGCCGAATTATTGTTCAGATTGCACTGCCGAACAAAGGAATGCCAGAGGCGCAAAGCTACAGAGCCAATTAGGAGAGACAGAAATTGGCTGGCGAAATCAACATCAGCGTATTGTGCTGCAGAGTAGTCAACAAGACAAAGAGGTCGTGGGGAACTTGCGACGATTAAAAGTTTGTGATCAACAGCAGGCGAAACGTTACCGAACTCGGGACAAAATCTGTTCGACAACTAATCACCAGAATGCAGAGCATTATCAACGAGCGAAATCTTCCAGCTACAGAGATAGCGATCTAGTACTGTTAGACAGCACTCGAAGACAGAGGGAAACATCGTCAAAACATCAGTGCAACTGTAAAGGATGGCATAGAATCAGCACGCAACTAAAGGAGGGAGTACCACGGACCAAAATGAAACATGACGTCACTGACGAGGGAGCCACTCTGTTCGGGACGAACAGAAACTAAGGAGGGAGTAATGTTACGTGTAAGCCTGGCCACCGCGCAACTCGATCGATTACGAATAGGGAAACAGCAACAACCGAATACCTAAGCTGCAAAGTAACCCAATCAAAAGCCTAGTTGAGTAAATAAGGAGAGCGGAGCAACACGATTATATCTCCCTTCTTATCGAATGCTCTCCAATGTACTAGAATCGAATGAAGATCAATATCGAAAGCTCTAAAGCTTTCGAGAAGATTCCACATACATCACCGAGCGAACATTCAAGTACATCCTAGACTGCAACCGGCTACTATAAAAGCAGGTGAAGCTTTCAGCGAGGGAGATAGTAATTTTGATTACGTCGACTGTGACAGCCAGCGTGTATACGCGACCGTGTTGGTAGAGAGCGAAAGTGATCGAGTCAAGCGATATATGGTATAAGCGGGCGGTATTGCCATACAGTGCGAATTATTGTGCGAATAGAATTGAAGTGCGAATAATAAATTATCACTTATTTTTATTTTAACCGAATTGTGTTTTACTTGAAATCCAGGCGAACCCCTAGCTCGCAACAATACTTTAAATATATGAACAGTAAGGTCTTGTAATAGTTAGATCAGTAATGTGTACGGAATTGATTTCGTACTAGCAACTTGTACCGATTACTCTTTCGATAACAGATCTAATTACTTTAACCCGCATAGGACCTAGGGTGTAAACGCTTAAAAGCACAGGACAAGAAAAGACTTATATAATTGTAAATACTTATAAAGTATTGTGTTCGTCTCCAATTTAAGCTATCCTTTACTTTGTTGAGATGCAAATAACAACAATATGAAAATTGAAATTGTTTTAACAGTAGAAAAACCATTTATTCAATATAAAATAAATTAAAACACGTAAACAATACATCAGAATTCATTCAATAAACAAAATAAAAAATTAACAAAAATAAAATTTATTAAGATAAGAAAATGCTCTATCTAAAGTAATTGATTACTTCATTTTATAAAAAACACTTATTGAAATTTATTACAAATGAACAGCACTTCGCAACATTTGAAACACTCGGAACGAACTGAATTTAATTATGGGCCCTTTGATATAAAATTAAAACGAAACGTGAATGATTGCATCACCCCTTTACTTATCCGCTTCCAAGACTTACTTTCGTAAATTATTACTAAAGCCAAGAGTATTTGGCAAAACTGTAAGGTTTCTGATTGTACCACCTCATAACTTACTCGCTTCTAAACCATTACTTTCGTAAGTAGATACTAAAGCCTATACCGTTGGACAAAACAGTAACTTCTCGGATTTCTTCCTCTTATTATTTACTAGCTTCTAAACCATTACTTCCGTAAATAGTAACTGAAGCCAATAACGATGGCCATAATTGCACAGAGAGAGCATTCGAGAATATTTTACAGCAATTACACTCTGCATTACTTTGGTAAGGCCTTACAAACTCATCCCATACTCATTGATTACAAATTCATTTCTTACGAAAAGTCCGACTGGGAACTTGCCTATAAGTGCGAAATGACAGAAATACCCCAGTCGGACTTTTCGTAAGAGATGAATTTGTAATCAATTAATAAGGAATGAGTTTGTAAGGCCTTACCAAAGTAATGCAGAGTGTAATTGCTGTAAAATATTCTCGAATGCTCTCTCTGTACAATTATGGCCAACATTCTTGTGTTTCAAATGTTGCGAAGTGCTGTTCATTTGTAATAAATTCCAATAAGTGTTATTTTTAAAACGAAGTAAACAATTAGTTTAGATTTCTTATCTTAATGAGCATTGAGAGCAGTTAAGTACTGGTGGACTATACACTAGTGGTCACTCTGACATTTTATGGCCAAGTTAATGTTCAGTAGTGACTATTCCTAGGATCTACTACACTAGGAAGAGAATCTACTACACTCGACAAGCATGATCTGCTCCGGAAATCAGCTTATCAAGTGACAACCCTGTATGTAACTTGTCGGCGGCTTATAGTAGGCAAGCAAAACCCTTGCGGCAACAATTGCAAAAGCCTCGAAAATAAGTTATACGGCGGACTAAAATGCTTCTTGCCGGTAAGTTACAAATGCCAACTCAAACGCAAGTTGCTTGATTATCGCTTTGAGCAAGGGTAGTTTATCAGTTCCCTTTTTCAAAACGATAATTTGGCAAGTAACTTCTAAGTGCCGATTTTAGACTTGACGGCAAGTCTAAAATTTAATTTGCTCACCTGTTATTAAAAATAGCTTTCACTCGTACCAAAAAATGTAATAATACAATAGTTAGCATTCACAAATGTCCTTTCCGACTGATGCGCAACTAATAAATACCTATATGGTCTCTATCCATTTGCAAAAAGCGTGCCATTTCTAAGGGTTAAAAAAATGTTATGCTTACAAATTGCAATCTTTTTGCAAGCATTTATCAAAAATTTTTAAATCATTAGGTTTGTTCTTTTTGCATACACTTTCTACACTAGAATACACTTTTCTGCACTAACTCTTGAGCGGGTGCAGAGAGGTGAAGAGGATGAATGAAAAAAGAACAAACCTATTAGGTTTGTTCTTTTTTCATTCGCCCTCTTCACCTCTCTACACTCACTCAAAAGTCAGTGTAAGAAAGTGTAGAAGGTGTAGCCAAAAAGAACAGACCTATTGTCTGTGGCAATCATAGATATATATATATACTGGATATGACAAGCAGCGATTGAGTTGAAGGCAGACATCGTCGCATTCACTTACACGCAAAACAACAACAATTGATATAACGAACCTGTGTTTTCTCACTCACATTTATATTATGTCCCGCTCTTGAAACACGCAAAACAACAACAATTTAATATAACGAACCTGTTTTGTCTCACTTCTCTGGCTTCAAAGCGCTTTATACAAAACCGGTGGCTTGTCATCTCCATTAGATCTATGGTGGCAATTACAATTCGATGAAACTTCAAAAAACTTTGTTGCGAGTCGCGTCCTAGTGCGTGGCGGAAAGAGGAAATTATCCAACCTTAATGAATTAAAAAAAAAAAAATATATAAAAACAATATGAATTGCAGTCTCTTTCTTGCGTAGTTTTTTTCTTTTCTTCTTCCTCTTCTTTTCTCGCTACAGTCAAGGGAATCTAACTATTAAATATTATATTTTCTCATTTATTGATATGTGTACAACGTACCAGAGCTTAAAAGAAAAAAAAACAATAAATAAACATGTAAAAACTCAACGAAAGACATTTTGAAAGACCCGGGCTCAACCTTCGCGCCGTACAGTGGCGAGATTCGAAAACGCGCCAATGTTTGTTCCCGCGTAAAGCACCAAAGGAAAAAACCGTTTTTTTTTCACAAGGGGAAATAGGCGGAAAAATCAGGAGGAAGAAAAAGAAACACGAGGATTCGATTGGGAGAACAAGGTGAAGCAGGTTGTGCGCTGTGCGAAAAAACGAAAAAAATTACTTTAAAATATAATACGCAACATTAAATATAGTACATTAAAAAAACAAAAAAATGCATTAAGTGGACAAGAATCAAAAGTTACGGGTGTGAAGTGGTGCACCACAGAGAAAAAAAATCAGTGCAACGAACTATAAAAGTTAATAACCTAATAAAATAATCAAGTAATTGAAGTGCGGAACAATAAATGAAACTCAAACTAAAGTTACAAAAAACTCACGACTTAAACACCGGTGCCGCAACCCCTGTAGCCTGCAACGACGATAGTGGCCCCAAGGAACAAAAAGGCCTCCCGACATTCGGATCAATACGGGCGCAGCATCAAGCCCCAGCGTAAAATTCACCATTTCATATTTAAACCATTTATCGATCAAAGTAATTTCTTTTTGCCAGCTTAATAATAATTGCATTTCATTAAGTTAAACTTACGTTATTTTATTTATTTTATTTGTATTTCATATTTTGGTTTCAGCGTTAGGATTACCAGAACTGTAGATGTCGGGTTTTTTTTGTTCTTCTTAGTTAATAATTTTCAGATGGAGTAGTGACGCTCCGTGAGCATGCCAGGGGCTTCCACAACATGTAGCCACTTTCGTTGAATTCCTTTTCACCTTCCAACCAGCTCATTCTTAATTTCATTAATTTCAGCACATACAAGGAGGAGTGCTCTTCGGGTCCAAATTCACCCCCCCCCCCCACGCTCCTGATTAGCCGGCAGAAATGTGCTGTACTGATCCGAAGAGCCTCCTTATAAATCTGGAGCCCTACCGAGGGTGCTTAGTGGCCGAAAAGGTAGTTTCGCTACAGTTGGCGCCCAAATACGGAATTTTTCACTTTTCTCGTTAACCGCTTTTTTCATGATTTTGCATAGGTCACGTATATGGCTTTTCGTATCGATCGGTCAATCAACTTTTACGGTTGAAAGGCAAATTTCGCGGTACAGCTCAATCGGTAGTGCGGTATCTGGTTATAGTGTGCGTGAAGTGGCGCTATAGCTAGTGAGTTTCGTTCTATTTGAATTTTCGAATTGTACTAATACATCGGTATGTCAATTTAGTATTGCGATTGTTTTTTTTAAAAAGAAACAATTTCCTTTCATATGAAAAAAAAATCTATGGTTTTGACCTAGTTATTATTTAAATTCGTTTCTACGAATTATACAAATTGTTAATAATTGTGTTCTGATGCTAAGCTTTGGTTCGCGACCATGGAGATTGGCACCATAGACACAATACTACATTTGTAAGGTTTTGTTTCACATCACATTTCAATCAAAAGTTTAATTTTTTTTTTAGTTTCTTTTTATTTTTTTTTAATTCATTTAATAACCCTTAAATACTAATTACAAGCCTTTAATACCGTGAGGCTGAACGATTTAGTGGCGAACAAGGTCGTGGGAAACAGTACGTGAGCTATGCTAATGTTTTTTTTTCGTTAAATTCACTATTACCCGCCGATTATTTTCATTTGTGTCGCGTCGTAAATTTTGTTGTTGGAGGTCCAGTGCATCTTCTATGCAAAGCCAATTTGGAGCTTTTCACTGGTAATAATTAACAATACCTCTCGGTAGTTTTACTAAAAAGTGACATTCGCATCGAGTAGCCGCCATACGCGTCGATGTCTTCATCTCCAGATTGCCGATGTTTGTGATGTCGCTGTTTAGTACCGCGATTAAATCCATGATTTGGTCTCTCGCGAAATTTAATCCGGACCGGTTCCGTCGACAAGAAAGTTTTATTTTGTCTCTCGAAAAATTTCGTCAGCTACAGGGATCAAATCAAAGTGATGCTCGTTATTCTTTTTTTTTAAAGTTTAAACATGAATTAAATTGATCAACCTACATCCCATCCAATTATTTTCCTTCCCGTTTCCTATTATTATTATTTTTTTATTCTATTTACTACAATTGAGTTGGTAGGAAAGGTTAAGGTTGCTAGTTGTTGGTGGCCCCAGGCATGCTGTTCTCGTTTTGCGATTAATTTTACATTTAAGGTTTATATTTATATTTAGTTTTTTTAGGTTCGACTTGAACAATCATTAAGCAATTCATGTTGTTTTTGTATATCATCAAAGGTACATAGTACTAATTACTAAATCTCATATACGTATATTATTTTTTGGATTTTATTTGAGTACTCGTATATTTTGGATTTATTTATTTATATATATATTTTTTTTTTTACTTTTATTTCTTATTTTTATTTTTATTTTTCCTCTTTCTTCGACATTGAATTTATTTTTTTTTTGATTTAATATGGCAATGAAAATTGAACATTTGGAACCAGATGAGTTCCAGGCAGAATGCACGATTCGCGGCATTTGTGGGAGAACATCAAGGCAATATGAAGAGTTGCTTGAATCATTTAAGTTGGAGAAAGAAAAACCTTTTTTACGTCCTTCGCGAATACCTAGTAAAGATAGTCGGGGTGAGCTTGAATTGTGCCGAATGCGTGTCGAATCTTTAGCACTGTCCGTAAAGGAGTTAACCGTGCAGGGTGATACGAACCTTTTGCGGAAGTACATGTCCCAAATCCTTCATTACAGCAAGCGTATTGAACGTCTTTCGAACCATACGTGCGAGTTTAAAGAGCAGTGCGAGGCCTTGCTTTGTGCTACTCGGGCCTTATCAAAAATTTGTGATAGTTTATCGATAACAAATAACATAGCAGACGTTGGTTTATTGGAAGACCAATTTGATGAGATCACGTCCTGGACTGATCGTTCAGCTTTCGGTATTACTCGCTTAGCAAATCAAACTACTCCGGTAGTCGATGAACACTACACTTTCCGTCAGCCTCAATGCGAAGTAATAAATCCGTTGCCAATTCAAACTCCTTTGACTAGCACTGTTTTAAGACCAAATATTCCGTCTATACCGGCTAGCAGTCATGCTTCGACGAATATGTGGAAATGGGGGCTGGTATTTGATGGTTCAGTATCGGGTTTAAATATCGATCGGTTTCTTTTCCGAGTCCAGCGTCTCGCAGATACAAATCGTGTTTCAAACCAAACTTTGGTCGATAATCTACATCTCCTTCTTAAAGGAAATGCTGCCGAATGGTACTGGGCATTCCTCGAAAAGAGCGAGAACCCTAGTTGGGATGATTGCTGTGTTGCCTTAAGAGAGCGGTTCACTACCCAGACTACAGATTTGGATGTCCGAAGACTTATTGATGCTCGTTATCAAAAGGCCAAGGAACCATTCAGCGACTTTGTAGATGCTATCGAGCAATTAACTTTACAACTTAGCGTCCCAGCGTCTGATGACTATGTACAGCAAGTTCTTCTACGGAATATGCGTCCGGGGCTGCAGGCACACTTGGCTGGACTGGAATTTACATCTGCACAGATGTTGCGTCGAAAGTGCGTAGCAATCGAAGCAGCGTGGAAACGAGTTGGATACGATGCCGATTTAAACTGTTCGGGTAGGCGTCATGTTCAAGAAATTGATTTTTCGTTGGACGTGAACAGTGATACGAAGGGAGAAGTTTTTGCACTCCATTCACCTCAGCGGCTGCTACCTAGATCAACACCAAACCGTGCTAATAACATGGAAATCTGTTGGAATTGCAGTGATATCGGCCATCGATTCACTGATTGTTCCAAGGCAATTTCACATGTCTTCTGTTTTGGATGTGGAGCGAAAAATACGGTAAAACCTAGATGTGGTCGATGTACTCCTCAAACTTCGGGAAACCCTCCGAGGAGTGTGATGCAATCGGGAACGGGTCACACTCCAGCGTGGCAAAGCTCCAACCAAGCTACAATCGAAACAGCATCCAACACAGATCCGGAGTTAGCAAGACGGAGACTGTAGGTACTCACTCTGCTCCCGTTCATACCCTGCTTAATTTAAATGAACAATCCACTCAAACTACCCCTGAACACAAACATAATTTACCCCGAATTCGACGATTAGACCGATCAAGACGTTACTGGCGACTCAGACGCCATCTAAAACAAACTTGTCTCGAGTCAATTATAAGTTTACCTGGAGATAACCGACCATACGTCGATATCAGTATCAACGGACAAATCATGCGAGGTTTGTTAGACAGTGGGGCGAGCTCTAGCGTTTTGGGGGCAGGTTCAATAGAACTTATAAAAGAACTTTCTCTTCCACTACACTCTCTTCGAACCCAAGTTACCTCTGCTAATGGAGAAAAGAGCAACGTAATTGGTTATGTTCGAACGCTAGTTACGTATGGGGATCGAACTCGCATGATCCGATTTTTAGTAGTACCCTCGCTGAAGAACACCTTGTACCTTGGCATCGACTTTTGGGATACGTTTAACTTGGTTCCATTTCAAGTGAATGAACTTCAAACCCTTTCACCTCTTCCCGACAGTAAATTTCACACTTTGTCTTTAACTGAACAAGAACACTTACACCGGATTGTGGACTCTTTTCCCTCGTTCAACAAAATGGGTCTAGGAAAAACTACGCTGTTGGCTCACCATATAGACACCGGAATAGCAAAACCAATCAAGCAGCGACATTACTCTGTGTCACCTGTCGTACAGAAACTTCTGGACGCGGAATTAGATCGCATGTTGTCCATGGGCGTTATTGAGGAGTCGAACAGTTCATGGAGCTCCCCTGTTTCACTCGCTCAGAAACCTGGTAAAGTACGGTTGTGTCTAGATGCAAGACGCTTAAATGAAATAACTGTGAAGGATGCCTACCCTCTTCCTCTTATTGACGGTCTCCTAGCACGATTACAATCTACTCGTTATATTTCTGGCCTTGACCTCAAGGATGCGTTATGGCGTTTTTCCTCTGGATCCAGATTCCCGAGATAAGACGGCATTCTCAGTTCCTGGTAGGCCTTTGTATCAGTTTACCGTCATGCCTTTTGGTCTGTGCAATGCTCCGCAGACGATGTGTCGCTTGATGCACAAAGTTATTCCGCACCAGCTTCATGATCGGATATTTGTTTACCTGGATGATCTGCTGATAACGTCCAGCACTCTTGACGAGCATTTCGACCTTCTTCGTGAAGTTTCTCGGCTTCTTGCCGTAGCTAACCTAACGATTAATGTGGAAAAGAGCAAGTTCCTCTTGAGGGAGATAAAATATCTAGGTTATGTGGTTGGTGACGGGATTCTTAAAACAGATCCCGAAAAAATCTCTGGCATTACGACATATCCAATTCCCAAATCAACACGAGAAGTTCGCCGATTTCTGGGCATGGCCGGGTGGTACAGGCGTTTTATTCCCAAATTCGCGTCGGCTGCTTCGTCATTAACTGATCTACTGAAAGGAAATCAACGTTTTATATGGAATGATGCGGCTAATACTGCATTTGAACATATAAAAACGCTATTAACTTCAGCTCCAGTGTTAATAAACCCAGATTTCTCCAAACCGTTTTTCATCCAGTGCGATGCTAGTGCAACTGGTATCGGGAGTGTCCTTTTTCAGAAATCAGAGTCAGGCGAGGAGCATCCTATAGCGTTTATGTCTGCTAAGTTAAACTCTGCTCAACGGAACTACAGCGTGACTGAGTTGGAATGTCTTGCTGCAGTACAAAGTGTTAAGAAGTTTCGTGCGTATGTTGAAGGTTTGGAGTTTACAATCATTACAGACCATGCTAGCCTGAAATGGTTGATGAGCCAGAAGGACTTATCCGGTCGACTAGCTAGATGGAGTCTTAAACTCCAAGCGTTCAACTTCAACATAGAGCATCGAAAGGGCAGTCAAAACATTGTGCCTGATGCTTTGTCACGAGTGTTTTGTGATACGATAGATGTTATTGACGATGCGTTACCTTACCTGAATCTAAATTCCGATGCATTTAAAGACAAGGAGTACGTTGATTTCATAACTAACGTGGCAGACCATCCCGATTTGTTTCCAAACTTGACCATACAGAATGATAAACTCTATGTGCATAAGCCTAGAGCATCTCCCAACTTGTCTGACATTCCCGAATGGAAATTATGGGTTCCTGCTTCAATTACTGACTCGTTGGTTGCTGACACACATAATAGTCCTTTATCTTCGCACTGTGGAATAGCAAAAACTGTCGAACTTTTGCAAAGATTCTACCATTGGCCAGGTTTAAGACAGCAAGTGACCCAATACATAAATTCTTGCGAAGTCTGCATAGCAAGTAAGCCTCCCAATTATAATACACGACCTCCAATGGGCAAACAAATTCAAATTATCAGGCCAATTCAGCGATTATATATTGATTTTTTGGGACCATACCCAAGATCATGCGCGGGAAATAGATTCATTCTCATCGTTCTGGACCAATATACAAAGTTCGTATGGTTGAAATCTTTGTCCAGCGCCACAACTGAAAAGGTAACCAAATTCTTAGAGGATGAACTGTTCCTGACATATGGAGTGCCCGAATTCATCCATTCTGACAACGGGGTGCAGTTTACTTCTAAGACATTTAAAAAATTACTTGATCACTATGGAATCAAACACATCTTGTCCCCAGTTTATTCTCCGCAGGCTAATGCGTCTGAGCGGGTAAATCGCAGCCATACGCGCATATATCGGTGATGACCACCGAAAATGGGATAATAGTTTGGGGGAAATATGTTCCGCACTGAGAAATGTGGTCCACGGGTCTACCGGATTTTCACCACATTTTTTGATGTTCGGTTACCATGCAGTTCGACATGGCTCGGATTACGAGCTACTTAAAGCACTAAATTCTCTTGGAGAAGGAGGTATTCCGATAAATCCGCACATTGAGCGTCTTCGACTACTGCAAGGCGTAGTTGTTAAGAATCTCGAGGAGGCATACACGAGATGCGCACATACCTACAATTTACGCACTCGACCACAAAGTTATGTACCAGGGCAAATAGTCTACGTACGCAATCATGTACAGAGCAAGGCTACTGAAAGTTTCGCTGCGAAATTAGCGCCTAAATTCGTTAAGGCAAAAGTAAGAACAAAAATCGGGACGGTGTCATATCAACTGGAAGATGAAAATGGTGACTTACTTGGCACATTTCACGGCAAGGATATTAAGGTTTAGAACGTTTTCGGCATATATATTCTAAAAAAACGCGTATCTACAAGTTAAATGATTCAGAACTTCATGCCCAGCTTATGAGACTTGTCTCCTGGGTTGGGTCGTCCCCACGATTGTTGCGAGTCGCGTCCTAGTGCGTGGCGGAAAGAGGAAATTATCCAACCTTAATGAATTAAAAAAAAAAAAATATAAAAACAATATGAATTGCAGTCTCTTTCTTGCGTAGTTTTTTTCTTTTCTTCTTCCTCTTCTTTTCTCGCTACAGTCAAGGGAATCTAACTATTAAATATTATATTTTCTCATTTATTGATATGTGTACAACGTACCAGAGCTTAAAAGAAAAAAAAACAATAAATAAACATGTAAAAACTCAACGAAAGACATTTTGAAAGACCCGGGCTCAACCTTCGCGCCGTACAGTGGCGAGATTCGAAAACGCGCCAATGTTTGTTCCCGCGTAAAGCACCAAGGGAAAAAACCGTTTTTTTTCACAAGGGGAAAAAGGCGGAAAAATCAGGAGGAAGAAAAAGAAACACGAGGATTCGATTGGGAGAACAAGGTGAAGCAGGTTGTGCGCTGTGCGAAAAAACGAAAAAAATTACTTTAAAATATAATACGCAACATTAAATATAGTACATTAAAAAAACAAAAAAATACATTAAGTGGACAAGAATCAAAAGTTACGGGTGTGAAGTGGTGCACCACAGAGAAAAAAAATCAGTGCAACGAACTATAAAAGTTAATAACCTAATAAAATAATCAAGTAATTGAAGTGCGGAAAAATAAATGAAACTCAAACTAAAGTTACAAAAAACTCACGACTTAAACACCGGTGCCGCAACCCCTGTAGCCTGCAACGACGCTAGTGGCCCCAAGGAACAAAAAGGCCTCCCGACATTCGGATCAATACGGGCGCAGCATCAAGCCCCAGCGTAAAATTCACCATTTCATATTTAAACCATTTATCGATCAAAGTAATTTCTTTTTGCCAGCTTAATAATAATTGCATTTCATTAAGTTAAACTTACGTTATTTTATTTATTTTATTTGTATTTCATATTTTGGTTTCAGCGTTAGGATTACCAGGACTGTAGATGTCGGGTTTTTTTTGTTCTTCTTAGTTAATAATTTTCAGATGGAGTAGTGACGCTCCGTGAGCATGCCAGGGGCTTCCACAACATGTAGCCACTTTCGTTGAATTCCTTTTCACCTTCCAACCAGCTCTTCTTAATTTCATTAATTTCAGCACTTACAAGGAGGAGTGCTCTTCGGGTCCAAATTCACCCCCCCCCCACACTCCTGATTAGCCGGCAGAAATGTGCTGTACTGATCCGAAGAGCCTCTTTATAAATCTGGAGCCCTACCAAGGCTGCTTAGTGGCCGAAAAGGTAGTTTCGCTACAACTTCAAACATCTTTATTGAGACTAAAATAACAGGATTCGTATAAATGAAATATAGAAAGAAGCTTGACAACGAGCTAAATGTCAAACAGCACAACGTGTCACAAAAAAAATTACCGACCTTCAAGTCGTACAATGGGTTGTAATTGACAGAGTTATGCTGTTATGACACTGGCTATTTTTGCGGCTTTAAAGCGGCTAGACAATCCAAATGGAGAGGGATAGAGACCTTAACATACAATTTAGACATTGGTGTGAGAGAGACAGTCCGAACAGCAAACTATGGGTAACTGTAATGCTGTTATGACACTGGCTATTTTTGCGGCTTTAAAGCGGCTAGACAATCCAAATGGAGAGGGATGGAGACTTTTACATACAATTTAGACATTGGTGTGAGAGAGACAGTCCGAACAGCAAACTATGGGTAACTGTCAAAAAACAATCCATAACTGTCAAAAAAAAGCTGCAACAAGGCGCATTCGAGCAGTGTTTCGCAACATTCTAGCAGTTAATCCAAGAAAAATCCGCTGGCGGCTAGATTTTCCAGCCGCTACCGACTTGTTTTTGACAGTTCGTTATGTATAAATTATGGAAAGTGTCATGTTATGTTATGAAACGCGCTAAGATCAGTATTTTTTATAACAAATCAGTTGTTAATTTCGTCTACTAGATGCCGGTAGCATCAGCAAGGGTATTTTTTAGCGGTAATCTCTTTCTCTCTATATTGGTCGCCTTGTCGCACGATTGACTTTTATTGCACTTGAAACTAGCGAAGAAATAGCCAGTGTCATAACAGCATCAAAAAACAATCCATAACTGTCAAAAAAAAAGCGGCAACAAAGCGCATTCGAGCAGTGTTTCGCAACATTCTAGCAGTTAATCCAAGAAAAATCCGCTGGCGGCTAGATTTTCCAGCCGCTACCGACTTGTTTTTGACAGTTCGTTATGTATAAATTATGGAAAGTGTCATGTTATGTTATGAAACGCGCTAAGATCAGTATTTTTTATAACAAATCAGTTGTTAATTTCGTCTACTAGATGCCGGTAGCATCAGCAAGGGTATTTTTTAGCGGTAATCTCTTTCTCTCTATATTGGTCGCCTTGTCGCACGATTGACTTTTATTGCACTTGAAACTAGCGAGGAAATAGCCAGTGTCATAACAGCATTAGTTAACAATGTACCAAATTGCTCGTTTTGGTATATGACTAATGCTGTTATGACACTGGCTATTTCCTCGCTAGTTTCAAGTGCAATAAAAGTCAATCGTGCGACAAGGCGAACAATATAGAGAGAAAGAGATTACCGCTAAAAAATACCCTTGCTGATGCTACCGGCATCTAGTAGACGAAATTAACAACTGATTTGTTATAAAAAATACTGATCTTAGCGCGTTTCATAACATAACATGACACTTTCCATAATTTATTCATAACGAACTGTCAAAAACAAGTCGGTAGCGGCTGGAAAATCTAGCCGCCAGCGGATTTTTCTTGGATTAACTGCTAGAATGTTGCGAAACACTGCTCGAATGCGCTTTGTTGCCGCTTTTTTTTTGACAGTTATGGATTGTTTTTTGACAGTTACCCATAGTTTGCTGTTCGGACTGTCTCTCTCACACCAATGTCTAAATTGTATGTTAAAGTCTCTATCCCTCTCTATTTGGATTTTCTAGCCGCTTTAAAGCCGCAAAAATAGCCAGTGTCATAACAGCATTATCGAGAACTTAGTCTAAGATATAAATAACTTAACCTAAAAACAAAAAAAACAATAACAACGGACAGAAAGAAAAAAGAAAAATCACAATTTCTAGAATTGGGACGTAAGCCAAACGGGAGGCCGATTATAAGTACATCTGACCTTAAAATTTTTGAATTCACTATTATACATTTATGATTTATATTTAGACGGATCGCCGAATGAATTTACTACTAGTAGATACAGAAAATGTTACATTAATATTTACATGATAGTTAGCAAATCAAACATATAAAGAAATTAGTGATAATGAAAATGAAAGGTTCTTTCAGTGAACACTGAATTATTAATTGAACGAAATTCTTATATGGGCACCAAAGGAGAGCGCAAAATTATTTACATGGTACTAGCTGGAACTGAACATAAACAATATAGAAACTTATGAGTTACTTAACGAAAGAGAATAAGTTGGAATACTACACGGATGAGGTACAAAATCTTATGATCTAGTCTTATGTTACGGGAGACTCTTCTCCATAATGAAAAATTTACGAGGTGTGTAGTATTTACATTTTATATCTTATATTACACTTAACTTTTAAGTAAAACTATTTACAGAGTTACATTTACATAATGCATAGCGTTAACCAAAAATAAAACGTGAAG
Source organism: Beris morrisii (assembly GCA_951812415.1). Lineage (NCBI taxonomy): Eukaryota > Metazoa > Arthropoda > Insecta > Diptera > Stratiomyidae > Beris > Beris morrisii. Next base: position 91,890,450 of record OX638310.1, on the reverse strand, counting down.
TGGAGAATGAATGAGGTCCCACGACGCGCAGGAGCACCTTATGCTAATAGGAATGAAGGAGGTTATACAGCAGATAACTCCAGGTTGTGTGCTATTAAGTAGGAAGCCAAGCGGCGGCAGTCTTAGCCTCTATATGTGTTGATCGGGGGGTGAGAGTAGAAGCCCGGCGAGGGGGGAGGTGGGCCGATATCCATTGGAGGTGGAGTGTAGTCAGATAGGATCTTGATCGGGTCGACATAGTAGGAGTCGTCTGGCCAGGGGGGTTCAGGGAAGAGTGAGCGAACCGAGAGAAGGGTGTGGGTCCTCCACTTGTCTATACGGGATTTGGCGGAAGAAAGCATGTAGTGTAGTATGGGGATGATCTTGGATTCGGAGTAGAGAATACTATTCTTGTAGTATTTTTTATTGGGTCTGCGATACTTTGAAAGGCACTTTCGGAGGACTTTTCTCTCAAAGATATTAAGCTCTTCCGCGACTGTTGGCGAGATGGTGAGCCAGGCTGGAAAACAGTACGTGACGACTGGGCGGATAAGTGTCTTGTAAATAAGGAGTTTGGTGGCTGGGAAAACGGATTTCGACGAGAGAAGTGCACCCACAGAGGCCGCAGCGAATTTGGCTTTTGAGAGAATGGCGCGTGCGTGGGGGTTGAATTTGAACCGATGATGCAGGGTGATACCCAAATATTTAAGCTGGGTCTTCAGAGGGATGCTGGCGCCATTGACCAGGATTGCGACTGCTTTGCTCTCCGGGACAGCCTTCCTATGACCTTTGCCACTGGCATTACGGAAACAAACAACTTCCGATTTGCCAACATTTATCTTGAGGGCCCAGTCGTTGAGGAAAGAAGAGGTCCGATCTATAATTTCCTGCACCTTCGACTGCGCGCGAGAGGGAAGAGTGTCAGAGGCTAGTACGAGAATGTAGTCGGCATACATCAAACTGCCCAAAGAGACAGGGGGGTCGGAGGATGATGAAATTGGAAAAGGGGGCAGCGGGATGTCCCACAAAAAGAAGTTAAAGAGGGAGGGGCCCAAGATGGAGCCCTGAGGTACACCCGAGCGAGACGGAAGGTCACGAGATATTTGGCCGTCGATGGTAATGTTAAAAAGTCTGTCAGACAAGAAGTCTATCAAGAGCCTGGTAAGAGGAATAGGGCAGTTGGCATCCAATAATTTCAGAATAAGACCCTCGGTCCACACGGAATCAAAGGCCTTTTCCAGGTCTAGGGCGCAAGCCATAGTGCATTGTTTAATGCGCAGGTTATCTGAGACGCATTTATGCAGGAGCAAAATAGCGTGTTCGGCAGATCTTTGAGGTTCGAACCCGAATTGAGAGTCAGGGACCAGCTGGGCAGAAAATTCTCTGAATCGCGACAGGATGATTTGTTCCAGCCCTTTTCCGAGGTTGGAGAGTAAAGAAATGGGACGAAAGGATTCGATGTGTGTATCAGAACCTTTTTTAAGCAGAGGTATAAGCGAGGCGGACTTCCAGGCAGGGGGAAGAAACCGTTGTTTATGCAGTTGTTGAAAATTATAGGCAAAGGTCTAGCCAGCACGCTTCTACATTTCTTCAAAACCTTATTAGGGATGCCATCAGGCCCTGAAGAGGTCTTACCCGAGATAAAAGAGAGGATAGCATCTACCTCACTAGGGGAGGTAAAAAATTCGGAGAAGGGGGGCTCGGGGGGGCAGGAGGCAACGTTGATTGGGGAGAAAATTGTTAGCATAGAGCCTTGATGGCCTAATCTGAAGGAGTCCAGCATGTCAGTGGCTCTGGTCTGCAGAGCAGGGTTGGGGGAGGACCTGGGTCTAAAGAGCGAACCGAAAAACTCACTACAGATAGCAAGTTTATCCGTTGTTGAGGAGTATTGTTGGTCACCCTTGTAAATGGGATCTTTGTTGATGCTAAAGCTGCTGGATTTGCGGCCGGAAAGCCTGTTTATTTCGGCAAACACGGCAGGACCAGGCTGCATAGCGGAGAGGCGGTTTCTATAGAAATCATTTACCTCAATTCTAATTCGATCGTTGATGATTTTAGAGATGCAGTTGATTCTAGAGTTTAGAGAGACGTATTCGGCATTGATGCGGTTAAGACATCGGTGGAAGATTCTTTTGAGTTTCTGGCGTAAATGGCGCCTAGAGGTCATTAAGTTTAACGTCGACTGTGAGAGGCAACGATAGCGGGCGTCCCTTGTACGCGAATGGGGCGCGAAGAGATTGATGCTATCAATGATAGCAGTAGAAAGGGCACTGATGGATGCCGATATTTCCGCATTGGAGAGATTGCGAGTCTCGAGGGGGCCGGGAGGAAGTCTGCCTTCCAAATCATCAAGGAAGTCTTCCCAGTTGATGGAAGTGAAAGAGCGAAAGGTCCGTGGGAGTGAGGGAAGGGGGAAAACGTCGTGCAGAGAAAGATTGAGGTAAACGCCAAAGTGGTCGGAGAGGCCTGGCACAGTGCAGCAATGAAATTCGGAGTGAGATGTAAAACATTTGGGGATTAAAAAGAGGTCGAGGAATGAGGCGCCCCGCGGGAAGGAAGGCGAGGGGGCTGTGAGGAGGTCAAAGTCTAAGTAAGCTTCTGATCTAAACCAATTACACAGGTGGATCCCGTTGTGGTTCCGGGTAGAATCGCCCCAACTCTCATGTCGAGCGTTGAAGTCGCCCCCAATAATGAGGGCATCATGAGAGGCGGACAGGTCGAAGAGGCGCTGGAGCGGGGAACACATAGCCGGACCCAGTCCTGACGGGAAGTATACGGCGGCCAGAAGTAGGCTTACGTTGACGTTCAAAGCATTCTTGGCTTGCAAAGAAATGACGGTGCAAGAGCCGTCATCACTGACGAAAGAGAGCTGTTCAGTTTTGTATACACTACGTATAATGATCGCGGTGCCCCTACCTGCGTCATTTCTATACGTGTCGAAATTATTAAAAGTGCACCGGTTGTGCGGACCCAGCCGAGTTTCGGTGACGAACGCAATGTTGACTTGTAGTCTATTCAGCATCTCATTAAAGGAGACCTGTTTATCCCCATTTTTGAGGGAGTTGACGTTTAAATTGAGTAAGTTGAATCTAGGCATTGTTTGAAGAAAAAGTACTGAAAAGAAAGGATAGCAGCGCCTGGGGGCGTTCGGGATCGCTCAAGCGGGTGAAATGAGATTTGAAGGATGAAATTTTGACGCAGATGTCCGAGATTGATTGGCCAAGATAGTCAACGGCCTGTTGCTCCAGCCACGAAAGACATATTTGAGAAGACATATTTGAGAGGGAGCTGGGGCCTTTCACCGCATCGGAGAACGAAGTGCCCGCTCTCACGTTAGGGGATAACGCTGGCACAAGGTGGTTGGAGCGTGGAGGGGGGGCCGCAGGAGAAGCCTGAGCGCGTTTATTTTGAACTGCAGCGGACATACGCTCTCTGTTACGAACTCGCACAGGGCAGTTGAAATAATTAGCCGGATGGTCCTTTGCACCGCAAACCACGCATTGTGGGGGGGGGGGCAGCAAGGAGGCGTTTTCGGCTGACTTACGAGGGCATGCCATAGAGGGATGCGCCTCGAGGCATGCTACACATCTGGCGGCGTGACCGCAATTTGCTGAGACGTGCCCGAAGCGCTGACAGTTGAAGCACTGGGTGATATCGCGTTTTCTAGGGCGTTCCCACGAGACTTTTTGATGGAGAATGTAGCGAATTTTAATAGCCAAGTTAAGATCGGCGGCTGAGTTGAAGGACACACGGAATAAGTCCAGAAGGCGACCGTTCGAACGGGACCAAGACGTGGTGACTGGAGATGCTTTGATGTCCCCCAGAGATGGACATTGAGCTTTGATGTCGTCCACGATTTCATCAGTGGAGAACTCGGCACTGACGCCTCTAATAATGGCCGTAGGTCTGCGAAGGTGAGGGGGGTGAAGGTGTGCCCCTCAACGCCAGAGCCCATCTGTTCCCTAATGATGCGCAGTATGTTGGCATGGGCTTCCAGCGAGTTGACTTTGAGGCTGATGTTGCCCGCTCTGTTAGATACAATTTTATATTTCACTTGCGGCCACAAAGCCATCCACTCAGAGATGCTACGAGCAGTAATACTTGAAAGTTTGATTATCGGGCACCAGCTCTGGGATGGAGGGGCGCCGGAAGGGGGGGATTCATTGTCCTTGTTGGTGTCAGGACCCGAAGAGGGGATCGCTAAAGCCGAGTAGCGATTGGCATCCAGCTGTGGGGCATTGGGAGCGGGGGAAGAAGGGAGCTTAGCAGCAAGACGACTGTTGAGGGTCAACAGAGTACCTAGGAAGTGGATCAGTTGGTTAACAACATATGAACTGATTCACTTCTTACGCAACAACTGCATAATACTGCATATCACAAATTGTCATGCATAAATATTGCAAGTTGATGGTAAGCAGTATTATGGCCCAGTTTTTGCGTACTAGTTAATATTGACAATATAGCAATTAACATTATGCAATACCTCTAGCATAATTCTACTTAAGAACTAATAATAAGCAATAATTGTATATATAAGATAATCAACAATGTAATATTTTTTAGTAGTAATAAAGTATACTCAAAGAAAAGAACAGTCTTTTATCATTAGTTCAAACACAGTACAATGCTGTGTCTTTAAACATTGGTCCGTCGAGCACTAGGTGAACAAGCCAGAAATTTTCTGTGCGCGGCAGCACAGATCACCTAGCGAAGAAACCACGAAGCGTGTATTGGATTACACCCCTAACAGCAGCAGAAGTTCAACACTTCTCAACAAATCTGTACTTACAATACAGTAGGAGAATAAGCGATATCATGGAGGAGATCGCCCAAGACCAGAAAGGAGTTGGAGATCTTGCCCAAATCCTCATCAGAAACTACGGAAAAGATGCAGAGTCCAGGAAAACCAGAGAGTATCTGGAGAAAAGGCTTTCGGATCTTATTAAATATTTCAAGGAATTCGACGCCAATCATCGAATTGCCTTGAAGTATGAAGAGCAGCATGGAACTCATGAATATTTCATCAATAAATATTATGAGACCATGAGAGATGTAATGTCGAGAACCATAGCGGACATCCAGAAGAGAATGGCAGCAATGGAGGGTACATCCAGAGACGAGGAGCGCACCAATCAACAACCAGTAAAGGATTCTATCAACACAGAAGGTCACTTTAAAGCTGAGGACAACACTAAACAAAGGCCAAGCGGAGATACAACTAGACCAGATCGCGAAGGAGTTGCATTCAATATCCCAGAGGTGGTGAGTGTTGTGCAGCGAAAACTAAAAGTGAAAACCCAATCGTTCATAAGACTCGTTGAAAGTATAAAATCCGAGTTAGCAGAAAATAGACCCAGAACATTCTTCAAAATGAGAGTTGAGGCAATGACAAAGTACTGGGATAGTCTCGTCGAATCATTTGAAGAAGTAGCAGTCGAAAGAGATTGGGATGAAAACAGTGCAGAATTTCAGACATTGGAGAATCTTTTTTATGAAACATCAATCAACCTCCAAAACAAAATGGATTCAAAGCCTGCAGCGTCTACATCCGAAGAACTAAGGCTTCCCAGATTGAACATTCCGTCGTTCAATGGTGAGTACAAAAATTGGCAATCGTTTCACGATTTATTTAAGTCAATAGTACTGGAAAACACTAGTTTGAGCCCAGCAAGGAAAATGCAATATCTCAAAGCGAATGTGAATGGAGAAGCTGCTACGTTGATTCGCCATCTGCAAGTAACAGATGCAAACTTTAATGCAGGGTGGAAAATTCTCGAGGAAAGGTACGCTAATCCACGTATTCTGGTTTCTATTCAGTTACAAACCTTACTAACACAACAAGTGATAGTGAATGAATCATCAACGGCTATTAAGCGCCTGCACGATACCACAGTTGAATGTATTCATGCTTTACAAAATTTGGGCATTGAAACCAGCACATGGGGTCCAATGATCGTCCACATAATTACACAAAAAATGGATAAGGAGACTCACAAGTTATATGAGCAATCATTAGTCTCATCAAAGAAAATTCAGTCCCTGGAAAGTACACTCAAATTTCTCGAAAGCAGATTCCAAGCTTTAGAAGCAATAGGGGAAAAACATTTCAACAAGAAAGACGCAGGATCTACAAGCACAACATACCAAAGGACGAAGGAACCGCCGACAAGAACATTTAAAACGTATCACACATCAACAAATACTGAGTCTCCATTGTGTCATGACAAACATCCACTATTCAAATGCGGAAAATATTCAGAATTGTCGGTATCCAAGCGTTTCAACGTTGTGAAGGAGCATAAATTATGCAGAAATTGTCTAACAGCTGGTCATATTGCACGAGTATGCCGAAGTAAAAATCATTGTAAAAATTGTAAAAGTTTACATCATACAACACTCCATGACACTAATGCCGACAATAATCATCAAGAAGAGAAACCAGCAAAGCAACAATCAAACGACGAAGAAGTTCAATCACTTACAACAAGCAATGTGATCCAAAATAACGTCATATTGGCTACGGCATTATTCAAAACGATATCCAACAATGGTAAAGAAGAATTGTTGAGAGCTCTTATTGATCAAGGGTCTCAAGCGTCATTTATTACCGAAGATGTTGTCCAACGGCTTGGACTAAAACGCACAAAAGTACATGCCACAATCACTGGATTAGGAGCAGCATCGGCTGGAGTAGCAAAATTCAGCGTACAACTCATTATACGGCCAAGATTCCCATCTAAGTTCGAAGTCACAATCACGGCATTGGTATTATCGAAGTTAACAAACATAATGCCACTCGAGCAGCCATCAAAAAATGTGATCAACCATATCAGAAAGGTAATACTGGCAGATCCAACATTTGACGTTCCTGGTCCAATAGACGTAGTACTTGGAGCAGACGTGTTTCCAAGTTTAATATTAAATGGAATAATAAAAGGTGGATTCAATAGTCCAGTAGCACAACGTACTGAACTGGGATGGATAATCTCTGGACGTACTAATCCGTCGACTCAATCTCACATCAACTGCTTCATAACACAAACAACCGATGAAGGTGACCTTAAGAAGTTTTGGGAACTAGAAGATTTGACACCAGAAAGGCAAGCAACAGAAGCAGAACAGGAATGTGAACGATACTATGACAGCACAACAAAAAGATCTCGAAACGGAAGATATACAGTTCGGATCCCATTCAACGATAACATGGTACAAGACCAGCTCGGATCTTCAAGAGGAAAAGCATACGCACGACTGTGTCAGATGGAAAGAAAATTTTCAAAAGATCATAAACTCGCGGAAGAATACAAAAAATTTATGGCAGAGTATTTACGACTAGGCCACATGAAACCCATAGAAAACTACATTAGGGAAGAAGACGATTTGCAATCATACTACATGCCGCACCACGCAGTAGTTAATGAAAGCAGTTCAACCACAAAACTCAGGGTGGTATTTCATGCATCAGCAAAAAGCAGCAATGGAATCAGCCTCAACGAAAAGATGCACACCGGTCCAGTTTTACAGCAAACCTTAATCTCAATTATGATGAGATGGAGAAAGCATCGCATTGCCTTTTCCGCAGATATTGAAAAAATGTATCGCCAGATCATCATAGACGAGAGAGATCAACACTTTCAAATGATACTCTGGAGAACAAATGAAAGCCAACCCGTCCAGGAGTATAAATTGACAACTGTAACGTATGGAACACGATCAGCACCATATCTTGCAGTGAAAACTTTACAAAGATTAGCGAAGGATGAACAAAATCTGTACCCAAAAGGATCGAAGACAGCTTTTCGAGATTTCTACGTGGATGATTTAATCTCGGGTGCCGATACTGTGGAAGAAGCTCTTCAAACTCAAGAAGAGATCATAATGTTGTTGAAAGGAGGAGGATTTTCTATACGAAAATGGGCAAGTAGCAACAAATCACTACTAAATCACTTGCCAGAAGATTACGTGAATATCTCGCCAAAGAAAATTGATGTGGATGAAACCATTAAAACATTGGGATTACATTGGAATCCAGCATCAGATAAATTTGAATTTAAGGTCAGCCTCGAAGAATCCAAACCAAGTTATACGAAAAGACAACTTTTGTCAGATATATCGAAGCTATACGATCCTCTTGGATGGTTGGCTCCCATCATCATTCAGGCAAAAATAATGTTTCAAAAAATATGGCTGACAGACATCATGTGGGATGAACGAATTCCAGAGAATATCAACGCAAGGTGGTTAGAATTCAGGAAAGAACTACCCAGAATAGAAAACATCAAACTCAGTAGATGGAACCAATACAGACCTAGCCGAAAGTGTGAGCTTCATGGATTTGCAGATGCCTCAGAAAATGCATATGGAGCTGTGGTATATTCCAAAGTATGGACAGAACAAAACGGAGTTAAGGTTACTTTACTAGCAGCCAAAACGAAGGTTGCACCAACAAAAAAGAAGATTTTCATTCCAAGGTTGGAATTATGTGCGGCAGTGCTACTGTCCCATCTAATGAAACAAGTCAAAACGGCAATGGAGCTACACAATGCGGAAATGTTTGCATATACTGATTCGACAGTGGTTTTAGCATGGATTCGTAATGAACCAAATAAATGGAAGACGTTTGTGGCAAATCGGGTGGCAGAAATTCAGTCTATCATCGAAGCACCAAAGTGGTATCATGTTCGGACGAAAGACAATCCAGCTGACAGCGCATCAAGAGGAATCAGTCCAGCTGCCTTGGAAGACTATTTACTATGGTGGAATGGACCGGAATGGCCACGAAGCAGTAAACCACAGAAGAGTATGGAGAAGATCGAAACAACATTGGAAATGAGGAAAGTAAGTGCACATACGTCAAAAATACAAGTAATAAGAGAAGAACCGGAATTACTGTCACGATATTCGAACTTCGAAAAATTCATTCGAATAATATCGTACTGTAAGCGATTTATAAGATACACAAAACTAGCCGCAAGCGAAAGAAAAATGAACCACTTAGTTTGGTCGAAATTGAAGAGTCGAAAGAAGTTATAATAAGGCTCACACAATCGTATTACTTCAGCGAAGAAGTTAGAAGATTAAAACAGAAGAAACCAGTCAGTAAGGATAGCAAGTTACTACCTCTTGCTCCCTTTTTGGACGAAAAGGGAATGCTAAGAGTAGGTGGTAGACTACATCACGCAACCTTACAGTACAACACAAGACATCCGATTATTATACCGTATAAGAGTTCTTTGACAACAATGATCATCAGATGGGCTCACCTGAAGACGCTACATGGCGGGAATACTTTGACGCTATCACACATAAGGAATGAATACTGGATAGTTAAAGGATACCTTTCAGTGAAGCAGATTCTCAACAAATGCATCATATGCAGACGCCAAAAGGGAAAGACGATGACTCAATTTATGGGTAATTTACCTATGCCCAGAGTGCAGATAACGAGAGCATTTACAAACACTGGAGTAGATTATGCAGGCCCGATTCACATAAGAACAACAAAAGGAAGGGGGCAGAGATCATATAAAGGATACATATCTGTATTCATCTGTCTATCTACAAAAACAATTCATTTGGAGGCTGTAAGTGATCTTACGGCGCATGCATTTCTTGCTGCATATAAACGCTTCACAGGAAGAAGAGGCAATGTAGCGAATATCTACAGCGACAACGGGACGAACTTTGTGTTGGCGAACAAAATTTTGACATCCTATTCGCAGGATGAAATGAAAGAATACACCTCAGAGCTTTGTTCTGAGATGGTAAAAAATGGGACCCAATGGCACTTCTCGCCTGCTGCAGCACCACACTTCGGTGGATTGTGGGAAGCTGGTGTTAAATCGGTCAAATATCATTTAAAGAGAGTTATTGGTGAACACACGCTGACCTTTGAAGAAATCCAAACACTATTAGTTCAAATCGAGGCATGTCTGAACTCAAGACCTCTTTGTCCACTGACGGAGGATCCAGAGGATATAGATATTCTAACTCCAGGCCATTTCTTGATCGGAGCTGCACTTACCGCGCCGCCAGCAAAGGATTTGACACAGAAACAAATTAATTTACTGACAAGGTGGCAACTTCTGGATAGAATGACACAAGACTTCTGGAAAAAGTGGAATGCAGAATATTTACGCAGACTTCAGCAGAGACCAAAATGGGTCATGAAAGAACAACAGATCAACAAAGGTGAAATCGTTCTTATTAAAGATGAAAATCTACCACCAACCAAATGGATATTAGGAAGAATAATCGAAACCCATCCTGGAACAGACGGCCTCACACGAGTGGTTACAATAAAAACGAAAAATAACGTAATCAAAAGGCCAATAACGAAGATCTGTCCTTTACCTGTCTCTGAAAACTACGAAAAGGAAATCATAGAAATAAAGGATACCCAAGTATTGACAAGCGTTTTGCAGCCAGCAAGCTCGGTTAAAATTACACGTACTACATGCAGCGAAAGTGATACAGGTAATATGCCAACGAAGCGCAAGGCATCTGAGGAAGAATTCAAGGCGGCGGTAAAACATGCCAGAATGGTTATCACTTCCAGCAAGCGAAAGTCAACGCGTATTAAGCCAGTTCAAGGATATAGGACATTGATACCGGAGATGTTAAACAAGAGATCTTACGAGGATCAGTATCAAGATAGGAAAAGATCCAAAAGAGTGCCAATGAAGAGATCAGACAACCGCTGGGGAGGATTTATGGTATATTTACTTCTCATGTGGTTAATAAAACTTGGAAGAAGTGCAGAACAACCTGCAGAACTAATACCATACAGTGTTACACCATTCAGTTCAAACCCAGGAATCTTCTTTGAAAAATTGACACAGGTCAACATGGTTGTCGATGAGTGGAAGTTAATTGTGTTCATTGACTTACTACCATTACAGTATGAGAAATTCAACCTGCGGACTCGACTTAAGAAACTACAAGAACTATGTAGCAGCGGAGTAACTACCATGGATTGCGAACTCTTATTAAAGCAGTTAACATGGCAATTGGAAGAGGTCGAAGCCAACAATGAAATGCTATATACCCATAACAACGGAGGTCCGAGAAGTAAAAGATCACCATTTGATATTGTTGGAACGATAGCAAACAATCTGGTTGGTGTGCTTGATCACGAAGATGCAAAGAAATACGATGAACATATCCTGAAGATGAGGAATAACGAGGCTCATCTATTGCAACTGTTAAAAAATCAGACGTCAATATTAGAGGCGACTGGTAATATCATCCAAAGAAACAGGGAACAAACGATTGATCGCCTTCAGGCAATAGAAGCACATATACAGGACATTCAGAGTCAAGTAACTGGGGATCAAGATAGACATCAAATGCTGTTCACTCTTATGGCATACACAATGATGACAATCTCAAATTATCGTCATTTACAAAGTGCAGTGATGAATGTTGTAGCCAATACACAGGCAGGAAAACTAAGCCCACTTCTACTAACGCCAAAACAATTAGAGGAACAATTACGGATAATACGAGAGAATATACCACCGAACACAGTTCTACCTGGGGATAACGAAGAAGGCAACTCGCTGCTGATGATCCACAAGCTGATGACAGCAAAAGTTCGGATCACAAGCACAAACGTAGTCGTAGATATAAAAATTCCATTATATCTCAATACTCAAATGGAGCTGTTCCATGTCGTCCCAGTCCCAACTAAACATGGAGACAAATATGCAGTTATTCGTCCAGAAGCAGAGTACATCATCGTGAACCTTCATAGAGACGAGTACTATCCCATATCCATAACCGAATTACAAGGCTGTACTACCCTGGGAGATAACACAACGGCATCCAATTTACACCCTTCAATCAAACATAAGCAACTGCGAGATGAACTTGCTTCGACACAACAAGATATTACCACCATCATGTCGAATATACGAAGTTGAACCATCAAAGACTTGGATCCAGGTCACACAGCCAATTCATGGATCTTCGTATTAGACGAAGAATATGGAATTAATATAATCTGCGGAAAGAAAGTGGTAGCAGGACAATTGAAAGGGAGCGGCATTTTACAACTTCAACCAAAATGCACGATAAAGCTGTCAGAGTTGACGTTACGATCGCAAGGTGCAGGAGTTGGAGAAATTCATGCATCATTTATTCCATCGACAAACCTATCACATCAACTTACCCAACAGATCAATACCAGCAACTACCATGTGAAGAGTGCTAACAACGACAACAGTGAGGAGAATATCTTCAACCTAAATAAAGCAATCAAAGATCTCCGAGATGAGGAAAACAACCCTGGAGAGCTGGACGTGCATGACATCCACCACTATTCAGTCAGTTATGGTATACTCTTAATCCTCATTACAGTCAGCATCGTTATCGGACTACGGAAATTGAGGAAACGACAAAAAGCCACAACTTGTCGAAAAAACCCACAACCCCTGCCAAGAACGAGGAAGTCTGAGTTCGTAGTAGAACTGGATGATCTCAGCACAACCCGGGAGCATGTTGAGGGTCAACAGAGTACCTAGGAAGTGGATCAGTTGGTTAACAACATATGAACTGATTCACTTCTTACGCAACAACTGCATAATACTGCATATCACAAATTGTCATGCATAAATATTGCAAGTTGCAGTAAGCAGTAAGCAGTATTATGGCCCAGTTTTTGCGTACTAGTTAATATTGACAATATAGCAATTAACATTATGCAATACCTCTAGCATAATTCTACTTAAGAACTAATAATAAGCAATAATTGTATATATAAGATAATCAACAATGTAATATTTTTTAGTAGTAATAAAGTATACTCAAAGAAAAGAACAGTCTTTTATCATTAGTTCAAACACAGTACAATGCTGTGTCTTTAAACAACGACCGGTAACGCGAATAAATTTGTCATGAAATCCGTCTAAATTAATGTCTGAAGACGACCTGGAGTGATCTGTGTAATTCGGAGAATTGGAAATTACCTGAGTTTTATTGAGTGCTCCTGCGGAAGAGACTGCAGGCGGCGTGTGGTCTGTGTCCATGTCGACGAGTTGGTTGGAATCGGCAGAACTGGGAGGCAACGAGATGGCACCCGGTGCGTCAGTCATTTTGCGCGGTGAATCTGTTGAGGCGGGGGCCACGAGGTTCCAGCCTTGCGCGTCAGGTGAGGCCAGATCCAATAAGGCCTTGGCCGTTAGGAGTTCGCGCCCGGAGGCGTCAGTTTTTACCTTTCTAATGGAGGTTGGCACTTTTGAGTAGAAAGGCGCACGAGCGGCATGTTTGCGCGTAACGGAGTTCACAGAAGTGTCGCCCTTGGGCAGCTCCAGCCCTGGATCGGGCTTAAGGCGACCGATTGTAACTTAAGCGCAGTGAAATCAGTATGTGATTAAGGAGAGACGACAAATCCTCAATTCCACAGTGTGTGTGAAGCACAACTAACGCTGGGACAAGCCAGGACCGGCCTGCCAAGCTGTGATGATGTGATAAGCTGGGGCACGGTAAAGCCAGCAGGTGATGAACGGAAGATCACTGCGGATTCCTTCTAAAACAGGTAAAACAGGGCGTCAAGGGTCTCAGCCGAGTGAGACCACAGAGCCCACAAAGGACAAAATCAAGAAAATATTCGTTAAAATCAAATGCGAAATTTTCCGATACGAAAGTTCGACACGCGGCAATTTATACGATTCGAGAAATTTTCCAATGTTCAGCTCTTCGTAACGGACGGAAGTGAAATTAAGTCGAAAAGTTTATTATTTTATGCGTTTCGTGAAGTGCAAACGCAGGTGGACTACAAAGAAATGTGCTATCCTAAGGAACTAAGTTCAATGATTGCTAATTCGAGACCAATTAAATTTTGATTAAACGCGTTTCGAATTCAAACGGCTAAAAAAACAACAAAATGACGACCGAAGAAAATTTCACGTGTTAACCGTTCAAATTGAACGTTTCTGCCTCTACAATTCGATGAAAGGGCGAGCTGATCGCATCTTATTTCCCCTTGCCTAATGCTTGCAGCCAGCAAACCCTCACCAATGTGGGTTGCGACTCCACAAGCTATCTGATTGGGTGATTTTTTTGTGGGAGAGAGGCTCGCCTCAAACCTTCAATGTAAATTGGCGTAAATGCACCATGAATCACTATTTTTACCAGCATATGTTTCGTTTTTCTGAACACGCCCCAGAAACTGCAGGTACTTTGACATTTCACTTATGTCAGAAAAAGAAGTCCATGGTGTTTATTTCAACATTTGTGCCTACGTATCAAATTTGCTACAAGCAAATCCTGGAAGAAATTACATTAAAATGACGCCAAAATTAAAAATCTCCAGCTTCGTTTTGAAGGTATGCAGCGAACGTTATGCTTGGATATAGTTCGGAAAAATTTACCAATAGTTCCCAAAGTTAACACCTCGTTCCGCCAACGCGGAAACAATTTTAATTTTTCGCAGCGTATGGAAAAGGTCAAACAACAGTCGAGCGGATGTCTTTTCGGACTTATGTACGACGGAACGCTACTTATTTTAGGCTTTAATATCGAATCAACCATCGGACAGTTGACCTACAAGGAAATCCAGCACAAGTTTCCGGCAGAAATGGATCTGTGCGGCGTGATAAAGTTCGGCGATTTTGGCGTCGCCGAGGTGAACACAAGCGAAATTTGCCAGGATGTCGACTTCACGGACAATCCGATTTTTTTGAATTGTCCATTAGGAACGCTGGTCGACCTTAAAGCTCAAATTTCCATGCACGGAAAGTTGGAGGAGATTCCGTACGAAGTGCTGGGCGAGGAGGAATTGTACCGGGACTTTTGCTTTACTCGTCTGCAATGCGGCTTGAACTTCATGACCGAAGAGAAAAGCGTCGATGCGATTAGGACCGATATGCAAACGTTGCGGAAAAATCTAGCGGGCGGAAGCCTTGCATTTCACTTCAAAGACGCCAATAGCTACTTGACCAGCAGTAAGTAGGACGCATTTCATTGGGAGGAAGGAGAAATTGTTTTTAGCTCCATTTCAGGTGGACTAAACGAATCAGTGCCTCTTCGATCAGTAGCCGACCTACTGAATGCAATTAGCAACGCCACAGATCCGGAAAAATCGAAAGCAAAGAATAAGAAGAATATGCCGCCGCCCACCGAATACGAAATCGTAAACATTTCCGCGATAACACGAAAATCGCGCGATTTAACGGAAAAGAACAACGGTGCCATGAAAATGAACATCAAGCAGGATGACACCAAAGTCATAATACCGCTCCAGGTCGACGCAACAGCAATGCTCTACAAAAACACGTTGCTCGGACACACGTACAACATACTGATCGAAAGTATCTGCCGATCGTTGCGATTAATTGAACAGAGTCTGGTCGACTTGGTGCGACACGAAAAAGAGCTGTCGCCGCCACTCGTCCATCACATCGTCGTGCCCGAGTTCGGTCACTTCTTGTCGTGCGTGTACTTCGACACAATCAGCGAGGACGACCCGTATTTTCAGCAGAAACGAAAGAAACTTCACCATCACTTCGGTCTGGCTACAACACGACCGTATTTCCGTAATGCCAATCGATTTATCTTCAAAAGCGAACTAGACGGCGAACCGTTGATCAACACGCACATTGGATTACGACCGGGCGGTGTCAAGGACGGCCAACAGTATCTCGTGCAGGGAAAATACAGCTACTATCACTACAAGCAGCAGAATTTCGATGACAACGGCTGGGGTTGTGCGTACCGATCGCTGCAATCGGTCTGCTCGTGGTTCAATTGGCAAGGCTATTCGGATCGGGCAGTCCCGACACACGACGAAATTCAAAATTATTTGGTAAGTGTGGGCGATAAGCCGCGCGATTTTATCGGCTCGAAAAAATGGATCGGTTCGATTGAGGTGCAGGCGTGCCTGAAAGGTTTTCTCAACGTTGATTCGCGGATTATGAGCGTCCGAGCTGGCAGCGAACTGGCTACGAAGGGATCTGAACTGGCAATGCATTTTCAATCGCAAGGAACACCGATTATGATTGGAGGAGGAGTTCTGGCGCACACAATCATTGGAGTCGATTTTAATAATGCTACCGGTGACATTAAGTTTTTGATTCTCGATCCGCACTACACAGACCGCGACGACCTGACGATAATTCAAGGCAAGGGATGGTGCGGCTGGAAAGGTCCCGAATTTTGGGATAAAAACGCTTACTACAACTTGTGTATGCCGCAACGACCGTACATTTACTAGGTGCAACGCACAATAATGAACATTTTTTTATACAAAACTCGCCGAATGTGGCAGCCAATTGTAAATAGAAATAAATAAAAAAAATCAAAATACATTTTCACCTGCTCTAGGCCGTCGTAGAAGTGGTGGGCTTCAGTATAAATTTAGTTTTGTTGTAATGAAAACGCGAACGGTCTGATCAAATGCTCCACAGACTCCCAAGCCCTGCTTGTCAGGGCTCCAATCCAAACAATTCACCGGCTGCCCGGACATGGTGACGGCATGCAGCATTTCAAGAGTTCCCGGCATTCCTACCTTTACACCATCGTCGAGCTCTTTCGAACGATTCGATGGATAATCGTATCGCCACAATCGGATTGATCCCGTTCCCCCACATGTTGCAAATATATCACGATTTTGCGGCAAATGGTTTACGCTCCACACGGTCGCTTTCGGTCCTGTAATAACCCCATTCGTACCCAACGACCGGCCCGCATTTTTCTCCGTAACACACGCAAATCCCTTCGTCGGATGTTGTGTTCGCAAGTCGTACACATGCAATCCGCCCTCTAACGTTGCCACGGCCAATTTATTCATAGCTATATCACGCCGATCAAACTCGAGATTGCAAATCCCATTCTTTTCGGTTGTCTCCCAAACGGCACTCAACTGACGGAGATCGAAGAGTTTAACATCGCCGTTATCGTAGCCCGCGGCGACACAACGCTCTTCGTTGTTGCTCGAGTTTCCGAAGCAAACGGTCCAGCAGTCACGACAATCGGAGCCGCCTTCTTCCGCCTTTTTTGCGCTTATATCGACCACAGGACCATCGTACTGTCGCGGGTCCCATACTTTTACAGATCCATCGCGACTTCCTGTCACTATTTCGGGTGCACCGCAATTCAACTGAGTTCCGCCGATTGTGTCCAGAGAATTAATAATCGCGTCATGTGCTACAACATTGAAAACGGAAACTTCAGGTCGTTCCAAGTCGCTGAAATTTCAAATATGTTCAACTTCTGACGGTCAGAAAACAATGCCTTACTTACAGAATTTGTAGTCGTCCGTTAAAATCTCCGACTGCCAAGTGGCGATTTCGTAAGCTCGAAACTCCAAACGAGCCACACTTGAATGACGTTTTCTTCTCAATTTCTTTAACCAGCTCCACCTCGGACCCGTTTAGCTCATAAATTTCTATCACGCCGGTTCCTTTGGGTTTCGAGCCGATGACGAGGAATTTTGCAGAGCAGGGAATCCATTTAACATCGAAAATTGTGTAATTGAGACTCTTCTCGATGTGCGCAATAATCCGTGGCTTCTCCATTTCAATTTCATATATTTATAAGCATTTTTGTTTGATCGATTGTACTTTGTTTCGTTTTAAAATGCTGTGCTACTGTTGCTGTGGCTTCGTGACATTCACACAGCTGTTTTTTTAAAAATAATTTCCCTTTTCCCTTGCTTGTGAAATATTTATGCGGCAGTGCTACCAGGCTGTTGAACATTTTAAATACGCCACGAACACGGAATCACAAATGGATAAAGGCTGGTTTTCATTACTCATGCTGTTATGATGCTGTTATGACACTGGCTATTTTTGCGGCTTTAAAGCGGCTAGACCATCCAAATGGAGAGGGATAGAGACTTTAACATACAATTTAGACATTGGTGTGAGAGAGACAGTCCGAACAGCAAACTATGGGTAACTGTCAAAAAACAATCCATAACTGTCAAAAAAAAAGCTGCAACAAAGCGCATTCGAGCAGTGTTTCGCAACATTCTAGCAGTTAATCCAAGAAAAATCCGCTGGCGGCTAGATTTTCCAGCCGCTACAGACTTGTTTTTGACAGTTCGTTATGTATAAATTATAGAAAGTGTCATGTTATGTTATGAAACGCGCTAAGATCAGTATTTTTTATTACAAATCATTTGTTAATTTCGTCTACTAGATGCCGGTAGCATCAGCAAGGGTATTTTTTAGCGGTAATCTCTTTCTCTCTATATTGGTCGCCTTGTCGCACGATTGACTTTTATTGCACTTGAAACTAGCGAGGAAATAGCCAGTGTCATAACAGCATCAGACATTGCAGATCTGTAGCAGAAAACTAAAAAGAGACAGCAAATCGGTTTTAAGAAGGAAGAAAGGGACAAAATTTTCGACTTTATAGCAATAGTTTGACATGCTGTTATGACACTGGCTATTTTCCTCGCTAGAAAAAAGTACAATAATAGCCAATCGTGCGACAAGGCGAACAACATTAAAAGAAAGAGATACCGTTCTTTCCGACGCTAGCGGCATCTAGTAAACGAAATTAACAACTGGTTTGTTAAGAAAAATACCGGTTCTGGCGCGTTTCATAAAATCACATGGCACTTTCCATAATTTATACGTACCGAAATATCAAAAACAAGTCTGTAGCGGCTGGAAAATCTAGCCGCCAGTGGATTTTTCTTGGATTAACTGCTAGAATGTTGCGAAACACTGCTCGAATGCGCTTTGTTGCAGCTTTTCTTTGACATTTAGAGAATAGGTAAAAACCGGGGGATTAATTTTCAAAGAAAAGTACATAGAAAAACATTTATTGATGTTTAGTGACATGTCATTAAGGTCGCACCAGTGTGACAGATAGTTTAAATCTGATTGCAGACTTATACAGTCCTCAGTGGACCTTATTGCCCGAAATAACTTAAGGTCATCGGCATATAAAAGGCAATGAGACGAGATGTTAAGTGGAAGATCATTTATGAAGAGGTTAAATAGTAGTGGTCCCAAGATAGATCCCTGAGGAACACCTGATGTTGCATGAAACTCGTTTGAAAATTTTCCTCTGAAAACAACACGCATCTTTCGGTCCGAGATATACGAAACTAGTACATTTAGTAGGGAACCAGATATACCGTACAACTGCAACTTCGCTAGAAGAATTTTATGATTGACAGTATCGAATGCCTTGGAGAAGTCGGTGTAGATAGTGTGGACCGTTAAGCGATTATCAAGTGATTTGGCAATGAAGTTAGTAAAGTCGCATAAATTGGTAGCTGTGGAACGATTCCTAACGAAGCCATGCAGGTATGGAGAAATTAGAGGTTCAAATTGCCCCCAAATAACATTATGGATCAGCCGTTCGAAGATTTTGCTAAAGCAGCTTAGTGTGCATATCGGACGGTAGTTGGATACATCCGTAGCATCACCCTTTTTAAAAATTGGAATTACATTGGACAGTTTCCACATTGCAGGAAAGCAACCTTCATTTATTGCTTGGTTGAAAATAATTGAAAGTGGTAGTGAGATATCACAAGCAAGAGGTTTCATAACAGCATTATGAATTGTTTTCTGACAGTTACTCATAGTTTTGCTGTTCGGACTGTCTCTCTCACACCAATGTCTAAATTGTATGTGAAAGTCTCTATCCCTCTCCATTTGGATTTTCTAGCCGCTTTAAAGCCGCAAAAATAGCCAGTGTCATAACAGCATCAGAAAGAAATTTCGAACCTAAAATTTCTTGTGTTTTTTGCTGTTTGTACGCTTTCAGTTGAGAAAAAGTACAATATGTGAATTTTCTCGACAACTATTGTAAGGTCTGCGGCTTGTCAATTGCAATGTATCTCTCATGTCGAGCGAATAGACAGTAGAATGCATAGTGCATGCATAGGCACATCTAATGAAATTCTAAGCATATTTATCTCCTTTTTTGATACTCATCTCACATTACAAAATTGTTAAGAAAACATTACCGGCTCGACAAATGTCAGAATCATAATTGCCATAATTTGGCACAGTAGTGTGCGTGCGGATGTCTATTGTGTAGGTTTGTCGGAAGCAAATTATAGGAAAAAGATGTGCACGCAAGTCTTTTTGCTGTAATGTACGTCCTTACTTTATGGTTACAGACCAGAGATCTGAAGTTGCAGACGAGACACTTTTTTTACAGATCTGTTGCAGATGATATTTCCTCTCTTTCGCACGCATGTACAGTTTATATTTTCATCTTGTTCTGGCAGACATCTGCAGAATGTCGGCGTAATGAAAACCAGCCTTAACGTATGAAATTACGACTCTGCGTTCGACAATTCTCGATCGTGACATGCCGGTGAGATTTCGAGAACCAGCCGTGCCGTTTCATTCGACAATCTGGGAGATCATGGGAAATCTCGTGTGAAGCGAATCTAGAGCGAACTCGAGAATTGAGCCCCAGAGCATGAGCCAGTAAAGCGATAAAGTTTCAGGTACATTATTCCATGCTGTTATGGCACTGGTTATTTTTCGCGCTTCAAAGAACTGCAATAATAATGCTGTTATGACACTGGTTATTTTTCGCAGCAGCCACCGCTCCTGTTTAGGGGATAATTCCGGCCTATTAGGGTTCTGAAAAATTATCCCAGGGTGAGATTTCGTCAATTTTTATATTATTCGGCGTGCGCACCGCCTGGCTGGTTCCGCGAGCCGGTATTCGGAGTACAAGTTCTTGGTTGAGGTTTGTGGAAATCCTACGCCATCGGCGACATCATGGCCCAAGAAACCTTAAATTCGGTGACATCGGGTCTGAACTCTACAAACAACATCGTTGTGGACGACATTCAGGCCATTAACAGTGTCAGGAACCTCCTGTCTAAGGATGACATCGAGAAAATTAACTTAAATTTCAACGCGATCTTTCCGGATCACACAATGCCGAAGAGGTCTCTTTAGTGTCTAAGGACACCGAAAGCATGCCTGCGGGCTCCTCAAGCATGGAGTTCGAGTCCGGATGTGGACCATCATCTTACGCGGAAGCAAGGCGGAATCCCGACTCCTGCATTAAATTCAACGGATGGCAATCCGTCGGAAACAAAAGAAAAAAGTACCAACCCTATACCAGAAGCGCTGCAGGGGCGTCTGTCCCCCTCGTCGCAAAGGATGCGGTTCATATTCAGCCTCATTCTTCTCATCATTCCAATCGTTGTCAGCTTCTGGGAATATCACATGACGCTGAGGTAAATGGCGCGGCAGCGGCTCCAGATTCACAAAAGGATACGGATTTAGAGTTAGACTCCAACACTGTTAAAAAGAAGGTAAAATTTTCATTTCCAAATTCTCACGGCAGTAATGAGTCTTCTACCCCGAATGTTGTCATTAATTCTCCCGCCGTCGGTTCGGTGAGGGGCATGGGTTCGGACAGGGGTTCGGCTGTGGCCTCGCCCATAAAGGGCATAGCTTCAGGGAAAGTGCGGAATAAATTTTGTCCCCCAATCTCCATTTACGACCTCGAAGCGAAGGTCGTGAGTAGATTTGTCAAAGAAAGCTTAGACACACATGGTTTCAAGGATGCGGACTTTTATTTAGGGAAAAACAGAAAGACGGATAGCATCAAGGTATTTGTAAACAGCGTAGTTTTCCACCAATTTCTCTTCCAACAATTAAGGGAAGGAAATAAGGAAAGGAAATAAGGAAATAAAAAAATTAACATTTCTTGTTAAGGGCATCGATTCCTCCTTCAGCTCGGAGGAGATCTTAGTTGATCTGAACGCGCAATTAGTCGGCACCAAGGTGTCTGGTGTTAGAGAATTTTCAACCCCTAAATCCAAAAGGGAGGGTTATAAGTTGGACATGTCTCTGGTCCAACTTGAAGCGGGCTCCAACTTTGAGGAACTTCTAAAAGTGCGACAAAAAGTGGTGTGGGACAAGTTCAAACCTTTAGACCTTTTACAGTGCAAGAACTGTCAGAGGATTGGCCACGTGGCTGCGAAGTGTGTAAAGTGCTCCCAGGTGAGTGTACGCGGACGAAAGATTGTAACACCGAGCCGTTCTGCATAAATTGCAAGCAGTTTGGGCACCCGGCCAACTTCAGGGGTTGCCCGGTACTTAAGTCTTATAGGGAAAAGAAAGACAAATTGAAAGCCATAGCCATGGAAAGGAGATATAACAGGAAAGCCTTTGTTTCTAAGGCTATAAGCAACTTTAGAAAAGAAAATATTTCGTATAGCAGCTTCTTTAAAGAGCCCCCCCCCTCCCCTTGGCTTCAAAAACAATCCCTCGTGAAGGCAATAATGCGTTCCGGACGGAGTTTATTGAGGACTCTAACAAACTTTTTGGTCTAAGTCTGGGTGACTTGCTTAGCCAAATCAGTTCATTCATTCGACAATACACAGCCCTTAAGAGTACGGGTGATAAACAATCAGCATACCTTCAATTTTGCTTTAAAATATGTATAGGTCTTCCTTGAAGATAATATGCCTCAATGTACAAGAAATTATTTTAAAAGCCAGAAGACAGAGCTTGATTGACTTTATTATCACAAACAAGCCTAACGTTTTATTCATTAGCGAAACCAGGTTTGCGGACAACAATAGGTTGTCTATCCCGGACTATGATATTTTCAGAAACGACTCCTTGGGAGGTACAGCCATAATACATGTGGCATTTATTCCATCTTTTATTCTATTAGGCTCCGGAAGTCGTTTCCTGGGGCGTTCTCATGCCCTTTAATTCTAAAAAATAAAATAAATAAATAAAATAAGCTCTCAATTAGGGGCTTGCGGGTCATTCACTGATGGAAATCCGATCACCGATTGTTCGCGGCTCAAACTCTCCGTTTTTGATAACTGTAACTTAACTTCATTGAAAATTTTACCTTTTTATAATAAGACCTTAAACACTCTTTTCGAAAATGTTAATTTTTGCTTTTGATGGAGTACTATAATTATATAAAAAAAAATAATATATATATAAAAAAAAAATATATATATAAAAAAAAAATATATATATAAAAAAAAAAAAAATTTTATTAAACAACATAAAAACTAAAAATTAAGTCTTAATTAAGAATATATATAATAATCTCTGACATGCACTGAAGGCAATTAATTTTGGTTTGACTGCTGTGTAGTCATATTTTATCTTTTAAGTCCACTTTTGTCTAAGACGCACTTTAGTGTCTAGAAATATTGGAGGACATCAAATATGACAATATCATAACCTAAAACGCACTGTATTATTTAAAGAAGAAAACAATAAAATGGAAGAGATTTCGATGAGCATTAAAAATAATTCACCGATTTTTGCGTCCATATCAATTTCGCTTTGATTATTGACACTGATAGAACTGCGAACTCAATCCGGTCATTGTGTTCATGCAGCGTTTACTTGCGGTTTACAGCGTTTCATTGCATCTCGTTGCGACATTTTGACATTCCAATCCGACTGCGATTGCGTTCATTCTGTACGGCTCTTTAGTGTCAAGAAAAATAAAAAGATTTGTTAATTTGTTAACCAAGTTTATATACAGGGTGTAACTAGTACTGAGGTTCAAACGAAAATGGGAGATAGAGGAACTTGTCCTGAGTAGAAAATCGTTCTACACATACTCCCGTTTTTGCACCGTTAAGGAGATAGCGCGATTTTAAGGACGAAGGATTTTCATCTTACCTGTCTTACTGTGAGCAGGGGCTTCGTCTTTCTACCTTGTCGTGGTGAGGGGGCTTAAGACACTTGTGTCAACTAAAGGAAAGACTTTACATGATGGAGAAGCCTATGGATTTAGACTCTCCAAGTGGTAACCAGACCCTGTCTGGGAATCCACCCGCTGATGCGGCCGGGGCTCGGATTTTGGAGGCCCCACCATCATGTATGACTGCAATGGGTGATCCAGGTTGTAGTGGGAGCACACTACTGGATCTCAGTAACTCCTTGGAGGATTTACTGCTTGCCGATGAGGATAGTGCTGACTATGCAGGAACGGTTAATCCGATTCGGTCCTTGGAGGAGGAATATGCTGCAACCAAGGTGGGAGCGGTTATTCCGAATCCGATGTCTGAAGAGGAAAGTACCGGAAATGTGTTATCGGTTAATCTGAATCGGCCAATGATTGAGGAAATCCGAAATCGATGGTTACGGAAAGTACCTGTGCTCTGGGCGTGGGTGATCCCAAACTGATGGTTAAGGAAAGTACATGTGCCCTTGGCACGGTTAATCTGACACCGTTGGTTAAGGAATTCACCCGTGCTCAGGACGCGGTTAATCCGAAACCGACTAGCTCCTGTCCCGTTAAGGATAAGTTGAGCAAAGGCCAGAAGAAGAGAAGAAGGTTGGCAAGAGCCAAGGCAAGAGCTGGGGCAGTTATGACAGGTGTCATAGCGGCCAGTGGCAATGTCGTGGTACAGACAGCCTGTGAAAACGTTATTAAGCGCAATCGATCTGTGGAGGAATCACCCGAAACTAATCTTGTGGTTAATAGCGAATTCCTCGCTTCTACTTCTGGCAGGGCGGAGAAGATGAGGAGGACGGAAGCCACTAAAGCGGATGTCCCACCGTCTACTTCGGGAGTCGCTGCAGTGGATAGATCAGCCTGCTCTATTTTAGGAGCAACTGGTCCTAGACCGGCTGAGCGCATGCGCGGGGAGATTAGTGCAGCTGACTTAGCTGGCGCTGGACCCTCAGGCGCGAAGATCAGTCCGACTGCTGCTAGCGCGGAGACTGCCACAGCAAAGAGTGCCAAAACCTTCTCTGATGTGGCGGCCACCGCCTTGCAGGCGGTAATCGGTATTGGTCCGCAGGGCAAACAGCTGACCAAGGGTCACATTGCTACCCTGGAGAACGGCCTATGGAAGCTCCTGGGTGAAGCTACCGCCTCACCTAGATTTGAAGGCATGGATGTCTATGACGGGCTTATGCAAGTTCGTTGCGGGGATTCAGTAGCTTTCGAGTGGCTAACGGATGCCGTTGGGAAGATTTCGGCGGAGAATCGTGTCAACTTCGTGATTGCGAAAGGTGATACTTTTCAGAAGCTGATTCGGGCAGTATGCTGGATTCCTGGTAAACCTAGGAAACCCCAGGAAATACTCGCCCGCCTTCGTATCCAGAACGCAGGACTTGACACCACCAGATGGCGAGTTTATGAACAGCGTAAGAGCAGCAGTCCCGACTGTACTGAGAGCTGTACTCTTGCGCTTGGCATAGATAGCGGTAGTGTAAAGGTCCTGCGGACTAGATATGACATGCGTCCATATCTCTTCCTTGGGAGGATTAAATTTAATCTTCCTAAGTAGCAGTATGTGGATGTAATGTGAGGGTGATTATCTTGAATGGCTAACTGCGGCATTATATTTACCCAGATCAACTTGCAACATGCTAAGGGTGCTACTGCTTTACTAAGTAGGAGACTTAGCAAAATGCACACATCCCCTTATGTATCAATAATACAGGAACCATGGATTCGCAATAGGCGAGTTTGTGGACTGGATTCGATCCAGGGAGGCCGGATCTTTTACGATGAAGGATCTGAACGACCGTGTGCCTGTCTATTCATATCAAATATGATAGAGGCGACGATGTTGAGGCAGTTCACCTGTCAAGATATTGTGGCAATCAAAATGTCTAACGTACTGGAGGGTAGGAGAAAAGACATAATAGTAGTGTCGGCTTACCTTCCGTATGACTCATTATTACCTCCCCCATCCAGGGAGCTGACCGGGCTCGTTAGATTCGCGGACACCAATAACCTACAGCTCGTCATTGGATGTGATGCTAATGCTCAACACACTGTTTGGGGCAGCAGCAAATGCAATCCTAGGGGTGAGCGGTTATTGGAGTTCATTATGGCGTCGTGCCTTGTAGTAAACAACAGAGGCAACATGCCAACGTTTGTTTCGACGAGGCGGACGGAAGTGATAGATATGACGTTGTCGTCTTCTAGGATTGCGAAATCCATAATAGATTGGCGCGTCCTGGAAGAGGAAACTCTGTCGGATCACAGATATCTGGAATTTCGACTGGCGGCTGACAAACCCGTCATACCGGCTATACGAAATCCCAGGAATGCAGACTGGACTTTGTTCAGATCTCTCTTACAGGAGAGGTCTCAAATACCACGAAAGATGAGGACGCCTGATATGATTGAGGAAGTGACTTCTTGTCTAAGTCTAACCTTAAGTCAATGTTTTGCGGAATCGTGTCCTGTCAGCAAGAGTCTATGCGGAACCACAGTCCCCTGGTGGACTAGGGACCTACAGAAGCTCAGGAAAACCACCAGAAGGCTTCTGAATCGCGCACTTAAGAGCGGTTCAGAGACCGACTGGGATTACTACCGGACAGCGCAGAGGGAATACAAGAAGCTGGTTAAGACATCCAAACTAGCCTCTTTTAGGAACTACTGCGAGAGTCTGGAAGGAACCAGGGAAACAGCTAGGTTGCATAAAGTCTTTCAGAAAGACAACACCGCCAGGCTTGACACCCTGTTGAAACCTGATGGTACATATACCACTTCGAAAACGGAGTCACTAAGAACCCTCTTTAAGACCCATTTTCCAGGAAATCAGGTGATCGAAATCGATCAATGCGTGGTTCAGACACTCTGTCCGACCAAGGACAGAGCGCCCAGGCGTAGTTGGTATAAAGCGCCCGCTGTAGTGACGGCTGAGAGGGTGAAATTTGCAATTTCATCGTTTGACAGGTACAAGTCACCAGGAGTGGACGGTGTCTATCCGATAATGCTAAAAGAGGGAGCAGTTGTTCTAGTGCCGATCCTCAGAAAGATATTTTCTGCATGCTTGGCGCATGGATACATACCATCTTCATGGCAACCGGTCAGAGTAGCGTTCATCCCGAAGCCAGGGAGAGACGACTATACTTTGCCCAAAAGTTTTAGGCCAATCAGCATAACATCGTTTGTTCTGAAAAGTCTGGAACGACTGGTAGAGAAGCACATTAAGGAAGTGGCTCTCAGAGCGCATCCTCTTTGTTCGGAACAACATGCGTAAAGTCTTGTGATTCAGCGCTCCACTCTCTGGTATCCAGAATAGAAGGGGCGCTGGACCGGAAAAAGTACGCGCTGGGCCTTTTTGTGGACATTGAGGGTGCTTTTGATAGTGCGCCCTTCGAATCACTGTGTGATGCTGCCAAAAGACATGGGGTGGATGACTTTTTGTCAAGTGAATTCACTCTATGCTCACACAGAGAATGCTATTCGCGGAGGCAGGGGATGGGCAATATGCTACAACGGGGGTCAGTAAGCAGGGACGTCATTTCAGTTTTTTCCAGGGGGGGGCAAGATGTTATGTTTGTATATATTTTTATATAAAAATATACATATGTTATATATAATCTATAAAAATACATAGTTCAGGGGGGGGGGGCAAATGCCCCCCCTGCCCCCCCACAAATGACGTCCCTGTCAGTAAGGGTTGTGCTCAAGGCGGGGTCCTTTCGCCATTGTTGTGGAGTATGCTCATCGACTCTCTGCTTCTCGAACTGCAGGATCTGAATATTCACGTACAAGCTTACGCTGACGACGTGGCTGCACTAGCTGTTGGGCTATCGCTCAGGGATGTCTGCGACAAAATGCAGAGAGTCCTATGGGTTATAGATGGCTGGTGTGAAAGACACGGACTTTCTGTGAGTCCTAGCAAAACCGCGCTAGTTTTGTTTACTAGGAAGAGAAAAACAGAAGGTTTAGTGTTGCCTATGCTGAAGGGTGAAACTATTCAGCTCTCGGAGAAAGTTAAGTATCTTGGAATTATCCTGGATAGCAAGCTTCTCTGGAAGGAACATGTAGATACAAAGGCAAACCGTGCGCTAGTAACATTCTGGCAGTGCCGGAGAGCTTTTGGAAGAACATGGGATCTTAGGCCTGCAATGGTATATTGGCTATATACGGCCATTATAAGACCCATCCTAATCTATGCATCAGTGGTTTGGTGGACTAAGTCCGAGTGTGCATACATTAGAGCTAGTCTCGCTAAACTACAGAGGACTGTCTGCATCGGTGTAACAGGTGCCTTGCGTACCACACCGGGTGCGGCACTCGGTGCACTGCTCAATCTGCCACCGCTTGACATTGTTATTCAGGCGGAAGCAATGAGAGCTACACACAGACTAATGAGATTAGGTCTGTGGAGGAAAGAGCATTGCACGGGTCATGGAGAAATGGCTCGAAGGTTGTCTGGGAACCCTATCTTCGATATGCCATCGGATGCTATGACTCCGATCTGTATGCTCAATAGAAAATATTAGGTGGAGACCCCGAGTAGGGTGGAGTGGGAAAACCAGTCCGCATTGCTTAGCGGATTCACTGATATATTCTACACGGACGGCTCAATGACTGAAGACGGGTCGGGAGCTGGAATGTATCTGCAGACTGAAGATCTCAGGTACTCTTTCGCCCTAGGAAAACATTCTTCGGTATTTCAAGCTGAAGTTTATGCAATCCTTAAGGCAGTAGAATGGATTATAGAGGGAAGATGGAGAGGCAGGATGATCTGCATTTGCAGCGACAGTCAGGCCGCTCTACAATACCTAGATAATCCAATCGTCTCTTCGAAGATGGTACGTGAGTGTAAAGAACGGTTGAATTCTGTTGGCAGATTCAATGACTTAAAGCTCATATGGGTTCCAGGCCACCAGGGTATAAATGGCAATGAAATAGCTGATGCATTAGCAAGGGCAGGATCGGAGTCAGCCATGGTCGGACCAGCACCAGTTTTCGGTGTGCCGGTTGCCTCTGTTAGGGCTGCCACTGCTGAGTGAATGAGTAAATCACACATTGAGAGATGGCGACTTTTTCCGGGAATGCGGCAGACCAGAAACCTTGTTGACGGACCAAGTGGACGAACCGCTTCTTTTCTTCTCAAATTGAGCAGGAAAGAATGTAGTAGTATGGTTGGTGTCCTCACAGGGCATAACTCGTGTGGCCTACACATAATCAGATTGAGAATCATTGACGACCCCATGTGCACTGCTTGCGACGAGAGCGACGACACAACGGAACATTTCCTTCTCGAGTGTCCAGCTTACTCTTTTGCGAGAGTGCACGTATGCGGCGTCGATGTGATGAGGATGGAAGAACTCCGTTCTCGTTCCCTACCTGAGCTCTTGAAATTCGTGAGGAGGACGAAAAAGTTCGGGTAGAGACTGGGGGACTCGAGTGCAATGGGCAATAATTGTCTGAGTGCTCAAGATGCGCGGCCTTGCTGCGTATCTTCCCCCGCTTCAAACAGCAACAACAACTAGTTACACCCTGTATACCAAATTGTCTATTTGAATTTTTTTGACAATAAAAAAACTTAAAACTTGACACTGGTTATTTTTCAAGCTTGAAAAAAGCCCAGGAAAAACCAATCGTGCGACAAGGAGAACAACATTATAAGAAAGAGATACCACTCTTTCCGACGCTAGTGGCATCTAGTAAACGAAATTAACAACTGGTTTGTTAAGAAAATTACCGGTTCTAGTGCGTTTCATAACATAATGCTGTTATGACACTGGCTATTTTTGCGGCTTTAAAGCGGCTAGAAAATCCAAATGGAGAGGGATAGAGACTCTTACATACAATTTAGACATTGGTATGGTCCGAACAGCAAAACTATGAGTAACTGTCAAAAACTGTCCATAACTGTCAAAAAAAAAACTGCAACAAAGCACATTCGAGCAGTGTTTCGCAACATTCTAGCAGTTAATCCAAGAAAAATCCACTGATGCTGTTATGACACTGGCTATTTCCTCGCTAGTTTCAAGTGCAATAAAAGTCAATCGTGCGACAAGGCGAGCAATACAGAGAGAAAGAGATTACCGCTAAAAAATACCCTTGCTGATGCTACCGGCATCTAGTAGACGAAATTAACAACTGATTTGTTATAAAAAATACTAATCTTAGCGCGTTTCATAACATAACATGACACTTTCCACAATTTATACATAACGAACTGTCAAAAACAAGTCGGTAGCGGCTGGAAAATCTAGCCGCCAGCGGATTTTTCTTGGATTAACTGCTAGAATGTTGCGAAACACTGCTCGAATGCGCTTTGTTGCCGCTTTTTTTTTGACAGTTCTGGATTGTTTTTTGACAGTTACCCATAGTTTGCTGTTCGGATTGTCTCTCTCACACCAATGTCCAAATTGTATGTTAAAGTCTCTATCCCTCTCCATTTGGATTGTCTAGCCGCTTTAAAGCCGCAAAAATAGCCAGTGTCATAACAGCATGACGGCTAGATTTTCCAGCCGCTACCGACTTGTTTTTGACAGTTCGGTACGTATAAATTATGGAAAGTGCCATGTTATGTTATGAAACGCGCCAAAACCGGTATTTTTCTTAACAAACCAGTTGTTAATTTCGTTTACTAGATGCCGCTAGCGTCGGAAAGGGCGGTATCTCTTTCTTTTAATGTTGTTCGCCTTGTCGCACGATTGGCTATTATTGCACTTTTTTCTAGCGAGGAAATAGCCAGTGTCATAACAACCAGAGCCCTCTGAACTATAGCCGCGCAGCTGAATTGAACATAAAAAAACAGAGTCATAACAAACATGACAGCTCCATACAAATCGCAACAATTTTGTATGGCGGGTGCATGACTTGGATGATAAAAACTAAGTTTTCTATTAAAGTGCAAGCTTTTGTTAGGCAAAGCAAAGTTAAATAGTTTATAAACATATTTAAAAATGAGAATTAGATAAGTTTTCTCATCTGGAATTGAGTTTTCATAAAAAAAATTAGGTCGAAAAAAATATCGCAATTTTCAGCAATATCGTCATTAAGCCATTTAAAAAATGTGCAGTTAAATTGCTTATTTTTTTAAAGATAATTTTTGTTATATGAAACACATTGCATATTGCTATGATTCTGAACATTTGTTATTCAGTATCGACTCTAGAGGGTTCATCAATTCCAAAGTTTTGTATTAAAACACCGCGCTTTGGGATAATAAAATATTGTTACGAATTCGTTCCAAAAAAGATTCTCCAATGAACTGGTATATTTTCTCGTTTTGATCCGTGACGTCACACATCACATAAAAAACGAAGCATTTCTCACGATGAACTGTCATATGTGTGCGGCCTGAGTTTAAGTCGGCGGTGTAACAGCTATACAAAATTAGGTTTGTTCTTTTTGCCAGGTTAAGTTCACATTTTAGTGTAACTTACACTGAATATTGAATGGTAATAAATTTGCATTGATAGAAGTGAAAGAATAAAACAAATAAAAAAGTTCGGAATTTTAGCTGTCATTTTTCTACACTAACCCGTTCTTTTTGAGCGGTCTACACCCTACACTTTCAGTGTAATGCTGTTATGACACTGGCTATTTCCTCGCTAGTTTCAAGTGCAATAAAAGTCAATCGTGCGACAAGGCGACCAATATAGAGAGGAAGAGATTACCGCTAAAAAATACCCTTGCTGATGCTACCGGCATCTAGTAGACGAAATTAACAACTGATTTGTTATAAAACATACTGCAGTCACGATCGGCTGCAAGCCAATCGTATAATACTCTAGATGAATACTGAACTCCGATTTATATTGTAGTTGGGGATAAAGTAGAATTACGTGTGTGCATGTTGTATGTCCTTTATTAAGGACTGCCATTAGATTGCTACTCAAAACTAAAAGACAATATTCATTGTTTAATTTCACATCTTTAACTGGGTAATTCATCGAAAAAAAATGTCCTTTTTGAAGGACTTTCACATGGGAGGTGCAGGAAGGACTCACTCGATTTCTTACATATTTATCCTTTTCCTTAGAACCATTTAAAAATGAACGAGTACAAAATTTCAAATTCGTAGCTTGAAGCGTTCAAAAGTTATCGGAAAATATTGTTGAACACGTGTCTTATGGACATTTTGTATGGCAGCTACCAGAAGGGGAAAAAGGATTTCGCTGATTAGTAAACTCAAACTTCGTTTTTACTCAAAACTAATTTCTACAAAATTTCCAATTCATAGCTAAAAGATTACTTGAGTTATTGAAAGTTCCGTAAATTAATTGAAGACGTTTTGACAGGATATTTGTATGGCAGCTACACGAAGGACTAATAGGATTTTTTTCATAATCATACATTTAGCTCCAACTATTGTAAAAATAACACATACAAAATTTCAAAGTCGTAGCTTAAAGCCTTCTGAAGTTATCGGCCAATATTCTTAAGCACGTGTTTTAAGGACATTTTGTATGGCAGCTACCTGAACGAGTAAAAGGATTTCGCTGACTAGTAAAGTCGAACTTTCTTTTCACTCAAAACTAACTTGTAAAAAATTTTGAATTCGTAGCTAAAAGATTACTTGAGTTATAGTGAGTTTCGTAAATTAAGTGAATACATTTTGACAGGATATTTGTATGGCAGCTACACGAAGGACTAACAGGATTTTCTTCATAATCATATATTTAGCTCCAACTATAGGAAAAATAGCACATACAAAATTTCAATGTCGTAGCTTGAATCCTTCTAAAGTTATCGACCAATATTCATGAACACGTGTTTTAAGGATATTTTGTATGGGAGCTACCAGAAGGAGTAAAAGGATTTCGCTCACTAGTAAACTCGAACTTCCATTTCACTCAAAACTAATTTGAACAAAATTTTGAATTCGTAGCTAAAAGATTACTTAAGTTATAGTGAGTTTCGTAAATTAAGTGAATACATTTTGACAGGATATTTGTATGGCGGCTACACGAAGGACTAACAGGATTTTCTTCATATTCATATATTTAGCTCCAACTATTGGAAAAATAACACATACAAAATTTCAATGTCGTAGCTGAAACCCTTCTGAAGTTATCGACCAATATTCTTGAACACGTGTTTTAAGGACATTTTGTATGGCAGCTACCCGAAGGAGTAGGACGATTTTGCCCGTTAACGAACTTAGCCTTACAAATTCAACCAAACATCCAGATTCAAAATTTCAAGATCCTAGGTGAAGGCGTTCTTGAGCTAACGGACAGACGGACGGACGGTCGGACGGACGGACGGACGTCAGACGGATTTGAGGTTTTTGGGCACAAATAAACAAAAAATAACATATAACTTTTTTTCGTCCGAGGCTTAGTTCTATGCGTTACAAACTTTTGGGCTGGATGAAACTTATAATACTCTATATGATTTCATCTAGAGTATAAAAATACTGATCTTATACCATGGATACACTGCTTGTATACACATTACGTTATTCAAATCATGATATGCGATACAAGATAGCATGATACACAGCCCATACATGTTATACTTTGACATTTAGCTATCAAAGACAAAATTTCTTCGTGCCAAACGTTGCAGTATGATGTTCCGGCGAATAGCACTTTCATTGCTAATAAAGAAATGTATAAAGCGGACCATCATATCACACACAAAAACGAAAAAACGCTCAAAGAATTTTAACTGACGGAAGAATATAAAAATCCACAAGAGTCATTCATTGGAATTTCAGTTGATTTCAGTAACCGATGGCGCTGATGGCAGTTAAAAGAAGGCCATATCAGCTAAAATTATCGAATTTATATACAAGGAAACAGGTTGGATATTATGTAGATATCAGCTCGTTGACGTACTATATGCATAATATTGGGTGATACACTGGTGATATTGACGATATCATGATTTGTATACGAGCAGTGTATCCAAGGTATTAGCACGTTTCATAACATAACATGACACTTTCTATAATTTATACATAACGAACTGTCAAAAACAAGTCTGTAGCGGCTAGAGTCACTGTATACGAACTAACACAAACATCCATTATCATGAGTACGGACATTGCGTGTTTCATTTGAAACCAGTAAATTTAAATTTTGTTTGCAGTTGGCTCGGTTTTTAATTTTAAACATCCTCACGGAAGTAGGTAAGCTCACTATTTACTGGAAAATTATTAAATTTCGAAATAAAAATCGGAAAGTTATAGAATATTCTGATTAAAAATCGAAATTTTATCACGCACACATTTACATTTTAGTACATCATTGACAATGACATTTCGAATTGTCAAGTTGTGATTTCGCGATTTGAGTGTTGTTTTCCGGCCGCGATCTTAAAAGTGAAATTTTCCGGCACAATACCGCAGATTCGTGTAAATTAAGAAATTCGAAATGGATCGAAATAAGCGGGACTTAGAGCCGCTTGTTATCACCCAGAAGGAGCAGCTCACGCGATACGAAACCGGCTTAAAGGTAAAAACAAATTTTGTTGTCATTTGCGGGCTTCAAGTTAATTGCTTTTTTTCCAGATGTTGTTACCGCTTACAAAGGACCGCTAAAGGAAAAAGAGTCACTCGAAGCCCAGTAAAGATAAAACTGATGTGAAGTCTTCGAACGATGTTTCGGAAAAGGGCGATGAGCCGTCCATCCTGGACTCGTTTTCGAGCGGAAACCTTCAGCTACAAATAGCCACTCTGATGAACTCGCTGGCTACACTCTCAGCCGAAAAGTCTCGCATGGGGGCATCCTTTCAGGCCGACAAGAAACAGCTTCGTTCCGAAATCGTACAAAAGGACGCCGTGGCCAAGGACCTTCAGGAAAAAATTAAAGAGCTGCGAAAACAAAATGTCGTCGATTTGGAAAGCATGAAATCGCGTATCATTGTGGAGCGTCACGAACGTGAAAAGAAAGGAAACGATCATATGGTCATGATTCGCGAGTTGCAAAAACTATACGCAGACGAGCGACACTTGAAAGAAAATCTCGGAATGCAATCGAACGACTTGAAAAGCCAGTGTTCATCGACCGGCTACGCCGACGATAAGATGAGAGACTTGACACGAGAGTTGCAAGATGCCCGGGAAAAACTAAAGAAGTACGAAACCAAACGAGTCACTTTCAAAACCGACAACACGAACATTTTGCAGCAATTGCAAATTTATTTATTTTTATTTATTTTAAATGAGCCAGGATTGTAAATCTCTGCTCATTTTATATTACGGCCAGGCCTAGGGGGCATATGGCACTTCGGTAACAAATTATTCATCCATTTTTTGAGCTTAAATTAAGTTAAAAGTTTGATACAAGTTAAGAGAGAAGTAAAATAGTTCTATGGTAATTCTTTACATGTAAATTAATTCTAAAGTAATTCTTGTATTTAATTAGGTTAAAGTAGTGCTAAGGGATAAGTGTGCAAAGTGCATTAAATTTAAAGTTTAAATTTAAAGTAATTCATGTTTTAAGGTTAAAATATTAGCTAAAAGTAATTGTAATTGTTCCATAAAAATAAAGCATGGTATTCTAGGCAGTAAAAAACAAAATGAAATAATAAAGCAAAAGATAGAAGCTATTAGTTAATCTTATATCTAAAGGTGGGGGGCTAGGAAGGTTATATAAGGTGTTTGATGTTGAGGTGCTGTAGGAGTTGGAGAAGTAGGGAGGGGTCGGAAGGATCAAGGAGGACTTCAAGGGGGGGGATGGAGTTCCTGAAAAAGCGGGCAGTTTTATTGCAGTTAACCAGAATGTGTTTGACGGTGAGTGGCATCTGGCAGTGTAGGCAGCCCGGTTGTGGTGTCTTTGTTATGAGGTAACAGCAATTGCAAAGCGAAATACAACATCTGAAACAGCAGCACGCAATTGCCATCAAAACCGAACAGAAGCGAGCATTTACAGCCGAGGAGCGGAATAAGAAATTGGCCGCATTACATGAGGACCGAGTGGCCAATTTGGAAGCCAGACTCGCCGCGCTATCGAGCACGGTCGGCACTTAAGATCGCCTTCGTCAACAGGATCGTTGGCGATTGACTTGCTACGTGTGCAAAGAAAAAGGAATCGGTGCTTGCATTCAATGCCTTCGAAATTG
Organism: Beris morrisii; assembly: GCA_951812415.1. Lineage (NCBI taxonomy): Eukaryota > Metazoa > Arthropoda > Insecta > Diptera > Stratiomyidae > Beris > Beris morrisii. Next base: position 91,854,759 of record OX638310.1, on the reverse strand, counting down.
TTGCTTTGTCGCGTTTCATGTAACGTGTGCCCAACAGGCCGGTCTCTACATGCGAATGGACACTGTTAAGAATAGCGCGAATGAGGCACAGCCCATTACCGTGCAAAAGATGTCTTATTGTCATGCTCATACGCCGGCCGATGCTAAAGGCGACAATAATTTCGCAATTGAGAAGGCTCGCGAGGAAACACGACACAAGATGAAAGAAGCTCGAAAATTGTTGGCCAAGAAACGATCAAGTGTTCCGCTGATTTTGATACCAACTCTTCCAACTGATCGAGTTCAAGAAATTTTGGGTTTGGTGAGCATTCAAAAGAAGGCGCAATTTATTCAAAGGCTGATTGCGTACTGGACGCTAAAACGGCAGTACAGGAACGGAGTTCCGCTGTTGCGACGGCTGCAAAGTCAAGGACAAAGTCATGGAGGTTTCGGCCGAAATGGTATTGAAGGTTTGATATATGCTTTGTGTATGCTCTTTCTAATTTTGTTAATGCTCATAACTTGGTAACTGAATTTGCAGAGAGCGAAGCGCGTCAAACAAATCCGTTTAGAAATGACAAAAATGCGAAAATCCATTACGCGAGCGAAGACTAGCAGTAAGTTGTAGATCTAAATTGAAATGTAGCAGGGCTAATTATTTAATTTCATTGCAGCAAAAAGTTCTGTCTGATAGTTCACAATCCGACACCGACGCAAGGGAAGCCGAAGCAGTTGTACAGACGCCTCCATGCAGTCCCTTGAAAAGTGCATGTAATAGTGCATCACCGTCTGGCGTGAACCGTAGAACTGCCGTTCTTTTCACACGAAAAGCGCAAGCAGCTCTAAAAAAGCCCGAACAAATAGCAAAAGAAGAATCGTCGTGCGACACGTCGACTCTCGAAAAAGTGAAATCACCGAAGCGCAACTCAAAAAATAAACGTCTTTCGAATCGACGCAGTCTCGAAGGTGAATCTCAATCCGAAAAACATCGTAGCCCATCGACAAGCCCAACAAAATCTCCGCAAACCGAAAATAACGAAGCAATTCCGGACAGTTTTCGTCTGTATCGGGCCAATACGAATCGCGAAATTTCCGAAACGGACGATAGCGGCAGCGAATACACAGGCAGTCCGTGTAGTAGCTGTTCTGAATTTAGTGGAAGTGGATCAGGATCGAATTTCGATTCGAGTTTTGGCGAAGCCGGCAGTGGTAATGAATCGGAAATGCTGTCGGCTAGTGAAACCGAACCGAACGAAAATGAGAAAGTCAATACACAACGGCACGGCGAAGACGACGACGAGTCATCAACGCCACAACCGAAAGAAGATAAACCGGCATTGGAACCGCTTCAATTGGTTTGGGCAAAATGTCGCGGATATCCGTGGTATCCGGCATTGATAATTGATCCGAAAACACCGAAAGGATTCGAACATAACGGTGTACCATTGCCAGCACCGCCACAAGATGTTTTAAATTTACGCAAAAACGACTCCGATGAGGTTTTCTTGATATTGTTTTTCGATGTTAAACGAACGTGGCAATTGTTGCCATCGATCAAATTGGAATTGCTCGGTTTGGACAAGCAAGTCGATCAGTCCAAGTTGATCGAGTCGCGTAAGCCGACCGAACGAAAGGCCGTTAAGAAAGCTTATCAGGATGCGTTGCATTATCAAAGTCAAGTGAGCGATTTAGAAGCTCAAGGACCCGGAGCTATAATGTAGACGTTTTAAAGTTAAGCTACATTTTTTTGTCGTCCTCGGCTTTTTCTTTTATATTTATAACATTCTGGCAATAAAAATCCATGTCAAGTATTTAAATTTGTGGTTTTTAATCAAAAGTTGTTGCAAGTCTTTGAGAATCAATTTTTTACGTTGATGTAAACAATGAAATTTTCTCACTCCTTTTTTTTTTAATTCGGAACAGTCGTATTTTTTGTCAATGCACGCACCGGATTTTTTTTATTCAACGTGTTTCAGTCGTCTTCGGCCCGATCTACGTACTACCGAAATGACCACATAAATTTCTAGAATTAAACGGGGTGGGGGTCCACAAATTTTCGAAATTGAGTTTTAATTCGTAACAACATGTTACAATAATAATTTTAGGACTGATCCTGTTAACGTTCTGCCTTTTGGGCAAGTCGAAAAAATTGAGTTTCGAGAAGAAATGGAGGCCGCTGATCATCTGAATCCACTAAAGGTTTAACTAAAAACATAGCAATCGGCATTTCAAGAATAGAGCTATTTAAGTACAGGCCTTTACAGATGCAAATGAATAATCCAGAGGAAGCAATCCCGACGACTAGCTCTATCGACAACTGATAGTTAGCACGGAAATCAGGGAGAATTGAAATCAAAATTCTACAATTCGTACAGCTTTTTATTCATATTATTGCGGTCATGATAGACGAGTGTTTCGTCAAGATGATACGCAGCGTCGCATTATGCTGGCCAGTACGTACGTACCTACGAGTAGTATCTTGCAGCAACTAGGAGCGCTAATCAGCCACCACCGTCAATAATTTGGCCCAACAATTGAAATTTCAAGTATTTTGAGGTACTTTAGCTGTTTGTGTTTCATGTTAATAGAGCACCGTTTTCGTTTTTCCTAGAAAATTACCCACCGTCTGGGCGATATAGATATATTTTATTTTTAAAAATATTCATATGTATAAACAAAATAAAAGTCTTAAATCTATAAATTAAAAATAAAGCAGAATATTACGTAAATATTTTTATTAAAAAAAATTATACATGTTTTGGTTTACAAGGTATTACTGCTTAAAATGATACATATGCATTTCAATACTTGATTCTATTCTAAAAATATAAAAACATTTGTGATGAAACGTAGCAGTGTTGTCCTTCTGTAATGTAAAGCATTTTGTGTTTAAATAGTCAAAATATAAAAAACATTAAGGATTAAACGTTATTAATTTCCACACCACCCCAGAATCTGCAGATCTTTTATCACGACAAAAGATTTGCTATTGGAACTCACTGGTCGCGTTTACGTGCAAACCAGAGCAGTCTGAATAGACCAAAAAACCAGTCTGGTCGTACGCATAAACGCAAAACAAACCAGTACATTTGGATTGATTTTGGTCTTGATTTTGGTACAGACCAAATGAAACCAAACCAGTCTCGTACTGTGAAAATGCGCACATAAATGCAAGACTGAAAAATACCAAACCGGTCTATGTGGACTGACTGGTCTGGCCTGCACGTAGACGCGACCACTGATCGTCAGGTAGAACTCAAGTGTGTGAACTGTCAGCGATAGGACTCACAGTTCGATGGGATTATCAAAGCGCAGCCATTATGGCTGGAAATGACGGTAGCGATCAGCACGGTTACGCTCGTTTCAGACTGTCCGGGTTTCGCCGTACGGTGCAAATTATTTTAGTGGCGCGAAGGTCCCTTTCACATTGCACGGCCACGGCACGGTCGCCGTTCGGCCGCCGTGTGGCAGCAACCGTACGGGGAAAATTTTTTAGTTGCGCGAAGAAGAGAACGATCCCTTTCACATTGCACGGTAAAACGACAAACAACTGTACGGCAAAACTCCCAATTGAGAAATCGCTCACCCTATACGATTTATGCAGGGTTTTTTTCATATCACAACCTTTTTTCTTCCAGTATCTAGTGCATTATTTACTACGTTTACATGGAGTATTAAATCCGGATTCAATCCTCTAAAGTCGCATGTAGACGCAGATCGGATTGAAATGAGATCTACTCGATCCGAACCAACTTCTCGACCTGTATCGAATCGAAACCGGCTATGTCGTGCGTCATTTCTTCGATTTGCCCATGTTTCGATCCGGTGTTGTCATAAACGCGATCCAAATTTCGATCTTTCGATCTATGGATTCTCCATGTAAACGTAATAATTGGTACTTGGGTACTCAGTCGCCGTCCAGTTGCAGTGGTAGCGGACGGATGCCACACGGCGACAGTGTGGAATGAGCCTAACCGTGCTGATCGCTACCGTGATTTCCAGACATAGTGGCTGCGCTTTGATAATCCCATCGAACTGTGAGTCCTATCGCCGGACGGCGACCGTACCGTGGCCGTGCAATGAGAAACGGACCTTCTTCGCGCCACTATAATAATTTTGCGGACCGGTGAAAACCGTGCACTTTCACTTTATGCGATTTGAACCACCGAGAAAAAAAATACGAATAATATTTACCTGATAGCTGCTAATTATCTAACTTAGTCTGCTGCTGTTGATCTGGAAATTAAAAGTTTCTTATCAATGAAATTAATGTTTACTCTAAATCAAAACACTTACCTTTCGACGTTGTCAGTCAAAATCCACCGGCTACACGTATACACACTAACACTATGTCATTTTAGAACCCGCGAATTCTGAAATTCGCGCATTCGAGCAGTGTTTCGCAACATTCTAGCAGTTAATCCAAGAAAAATCCGCTAGCGGCTAGATTTTCCAGCCGCTACAGACTTGTTTTTGACAGTTCGTTATGTATAAATTATGGAAAGTGTCATGTTATGTTATGAAACGCGCTAAGATCAGTATTTTTCTTAACAAATCAGTTGTTAATTTCGTCTACTAGATGCCGGTAGCATCAGCAAGGGTATTTTTTAGCGGTAATCTCTTTCTCTCTATATTGGTCGCCTTGTCGCACGATTGACTTTTATTGCACTTGAAACTAGCGAGGAAATAGCCAGTGTCATAACAGCATGATGCTGTTATGACACTGGCTATTTTTGCGGCTTTAAAGCGGCTAGACAATCCAAATGGAGAGGGATAGAGACTTTAACATACAATTTAGACATTGGTGTGAGAGAGACATGTACAGAATTGTTTTTGACAGTTCGTTATGTATAAATTATGGAAAGTGTCATGTTATGTTATGAAACGCGCTAAGATCAGTATTTTTTATAACAAATCAGTTGTTAATTTCGCCTACTAGATGCCGGTAGCATCAGCAAGGGTATTTTTTAGCGGTAATCTCTTTCTCTCTATATTGGTCGCCTTGTCGCACGATTGACTTTTATTGCACTTGAAACTAGCGAGGAAATAGCCAGTGTCATAACAGCATGACCCATGAACAGCAAGGGTATTTTTTAGCGGTAATCTCTTTCTCTCTATATTGGTCGCCTTGTCGCACGATTGACTTTTATTGCACTTGAAACTAGCGAGGAAATAGCCAGTGTCATAACAGCATGACCCTAGTAGCGGCTGGAAAATCTAGCCGCCAGCGGATTTTTCTTGGATTAACTGCTAGAATGTTGCGAAACACTGCTCGAATGCGCTTTGTTGCAGCTTTTTTTGACAGTTATGGATTGTTTTTTGGCAGTTACCCATAGTTTTGCTGTTCGGACTGTCTCTCTCACACCAATGTCTAAATTGTATGTTAAAGTCTCTATCCCTCTCCATTTGGATTGTCTAGCCGCTTTAAAGCCGCAAAAATAGCCAGTGTCATAACAGCATTACCCATAGTTTTGCTGTTCGGACTGTCTCTCTCACACCAAAGTATAAATTGTACGGTAAAGTCTCTATCCCTCTCCATTTGGATTGTCTAGCCGCTTTAAAGCCGCAAAAATAGCCAGTGTCATAACAGCCAGGGGCGGAGCTTCCATAGGAGCAAGTGGAGCAACTGCGCCGGGCGCCAAATTTTTAGGGCGCCACACCTACGGTTTCACCTACCTACACAATTGTTCCGTCATGAACAATCCTGCAATTACCACTAAATTCACTGACTGTAAATTTTGCAATTCTAGAACACGGCATCCTACCACATATACCGTCCAAATACAATTTAACAACACGTCGTACACCCAAATATTTGTTTCATTCCCCTAAAAATATGGTTGCGGTTTGATCTTATCATATAAATATACATGTTCATATCACTCTCTTCCAACTAGTTTTTTTGTATGATAAACATCATTTTCCTACACTGATCCCACACGTCTGCAACGTACTGTTCGATCATACATGTGCGAATCTATTGACTTACTCTTTGGCGCAAATATTTCATCCGCGCCATGGTTCGACATACAACACGCACGGTACAGTGAACGTACAAGGTTTTTATGCGCGACGGCATGCGTTGTATTCCGCTGAGTGCATATGTATTCATGGTATCTGGCGCAGTTTATAAAAGTGCGCCATATGAATGAAATGGGACCTCAGATGCCCCAGGCGCATGCGCGGTGCCAGTGCTCCAGTTCTTCACGCACACTATTTTTTCATTCCAATTCCGATGGGCTTTTTAATTTTCTCTAGGTATGTTTTTTAAATATATAGGGAATTGAACTCTCATGACGTGATCACCACTATACGAATGTAATTAAAAAGTTTTATCTAATAATTAAACGACAATACAGGTACATTTGTTCTAATGTTAACGAAAAAATTTAAATATTTAGAATTTTCACGAGTTGGAAGCACTGTTTAATGGCCAAAGAAAATGTGTTATTTTTCTTGATAGGTTTTATTGGAAAAACGAACAAGTGCTAATAGGTAATAGGTAATACCTTTCAAGTGTTTAAGTGTAAATAAACTTTTAGTAAGTTATACATACCTTCTATATTTTGTTTTTAATATATAAAAATGTCGATTAATCCGAGAAAATTGTCCGGTAGTCAATATCGAAAAAAGCGGCAGATTACTCAAGCTGAAAATGCTAAGTTATCAAGCGGAATTAAAAAATTCCTGAAAGATACTGCAATTTCAACGCAAAATAATTTATTGCATTCATGCAACATATCCTTATCTGAAGCTTCCACTTCCACCGTGGAAATGATAAACCATGAAATTCCGTTGCTAATTGATTTACAAAGTTTATCTGTGCACAATCAACAGCCTTTTGAGGTTCTTAATTCTAACAATAATTTTGAAGATCCTGGGCTGTGGCCAGTTCTGAATGATCGTCTCATAGAACGAATAGTAGAAAAGGGAGCGCATCAAATTAGTGATTTTAAATATCCCCTTATACCTTGGATACACTGCTCGTATACAAATCATGATATCGTCAATATCACCAGTGTATCACCCAATATTATGCATATAGTACGTCAACGAGCTGATATCTACATAATATCCAACCTGTTTCCTTGTATATAAATTCGATAATTTTAGCTGATATAGCCTTCTTTTAACTGCCATCAGCGCCATCTGTTACTGAAATCAACTGAAATTCCAATGAATGACTCTTGTGGATTTTTATATTCTTCCGTCAGTTAAAATTCTTTGAGCGTTTTTTCGTTTTTGTGTGTGATATGATGGTCCGCTTTATACATTTCTTTATTAGCAATGAAAGTGCTATTCGCCGGAACATCATACTGCAACGTTTGGCACGAAGAAATTTTGTCTTTGATAGCTAAATGTCAAAGTATAACATGTATGGGCTGTGTATCATGCTATCTTGTATCGCATATCATGATTTGAATAACGTAATGTGTATACAAGCAGTGTATCAATGGTATTACAAATGGTAGAAAATTTAACAACACATTTTACATTAGATCACTGCAGAATAGAGAAACAGTTGACAGTTTTTAAAAAATTATTTAAATTCATAAATTCTTGATTACGGCTATCACTGAAATTGTGTTGGTAATATAGCATATCGTCTTCTGCTTCAGGAGATTCATTGTTCTTCAAAAATTCACAATTTAATGCACATTTCACTTCTTTGGTCACTAGAAAGGGTCCTTCACAAATTCAATATCAGATGTCGAATTCAGGGACGTCATTGGGAGGGGGGAGTGAAATTTAAGAATTGAAGGTAACCGTGACTTTTTGATTTTTTCAAGAAAGTCTATTTTCACAGGAGCTTAAAAATGTACGTACGGCTTGACTGTGCGGTCAAGCCACGGTCCGAATTACGCTTTCCGCATTTTTAGCGTTCTTACGCTCGGTCCGAATTGCGTTCACAACGCATACAATTTGCATGGAGGGGTAGTTTTCTGGCGCTTAAACTGCTCACGGTTTCGAGGATAGGCACTGTGAGTACACTGTGTGCACACGATCGGTTCGAATTGAAAGCGACATAAGCGTACCAACAATTTCGACCGATTGTAAGTACTGTTAGTGATGTAAGCATCATGAGCGTAATTCGGACCGCGGCCTTAATATCGACGCACATGCATTCATTTATAGCAAGGGTAAAAAATCTTGCCCCCTGGGTAAAACTGAAATGACGTCCCTGTTCGAATTGTATTCAGTCGAAGAAGCCTCATTTTCACCACTTTCAGTACTTTTATCCAGGTTGAGGTGTTCATGATACTGTATCACATCCTCACTCTTGGCCGCGGCGTTTCGCTCCTTGAGATGTTTTAATATTCTTCCGTTGATTCTTATAAGATGCAGCTATAAAGAAAATCACAGAAGTTGATGGAAAAAATTTTGTAAATCTTGCGAAAGCAAGGCGATCCTTCGTATGAATAAGCAATGCACTTCGATTTTGTTCTATGGTGCCTTTAAAAGTGGGCTTTCTGATATGTAACACAAACCATAAATGGTATTATGAATCATTAGAAATAATTAAGGGGCCGAAATAAGAGCGGCGGTCACTTTACCACCTTCTCTATTTATATCATGCTAAATCTTGAAAACTATCCTTCATTTTTCGAAAACAAAATATAAAATTTGGGGCACCAAAACGTAGAAAGTGCGCCGGGCGCCAAAACCATTAGCTCCGCCACTGATAACAGCATCACTGATATTTTAGCTGTTCGGACTGTCTCTCTCACACCAATGTCTATATTGTATGTTAAAGTTTCTATCTCTCTTCATTTGGTTTTCTAGCCGCTTTAAAGCGCCAAAAAAAACCGGTATCATAACAGCATCAGAATAGAACGATTTGAAATTTGGCAGCTGGTCAGCGTCAAGACTTCATAAGTCAAATTTCAAATCCTTCATTTCTGAATGTAAAAGACGGAAATTGAAAAATGTGCGGGCAAATATGGTGCGCTACTCGTAGAAATGAAGTAAGTTTTGTACGTACAAAGAATGTACGTATGATACGTATAAGCACCCAAATTTTTATACGTAGAATCGCCGTAAATATTCTACGTCTAGTACTCTACCAAATAATGCTTATAAACATATACGGCGACTGCGGGCATCGTGCCCTAGAGTTCTACGGTGTTTATCCGGCTTTTATAAGGTCTTTTTTTCGTATAATATACGAAGCTTAACCTGCTGGGTGTCTGCTTTCCATCGACTAAAATAAGTTATAACTTTCCATATGAGGGTGTAACTGATACGTGTATATCCTGAATTATTTTTCTTGCTTGATTTATTGTCATAATGGGTTTACAGCTTATCATAATAATATGAACTGATTAATAAAATAGGAGATGCCTAAACGCTTTTCAAGTGCTGAATAATTTCCTCCCTCAACATATCCTGTATTTTCGTTGCTTTATCGGAGATAAATTTGTGATTATCACGTGTACCACTTCCGATGTACGACCGAGACCATCTCCCATTTTCGATAATTATCCCTGAATTAACTTCCAGTTGATCCCCTCTTCTCCCCAACTTCGTCTTCGGATGCAGACACTCGATCGACGCTGAACTAGGTTGTCCAACAAAATTCTGAAAAAGTCTGAGATCAATTACTAAACCAAACTGTACCCAAAAGTGGGCACCAAGGATGAGTGAACGAGGGACGTTTCAACGACGAAGCACTCCATCCATCTTATTCTGTCGTCCACCCGGATTGGTAGCCAAACCATTCCATCGATCGCACACTCATCCCTATTTGCCAAGTTTACGCATGGTGACTTTGCCAAGCTCAACATGATACCGAATCCAAAATCCCGATAAATTCTACATCAAAAACGGCCACTTTCAAATGTGGCAGAATATCACTCTTTTGGAATCAGAACAAAATTAATGGGTGGCGTGTTCTCTACTTTCGTGATTACTTCACCACCATTTAGTGAACACAGCTATCGTTTCCCGCCTTGTTTTGTGACGTTCCCGGTTGCGGCTCGCAATTGAAACACGTTATCTCTTTCCGATTTGAATTACGCGGATGGCTATCAAAATCTGAACGCGGTGAATCGGATTTCGGAGTATTGGCTGTGTCCGCATATGCCAAGTTCGGTTCAAACAGACAAGATGTTAACGACGGGGGTGTTATGGTGGCAGGCAAATCCAACCAGATGCTACAAATATCGCTACGACCTCTAGCTGCAATGCACATCAGGTGCCCGGCCAGCGATTCTCTTTAGGATAATTCCAGTAAAACTGCACGGAAAGAATACTTCCGTTAATACTTTCGCCTTCCTAGATGAGGGCTCTTCTTTAACACTGCTGGAAGAAGGTGTTGCAAATGAGCTGGAATTAAACGGCACTCCAGAAAACCTCTGTCTTAAGTGGACTGCAGACACGGTACGAACCGAAAGAGATTCTAGACGAGTATCTCTTGAAATCTCCGGTCAAGAACTTGACCTGGCAGGATCGCCATTCTCAAAAATCTTTTGGTTAAAATGCCAACGATAGCTCGTTCCCCACAAGCGCCAGTGGAGCCTCCGCCGCTAGAGCTTCTAGCTGTCAACTTTGCGACCGACCCGATAGTGACGACATGGTGCAATGCGACGTATGCGATTTATGGTACCATTTTATATGCGTCAATGTAACCGCAGACATAGGAGAAGTTGAATGGTTATGCGGGAAGTGCATAACCTCGAAAAATCACGGCACATCCAAAGCAGCTCCATCAAGTACTCGCCGCTCGAAAACGTCAAAATCGTCATCTGCGCGACTTAAACAGCTCGAACTTCAAAAGCTGGAGGAAGAGCGCTCCCTAAGGGAAGTACGTGACCGTGAATATCTAGATAAGAAGTACGATATTCTACAAGCCGCTAGTACCGATGCAGACAGCACTGACAGCATCGATGGAGACGGCGAAACCGAATTATTGACGAAGCAACGAACTGGAGAATGGGTGACTGGTAAGTGTTTTCCTGAACCTAATTCAACAGCTTGTCACCAATCGATGCTACAACCCACAACAACTGCCGCTGAAGAAGCAACTCGGCCTTCAGCATCATTTGCTCCGATTGACAACCAGACGCATAGTACACATACGATGCAGTTCGTTTCGCAGTTTCCGCGTATAAGTTCGGCAATTGCTAGCACTGCACCGGTTAATAACGCTGCCGATGCCGATACTTGTTTTGGCGCTCCTAGACAGGTCTTTACCTCGCAGATACCCAACTCACAACCAATATCTGCAGCCTTCATTCCACAAGTGGAAAACCTACAACCAGCACCTATCACACCTGTTGCTAATCAACAGCAGATTCCAACTACGACGATTAACTCATACATTCAGGAGTTGAACCCTCAGCTGTCAAACCAGAATGAGCCATTACGTCAACATGCTACGAATCTGCAACCTACTAGCTTCCTAAGGGCAGATCAGCTGGCTGCTAGGCATGTAGTTTCTAGGGACCTGCCAACCTTCAGCGGCAAACCTGAGGAGTGGCCGCTATTTTTTGGGAGCTACGAGACAACAACAAGAATTTGTGGTTATACCAATGAGGAGAACTTGCTGCGCCTACAACGCTGTCAAAAAGGACAAGCTCTTGAAGCCGTCAAATGTAGACTGCTCCTACCCCACACCGTTCCAGACGTTATCCAAACTCTTAGGACTCTTTTCGGCCGTCCCGAAACTATCATCTACACAATGTTGGCAAAAATACGAAGTGAACCACCTCTGAAAGCAGATCGTCTGGACCAATTAATTAACTTTGCATTGTCAGTGCAAAACCTTTGTGCAACGATGGAAACAACTGGATTACTCGCTCATCTGAATAATCCGACGTTGCAACAAGAACTAGTGGACAGATTGCCAACACAAATTAAGTTGAATTGGTCTCTCTACAAACGAACTTTAACGGAAACCAATTTGACCACTCTCAGCAATTGGCTTTTCGAGATCGCCCAGGCTGCTAATGACGTTACCATTCCCTCGAGCACTTCTCAATACGAAATCAAGGCAGAACGACGAGGACAAAGGTATGAAAGATCTCTTCATGCACATTCTGAGAATTCCGTAGATCAACGCGAAAGTAATAATGCAACGAGTTCTGCGGATAATCAGTCAACATCACTGAATACCAGTCGCAAGTGCATTGCCTGTGCTAAACACTGTCACAGATTGTCAGACTGCAAGCAGTTTAGAGATCTTAACATCAACCTAAGGTGGGATATGGTGAAAACACATAAGTTGTGTCGTAAATGCCTCGGACAACACAACCCATTTGGCTGTAAAACTAACAAGGCATGTGGCAAGGACAAATGTGAAGCTAAACATCACCCCCTACTTCACAACGAGAAGAAGACCAACATCGGTGTCAGCCAAATCCAACCAGATGCTACAAATATCGCTACGACCTCTAGCTGCAATGCACATCAGGTGCCCGGCCCAGCGATTCTCTTTAGGATAATTCCAGTAAAACTGCACGGAAAGAATACTTCCGTTAATACTTTCGCCTTCCTAGATGAGGGCTCTTCTTTAACACTGCTGGAAGAAGGTGTTGCAAATGAGCTGGAATTAAACGGCACTCCAGAAAACCTCTGTCTTAAGTGGACTGCAGACACGGTACGAACCGAAAGAGATTCTAGACGAGTATCACTTGAAATCTCCGGTCAAGAACTTGACAGTGGCAAGTATAGACTATCTGATGTTCGCACAGTTAAAAGCTTGAATCTACCCTTGCAATCATTATCACCCGAGGATCTCGCCGATAAATATCCGCACCTACAAGATATTCCGATTAAACAGTACGAAGACGCTATTCCACGAATACTTATTGGCATCGACAATTGGAAATTAGGTCTTCCTCTCGAAGTCCGCGAGGGTAGGTGGAAGCAGCCAGTGGCGTGTAGGACTCGCCTCGGATGGACATTGCATGGCTATTGTTTTCAACATCGTGACGCGACTCAATTTCATAGTCACCATCACGCAATTGCCGTATGCACGTGCAACGCGAACGATAAGCTTCATCAGATCGTCAAGGACTTCTTCTCACTCGAAAGCTTTGGAGTCAAAACCGATGCTACTTTGGAATCAGCTGAAGACAAAAGAGCTCGGGAAGTTCTCGAAAAAACGACCATACGCAAAGAAGGAAGATTCGAGACCGGCCTATTGTGGAAATTTGACCACATTAAATTCCCGGATAGTTTCTCCATGGCTAGAAGACGGTTCATCTGTCTGCAGAAAAAAATGTCTACGGACGTAGAATTAAGAGCGAATCTTCAAGAAAAGATTCGCGAATACTTATCTAACGGATATGCTCGTAAGATGTCGACGGTAGAACAGCAGGAAGTCTCGCCACGCACCTGGTATCTTCCCATCTTCACGGTTACTAACCCTAACAAACCAGGGAAAGTTCGAATTGTTTGGGATGCCGCTGCAACAGTCAACGGCGTTTCTCTGAACTCAATGCTCCTTAAGGGACCCGATCAACTGGCCTCACTTCCAGCCGTAATATACAGATTCCGAGAAAGAAAAGTCGCCATATGTGGAGACATCAAAGAGATGTTCCACCAAACACGTATACGACAGCAGGACCAAAATTCTCAGCGTTTCTTATGGCAAGAGGACGATTCTCAACAAGAACCCGACGTATATGTCATGCAAGCCATGACATTTGGAGCTACTTGTTCTCCAAGCGCTGCACAGTACGTAAAAAATAAAAATGCATTAGAATTCGCCGAAAGATATCCCAGAGCAGTGAAAGCAATTACCGAAAATCACTACGTCGATGATCTGCTGGACAGCGTGGATAATCCTGAACAAGCCATTCAATTAGCGGAGGAAGTAAGATTCGTCCACGGAAAAGCGGGATTTTATATTAGGAACTGGATGTCCAACTCCCCGGCAGTGGTAAACGCACTAGGCGAACGGAGTGATGATACCAGAAAGAGCCTTTGTATCAGTTCAGACTCAGGAATGGAAAAGGTGCTCGGCATGTGGTGGTGCACAACTCTAGACGCGTTTACCTATTCATTGAAATATAACAAGGTGAATAAAGATGTATTATGTGGTAAACGAAGGCCGACCAAACGAGAGGTACTCCGAACATTGATGTCGATCTTTGATCCGCTCGGATTACTAGCCTTCTTCATGGTTCAAGTCAAAATACTGCTGCAAGAAATCTGGAGATCATCAATGGACTGGGATGATCAGCTCACCGACAATCAGCACGAGAAGTGGTTAGTCTGGATCCATCTACTGCCATTAGTTGAAGATCTGAAAATTCCGCGCTGTTATTCCCATAAACTATCTGAAAGTAAGCAACATACAGTACAACTTCATGTGTTCGTTGATGCCAGCGAGAATGCATATGCGGCCGCAGCATACTTTAGAATCCAAGACAAGGAAGGCGTCAACTGTATCTTAGTTGGAGCAAAGACCCGAGTTGCACCACAGAAACTATTATCAATTCCAAGACTCGAGCTACAAGCAGCCGTCCTCGGAAGCCGATTGGCGAATAGCATCTGCTCTGGTCATTCTATAAAAATTTCACAGCGATTTATGTGGTCAGGCTCGAAGACAGTCCTTGCCTGGATTAACTCTGATCAACGGAAGTACCGTCAATTTGTTGCCTTTCGAATCGGGGAAATATTGGAAACAACACAGTTATGTGAATGGCGCTGGGTTCCAACCAACTTAAACGTTGCCGATGAGGCAACTAAATGGAAAAATACCCCGGAGTTTGAAAATACATGCAGGTGGTTCACTGGCCCCAAATTTCTCTTGGAGAAAGAAAAACTATGGCCTGAACAGGCCTCAAATCCAGAGCCATCGACGAATGAAGAGCTCAGGCCACATCTTGTGCTTGCAGCCTTTATATCTACTAGCCTCATTGATATAGGTAGATTTTCTAACTGGTTGAGACTGCTTAGAACGCAAGCATTCGTAAATAGATTCATTCACAATCTTAAAGCAAAGAAGAATCACCTACCCCAAAGATATGGGCCCATCTCATCAGAAGAATACGGCGAATCTGAAAACTATCTGTATCGTCTCGCGCAATACGACCACTACGCAGATGAAATAACCACTTTAAGCAGGAATAAAGATCTTCCCAAAGACAAGAGAACCTATGTTGAGAAATCCAGCCCTCTCTACAACTGCTCACCATATCTGGATGAGCACAACGTACTGAGGATTCGAGGAAGAATCGATGCTGCTACAGCGGTCAACGAAGAGGTAAAAAGACCCATTCTGATGCCAAAGGACCATAGTATAATTCGACTTATTGTTGGATATTATCATCGCCGCTATCACCATCACAACCATGAAACGGTTATTAACGAACTTCGACAGCGATATTCCATCCCGACCGTGCGTATTGTTCTTAAAACCATTAGAAGACTATGCCAAAAATGTAAAAACGAGGCCGCGAGTCCGAAAATACCGGAAATGGCTGAGCTACCAGCAGCAAGATTATCGGCATTCACTAGACCATTCTCATTCATCGGCATGGACTTCTTTGGACCAATGCTCGTGTTGTGCCCAGCCAAAGGGCAGCATCCGGCGTTTACATTTCCTCCCGACGAATATTATTTTAATTCAGGCCAGTCGTTCTTCTTTGTTTTTAAAAAATTAATCAAAACAAAAACAACAACCTAGCAACTCGACCGTAAACAGTTCGAATTGCAATTCTTGGCCTGAGGTACGGTAATGTGACGTCACAGCCAGGGGAATCCACTGGATTCTCCTTTACGGCTGAGTCAGAACATGTCGCGTGCCATAGGTACTGGAAATGGTCGAGCTGCTACTTTGTTCGCTTTGTTTTGTTTTGCTTATTTTTTATTTTTCATTTTATTATATTTTTCCCTCGCGATCAAATTGCAAAATAGTCGCGACCCACATATGGGCGCATTGCACTTTCAGTTGGTTGCACCATTTGTGGGTCACTAAAAATTGCCGATTGTCTTGATCGGCAAATTCCAACTGCATGGACTTTTGCAATGGGTTGAACGACTGGCCCATTTTCCAAATACTTATTTAGCGATAATTTATTTTAGTATTTAAGTTGTTCGATGTTATGATTAAGCTCTCAGTCTTTTTTTTATCACCAGAATTATAAAACCTTTTAAAACACCAAACAAGTCTCGTTTGTCTTTTTTTTAGAAAAGAGGTAATTACTAATTTAACTATTTTTTACAGAGAAAATACAAGCCTGACTAGTCATACACTTTGGCATCCATAGGTGCCATAGTTCTAGTCAGGTAAGCTCCACACATCGGCATCCTCAGGTGCCATGAGTGAAAGTTCTTATTTCAGGAAACAGGCGCTGCTCGTAGTACAAGACCACGAGCATGCGTTGACCACTACATTTTGGCGCAGCCGGTAGGATTCGTCCTGGTATATGTTAATCATATACTTGGTCGGAATTCGAATTTTTTTTTTATTTTAAAAAAAAAAACACTTTTTTTCTCTCAACTCAAAAAAAAAACTTTTTCGTTTCTCCTTTCTTCAACCATTCCGGTTTTCAACCTGTTAGTAACCCTTTACTCCTATGGGTATACTTAACAGTCGCATTACTACTTATCGGCATAGGGCCGATAGTCAAAAATACGGAATTGAAGTCTCTCAGCAAAGAATGACTGTAAGCCTGTGCTTGTTGGCATGGAGTCGAGAATGCATACATTCGCCTTCAGCAGTAATTTTTCTTTAGCTTCTTCAAATTCGGTGATTTTTCTAAATTTTCTTTTTTTTTCATAAATTTTCTCGTGTTTAATACATCGCCAATGGGAATGCACACGCATTTTCCTTTTTCAATTTTTAAAATCCGATAGATATTCCTAGTCTCTGAAAAATTACACACAAGTCCTATACGTATACATTCAAGAGTTTCTCATAATTTTTTTTCCCTTTCAAAACGTTAACAACTAAAACTCTCGATAACATATTGCGCAAGATCAAGATGACGCACCAGGTCACAACTAAGGACATTATCAATGTCTCAGCGCCGTTGGTGAATTATAGGAACCGTTCAAAGCTACACACGTTCCAAAACACCCGTTCAAGTCGCATTCTTAAGCTAAAATGTGAATGGTGTTCTAGACTTGGACAAATTGAAGACATTTGTTTTAACAAGAGTAATTATTTAAAAAAGCATCGCAACCGATTAGAATGTCAGCTCAACATTAAACGCTGCACCCCGACAAATATGATCCACACTTCATCCCTCCCCATCCCGACGACGATGTCTTTATGGAATTCCCATGCTCCCTGGCGAAATCTGGTAGGATCATAGTCCTAGTGGACACCGGGGCAGATACTAGTCTTCTAAAAAAATCGTCAATGAAAAAGCTCAAGCACATTAAGAAACAGGAGATCAAGCAATTAGGCGGAGTATTTGGCGGGTTGAGTAAGTCGAAATCAGGGTACACCCTGAATTAGATTTCAAGGCAAAGCGGCATTTGGTAGACGATTTAAACGATATTCCAGGTGATGGAATAATAGGTCGCGACCTATTGTGGAACCGATCCATAATCGACACCGCTGCCAAAACTCTAACACTTAGCGACGATACGCGCGAACATACTTCTCAGTTCCTTTTGAAAAGACTGACCTGCCAGAATAACCAGAACAAAACGCTGGTGGTTCAAGCTCGTTCCCAGAGGGTGATACGTTTAAGGGTTCCAGTCACAGAAGGCGAAGTTCTAGTCGAATCCCAGGAAATAGACGAGGGCGTTTACATAGGAAACACTTTAGTTAAAGTGAAACAAAACATGATTAATGTTCCAATTCTAAATTCCACCGCTAAAGAGTACGTTTTAAAAGCCGACTTCGTCCCCGTATGTTCCAATCTCAACAAATATAAAATAATCGAGCAAACGAAGGGTAAAATTAACCACATCGCTTCAGGCAAAGCTACTGAACGAGTGGACACACTATTAAAAACGCTGAAAACAGGTAATAACCTAAACAGCGAAGAAAAAAACGCATTGGAAAACTTATGCGTACAATTCAATGACATTTTCTATTTAGAGGGCGATCCGTTTACACACACATCCGTGATAACACACGCGATACCCACAAAGGTCGATCAGCCGGCAATTAACCAAAGACAATACAGGTTACCTCAGATACACAGGGAAGAAATTAACAAACAGGTCTCAAAGATGTTAGCGGATGGGATAGTTACCACTAGAGTCACTTTATACGAACTAACACAAACATCCATTATCTTGAGTACGGACAATATCCACTTTTGGTACATATTTAGAACATTTAGAACCTGCGAATTGCAAAATTCGCAGGTTCTAAAATTCCATAGTGTTTGTGTGTGTACATGTAACCCATATGATTTTGATTGACATTTCCCAAAATCGTGAGTTGTCATAGGAAATGTCAACATCGCCAAAGGTACGTGTTTTGATTTTGATAAATCATTTAATTTCATTTATTCTATTAACTTTTCACCATTAATTTACAGTATACATATATAATAAAAGTTGTCCAGCCTGGCAATCGTATTTTCGTCGACGATGGTCTGATTTCATTGAGTGTTATCGAAGTGACGGACGATACGTTCGTCTGTAATATGGAGAACGGTGGTACGTTGGGATTACTTAAGGGTGTTAATTTGCCCGGAGTTCCGATCGATTTGCCAACCGTATATCGAATACAGACATGGCCGATTTGAAATTCCGTATCGATCAAGATGTTAACATGGTTTTTGCATCGTTCATAATGGTAATGCGCTTCGTGAAATCTGAGCTGTGCTCGGCGAACAAGGCAAGAACATGAAGATCATCTCTAAAATCGAAAACCTACAGCGTACGCATAATTTGGATGAAACTATTATTGCTTCCGATGGTATTATGGTGGCTCGTGGCGATTTGGGCATTGAAATTCCACCAGAGAAAGTGTTCTTGACCCGGAAGGCCATGGTTTCAAAATGTATCAAGGCTAGTTCAGAATGCTTTATGATTTCATTGAACTGAAGACTAATGCCGTTTCGATTTCAGGTTGGTAAGCCAGTAATTTGCTCTACTCAAATGCTTGAGTCCATGATAAAGGAGCCACGTTCAACACGTACGGAAATTTCCGATGTAGCCAATGCAGTTTTGCATGGTGCCGATTGTGTTATATTATCGGGTGAAACATGACACTGCCATTGCAGCCTTTGAAGCTGCTACCAAGAGTCAGGCTGATTCTATTTTTGTCATTTCGATCGGTACATTTGATCCCAAAAAACAAGCCACGACACCCGATTATTACAGTTACTCGATTAGCGTCCAATTCGGAAAATTAAATTCAGATCTATGCTTTATTTGTTGCGAAAGTTTCGTCGATTCAGTTGTTACCAAGTAGGCAAATTGAAGCGAAAGCGTTCGAAGCGACTGATTGCTATGTATTTCAGATGTAACCATTACATTCGCGAGGAATATGCTCTGGCGAATTTCCGTCGACGCGGTGCTACGTTTCCGTCCAGACGAACGGGATGTCCAATCCGTCGAAGGAGTTAATTGCGCGACTGAGTACAGCCGGGGAGCACGAGCAGTGTCCCTCATCCGACAGTAACTAGGGACATTTAAAAATATTTTTTTTATTGTTTTGCACTTTGTAAATTTCGTTTTAAGCTAAAATTAAACACATTACATTATAATAAGGCTAAAAATTGTGTGTTTGTTTTATCGGCCGCTCTGCATAGCGGCCGTGGTTGATTGCACCGAGATATCGGCCAGTTTCAGATTTGTACCCTTTGATGCGATAGAGCTCGTAAGCGTTTGGTGGCAAGGAGAGGGAAGCGAGCGTGTGTCCTGTGCTGCGCAATAATATCGCCCAGATATTGCAGGCAGTTCGACCTCAAAGCTTCTGTAAAATAAAATTTCATGTCCTTCATTGTATCTCGTTTTTATTGAAAAAATATCTTCGAACTGGTCAATCGACATGATCCGGTAGAAAATTCGTAAAAGGGTTTTTTTTCGGATCCCGAAAGAACGATGCGAATGCCTCGACGAGAAGCTGAAATGAAAAGTGCTGTTAAAGTGCGACGACAAATGCGACTGATATACCTGAAAGTATTCGGTACCACCGTTAAAATTACGCGATAAATTCCGAATAGTATTATCGAAATTTTCAGCAGTTCGTACTTCACAAAGTCTGTTGCGAACTGCGTATCCTCGTCCAACTTGGGCAGATATATGCCTATAGTTAAGCTAGAGTGTATTGCGCCCCAACGTATGAGTCGAATATAACCGTAAAACCGCCGTAGACTTCACTATTGAAAAATATAGAAAAATTTAGCATAAATAATGTTTTGTCCTCTCTAAGACATAAACTCAAAGCTTTGCTTAGAACAGGCCGCCTTGGCATTTTGTATTTGCATCTTACCCGCTAAACAAGCTAACAAATTAAATTTTACAATAATATACTTGATTATTCGGAATAATTCAAAGTGAACGTGACAATAGACCTCTTTTACTCACTACTGGAAATTTATAACAGGTGTTCAACTAACACTTCTCAACTATTTCTTATACAGCAAATTGTTAATTGTCTTAATTTCGGATGGGGTAAATTGCAAAACAGCTCCAATTGCATTTATCATGTGTTTCCTTCCGTCAGAATCCGTAGACGACAAAAAGCTAAGAATGACATTTTTCAAGTACTCCAAATTTGCACCTTCACGAGTCTTGCATCGCTCCAAACTGAAAAACACAATACCAAAAAAAAAAAATTAATACCGCCGAAATCCCTTTCGAATCGATTTTTCCTACCGGTCGACTTCCTCTTCGAGTTTCATAATCCGATCGTTGAGATCTTCCTGTGCGGTAACTTTGTCCTGCAATGCTTGCCGCAATGCCGACTCGGCCGAATGTTTTGCCTTTCGCAAGCCGCTAATTTCGACATCTTTTCGGGCCAGTTCGTGAACATAGTGAAGCATATGACAATTTTCACCGGATGTAGTCATGGAAGTGGAATTGCTTGTAGCAGTCGAATTCGAATTCAGAACGGTGTTCAAATGTGTTGCGAATATTTTTCGCGTACTCGCCGCTTCCGACAAATCAGTGGTTTGGGTTTGCTGCTGCTGTTGCGGCAAGAAAATTTCAAAGGATGTCTTCAAAGCACGAATTTCGTTTTCTTTCTCGTCGAGCAACTGTAACGATCGGACGTTGTTTCTGTTGTTTCCTTTATGCTGTTATGACACTGGCTATTTTTGCGGCTTTAAAGCGGCTAGACAATCCAAATGGAGAGGGATAGAGACTTTAACATACAATTTAGACATTGGTGTGAGAGAGACAGTCCGAACAGCAAACTATGGGTAACTGTCAAAAAACAATCCATAACTGTCAAAAAAAAAGCGGCAACAAAGCGCATTCGAGCAGTGTTTCGCAACATTCTAGCAGTTAATCCAAGAAAAATCCGCTGGCGGCTAGATTTTCCAGCCGCTACCGACTTGTTTTTGACAGTTCGTTATGTATAAATTATAGAAAGTGTCATGTTATGTTATGAAACGCGCTAAGATCAGTATTTGTTATAACAAATCAGTTGTTAATTTCGTCTACTAGATGCCGGTAGCATCAGCAAGGGTATTTTTTAGCGGTAATCTCTTTCTCTCTATATTGGTCGCCTTGTCGCACGATTGACTTTTATTGCACTTGAAACTAGCGAGGAAATAGCCAGTGTCATAACAGCATTAGCAGTTCTTTGTAAGCGGTAACAACATCTGGAAAAAAAGCAATTAACTTGAAGCCCGCAAATGACAACAAAACTTGTTTTTACCTTTAAGCCGGGTTTCGTATCGCGTGAGCTGCTCCTTCTGGGTGATAACAAGCGACTCTAACTCCCGCTTATTTCGATCCATTTCGAATTTCTTAATTTACACGAAACTGCGGTATTGTGCCGGAAAATTTAACTTTAAAGACCGCGGCCGGAAAACAACATTTAAATCGCGAAAAATCACAACTTGACAATTCGAAATGTCATTGTCAATGATGTACTAAAATGTAAATGTGTGCGTGATAAAATTTCGATTTTTAATCACAATATTCTATAACTTTCCGATTTTTATTTCGAAATTTAATAATTTTCCAGTAAATAGTGAGCTTACCTACTTCCGTGAGGATGTTTAAAATTAAAAACCGAGACAACTGCAAAAACATTTTAAATTTACTGGTTTCAAATGAAACACACAATGTCCGTACTCATGATAATGGATGTTTGTGTTAGTTCGTATACAGTGACTCTAGTTACCACTAGCAAGTCACCATGGAACTCACCACTATTGGTAGTTCCGAAAAGGGCAGGCACCGATGGTCAGAAAAAATGGCGCGTAGTCGTCGATTTCCGCAAACTGAACGAAGCCACTATTAAAGATGCTTTCCCACTGCCTAGAATCGAAGACATTCTGGACCAGCTTGGACACTGTCGTTATTTTACTACCCTGGATTTGGCTAGTGGCTATCACCAAGTTCTAATAGAACCAACAGACAGGCAAAAAACCGCATTCAGTACAGGGTTGGGTCATTTCGAATTTAATCGCATGCCTTTCGGGCTAACGGGAGCACCAGCTACATTCCAAAGGATCATGAATCATATTTTGACCGGTCTGCATGGTTTAGATTGTTTTGTATACCTTGACGACATAGTCGTCTATGCAAAAAACCTCTCAGAACACAACGACAAATTGACTCGCGTGTTCTCTCAATTGAGGGTCCACAATCTTAAGCTTAATACCGAAAAGTGCAATTTTCTATGCCGCGAAGTAATATATTTGGGTCACAAATGTTCTAGTGAGGGTGCTTTGCCGGATCCCAACAAAACGAGTTGCGTGGAGGAGTATCCCGTCCCTACTAATGTTAAGCAAATTCAATCGTTTTTGGGTTTTGTGAACTACTATCGTAAGTTCATACCCAACCTAGCATCCATAGCGGCGCCCATAAATAAATTACTAAAAAAGGGGGCGCCCTTTAACTGGACCACAGAGTGCCAGGAATCTTTTGAGTTTTTGAAGCGTGCTATTACAACCCCACCCATTTTGATATACCCGGACTTCGAACAGCCTTTTATACTCACTACTGACGCTAGCAATGAAGCTCTGGGAGCGGTGCTATCCCAAGGTAGAGTAGGCGAAGACCACCCTATCGCTTACGCTAGCCGCACCCTAAATTCGGCGGAAAGGAATTACTCCACGATCGAGAAAGAGTTATTGGCCATAGTATGGGCCACCAACAATTTCCGTTCATACCTCCTGGGTCGACCATTCACTGTATACTCTGATCACAGACCACTCAAGGGGGTATTCAACGTAAAGGACCCCACATCCCGATTAATGAGGTTCCACCATAAACTGTCAGAATACGATTATACTATAGAATACAAACCCGGAAAATATAATGTGAATGCGGACGCGCTAAGCCGTATTCCAAAACCACCGGAAAATATTTCTGCGGTACAGACAAGGAGTAAAACACTAGAACAAAATGTCCCTACTAAAACAGACTTATCTGACCATTTCCTAGCTAAAGATATAAACGATCAACCAATAAACGACATTGGACATGAAAAAACTAACCATTTCGAAACAATCACTACGCCGAAAGAGATCCAAACTGTTCTAAACGACTTCCATAATTCTGCTCTAGGTGGTCATCAAGGCATAAAAAAGACCTATTGGCGAATTAGAAGACAATTCCGGTGGAAGGGTATGCAGAAGGATATACAACGGTTCGTAGAAGCTTGCCCCAAGTGTCAAATGAACAAAAGTTCTCGTTTAACGAAAATGCCAATGGTCCTGACGGATACCCCTAGTTTTCCCTTCGACAAGGTCTATATGGACATGGTTGGACCCCTACCGGTAACATACTCCGGAAACCGATATATCTTTTCAAGATGATCTAACCAAATTCATGGCTTGCGTCCCCATGCCCGATGCCGAGGCAGTGACCGTCGCAAAATCATTCTACGATGAGATAATCACTCGCCATCGGATTCCTAAAGTCCTTATAACCGACAACGGCACTAACTTCACATCAAAATTATTTTCGGAAACCTGTAAGCTACTTGGTATCAAAAAGTTACACATAACGGCTTACCACCCTCAAGCAAATGGTTCTTTAGAAAGAAGTCACAGACCATTAGCTGAATACCTCAGAAGTTTTGTGGGGAACGACGAAAAAAATTGGGACCAATGGTTGCATCAAGCGATGCACGTGCACAATAACACTCCGCACATTTCGACCAAGTTATCTCCTTTATCTTGTCTGTATGGGTTCGAGTTCGAAATGCCGACTAACCTAAAAAGAACGCCACAACCTGTGTATAATTCCGAAGAATACCCCAACCAATTGAAATTCCAAATCCAGAAGGCGCACGGATTAGCTAAGAAGAACCTAGATCATGCAAAAAAAAAATATCGAAGCGTTTTTATGATCAAAGAATCCATCCGTTAGAAATTCATGTAGGTCAAAAGGTTCTGCTTAAAAATGCAACTAGGAAAAACAAGTTTTCCCCTATATGGATTGGGCCTTACGAAGTTGTAGCAGTAAATGGTGATGTCACTACAACCATTAGGATGGGACAAAAAACTCGAAAAATACACAACAACCGCATCAAGATATTTCGCGAATAGGGAACCAATCAATTTTTCTTTTTTCTCTTTTCAGTTTCCACGTTTATCAAACCGAAGGAGGACAACACAATTCCAATTGTCCATCATAATATTTTAATAAATACGCATTAAATATAATACTTAACATACACATTTAATTCCCGGTAGACTTTAATTATATAAGATTTTTATTATACTCTTTTTATTCTTGGATATACAATTAATAAACGGGAAAACTCATAATAAATAAATAGGAATAGAAAATTAAAAAAAAAAAAAAACCGAAAATTTAAATTAGCAAAAACCAATTATTATTGTTAATCAAATAGTTAGAATATTGTTAATCAAATAATTAGGATATTGTTAATCAAATAGTTAGAATATTGTTAATCAAATAGTTATTATTATATCAGATTTAACTACCCGAAGAAGAATAGCTATAAAGATAAATACATAAATATTTCTAAAGTTTTATCATACAAAACATTTAGCTATTTGTTGTTACAAATATTTTAATTTCTAGAAATATGATTTCATACAGGGCAAAAATAATTTATAAAGTTAGCATTATTTTATTAACGCACGTATTGTTATCCGCATTCTCGGAAGACACACTACCATATCAGGACATCCAGCTAAAAGACACGCCTGCAATTTTCGAAAAAGCTGGAGATGCAGTATTCTTCAAAGACGTGTGGACCATTTACACTAAGTTCACACCTATGGACTACTCGACCGTTTTGGACATCGCCGATCGATATGACCGCCAAATCGACCAGTTATGCAACTTAGTGAGAGAAAACGATACCAAGCGAAACTTCCAGAGGACGTGTCAACAAATGGTGAAGGAAACTACGACGATAATTCAAACCTTGCGTCGAAATAACGACCATATGCGCCACGCACTCAGCCCCAGAAGATCCAGAAGAGCAATAGAATTCATAGGTAAATTCGCCAAATGGGCCTTTGGAAGTATGGATAGCGAGGATGCACATAAAATCTATAACCAACTGAATATACTAGGAAAACAAGACTCGCAAACGTTCGAATTACTCAAACACCAGATAACTGTAATGAGTTCGAATTTTGATAGATTAAGCAAACCCGTATCAGCATTAACATCCGACATAAGTCTCATCTCGGAGAATCTTCGCATGCTAGGAGCAGAACACAACAATTTCACATCAAAAATAAACAGCGAATTGGCAGAACTTAAAGTCAAGACGAATATATACGAGCTACTGGCTATCATAAACTCCAATCTACTAGAAGTTCAAGGTAGACAATCCACAGAATTATCCATTCTAAATGATTTATACAACGGCAAATTACATCCGTTCATACTAGATGTCACCGATATTACGAAGACTCTAAGACTTCTCCTAGTAACAGCGAAAACGAAGCCGTTTTTCCAAGATCTATTCGCCTTACATCAAGCAGCAAAAACAACAGTTTTCCAGGACGAGCAAAATCTGGTACTTAAAATCGTAATTCCGCTACCAGAAGCAATTCTGTTCGCCGTTCAGAGAGTGCATTACCTACCATCAAAACTCAACGAAAAATGGGATCTATTGCTCCAAACACAGTACCCCTACATCGCAGAGGCAGAGTCCCAGAACGCATTCATCACGCTATCACAGCAGGACTATTCACGATGTACACAAGTGGCCTTCAATAAGACGTCTACGTTAGCCATATGCCCCAACAACGGACCAATCCTGACAAACGGAAGTCCCGAATGTCTGGTCGAACTACTACAACATTCACGCTCCGCAGAAGTCACTTGCAAACACGTGGCAGTGCCAGCAACTGAAGGAGTTTTCACCAAGATGATAGCCAGCAATCAATGGCTATACAAACTAAAAAGCCCCATCATACTATCTACCTCTTACAATGGAGCCCATTATGCCGTAAATTTGACTGGATTGGGGATATTTAAGATCACGCAGCCCTGTGAATTTGGAAACAGGGAGATAAGATTGCCGTACGAAAGATCGTTTCACACCGCCACGGAGTACAAGCAACCGTGGATAGAATTTGTGAACCTCACCGACTCTTTGAGGTTCAACTTTGCTATGGTAGATTCCCATGAACCAACCGTTAGTTCCAGAAAACCATTACCAATTAAGGTTGGTAACCATGAGGACATAGCAGCCTCCTTGGCCGAAGGAAGAAAAACCTTAGACGCCCTGCAAGACGATCTAAATCGAGCAGACGACGCAAGAAAAATCGTTCAACAAGGCCAAGAGCTCATATTCCATCGCTACTCCATGGTATCACCAAGTTCATTTCTCGCACTATCAATAATAGTCGGTCTGATTTGTTTACGGTTCGTCAAAGCGCGAAACAAATCAAAACGTCTAGCGTCACCATCGTTTTCGAACTCATCAAGAGGAGCCGTACATGAAGAGCCCACTCTGCCCGAATTGCACATGAGGTCATCACGAAGGACGCAGCATCCAAAGACCCAGCCCTACATCAAGAGACCAGCACCACAGTCCCCGGCAAGAGATACGGATAACATTACGTTCGCTTAGTTTAAATTATAGATTGTTATATATTTTTATTTTTTTTTCTCTTCATTCAACGCATTTAAGCTCAATTTTCAATTAGTTGTACAGTATATCGAATAGAAATTTATAAAAAGCATGCTGTACAGTATATCGAATAGAAATTTGTAACTCGGGAGTAAATGCAAACTCGTTAGGATGGGGAGGGATGTTGTGCCCAGCCAAAGGGCAGCATCCGGCGTTTACATTTCCTCCCGACGAATATTATTTTAATTCAGGCCAGTCGTTCTTCTTTGTTTTTAAAAAATTAATCAAAACAAAAACAACAACCTAGCAACTCGACCGTAAACAGTTCGAATTGCAATTCTTGGCCTGAGGTACGGTAATGTGACGTCACAGCCAGGGGAATCCACTGGATTCTCCTTTACGGCTGAGTCAGAACATGTCGCGTGCCATAGGTACTGGAAATGGTCGAGCTGCTACTTTGTTCGCTTTGTTTTGTTTTGCTTATTTTTTATTTTTCATTTTATTATATTTTTCCCTCGCGATTAAATTGCGAAATAGTCGCGACCCACATATGGGCGCATTGCACTTTCAGTTGGTTGCACCATTTGTGGGTCACTAAAAATTGCCGATTGTCTTGATCGGCAAATTCCAACTGCATGGACTTTTGCAATGGGTTGAACGACTGGCCCATTTTCCAAATACTTATTTAGCGATAATTTAGTATTTAAGTTGTTCGATGTTATGATTAAGCTCTCAGTCTTTTTTTTATCACCAGAAATATAAAACCTTTTAAAACACCAAACAAGTCTCGTTCGTCTTTTTTTTAGAAAAGAGGTAATTACTAATTTAACTATTTTTTACAGAGAAAATACAAGCCTGACTAGTCATACACTTTGGCATCCATAGGTGCCATAGTTCTAGTCAGGTAAGCTCCACACATCGGCATCCTCAGGTGCCATGAGTGAAAGTTCTTATTTCAGGAAACAGGCGCTGCTCGTAGTACAAGACCACGAGCATGCGTTGACCACTACACTCGTAACAATTGGAAGAAGAGTCGAAAATAGGTGGGGAGTCCTCTTCACGTGCTTAAGCATTCGAGCCATACACATCGAGATCGCACACAGCTTGGACACATCTTCATGTATAATGTGTCTAAGAAATTTTATTGCTCGACGCGGAACACCACTAGAGATATACAGCGATAACGGCACAAACTTCCGAGGAGCAAATAAGGAGTTGACTGAAGAACTGCGGAGATTACAGGTTTGAATAATGCAAGAGAAATTTTCAAGCTCGTTCACGAAATGGATCTTTAATCCTCCCGCCTCACCTCACATGGGTGGAAGTTGGGAGCGCCTAATAAGATCGGTGAAAAAGACTTTAATAGCAATTATGCCAACTCGTAAACCTTCCGATGAATTACTACGAAACCTATTGCTAGAAGTCGAAAATATCGTCAACTCTCGGCCATTAACCTATGTTCCAGTAGAGTCTGAAGATAGTGAGGCTCTCACGCCAAACCATTTTCTGCTTGGGTCATCAAACGGTAACAAGCGACCTGGACAGTTTAGCGACGATGTTCTTATCCTTCGGAAGAACTGGCGGATATCGCAACAACTAGCGAACATGTTCTGGCGACGGTAGGTTCATGAGTATCTCCCAACAATAACCAAACGAACTAAATGGCTAACTACCAATAAGCCGATATAGTAATTATCGTTGACGAGAAAAATCCGCGCAACACCTGGCCAAAGGGGATCATCTTGGATACAATCCCGGGTAAAAATGGACAAGTGCGTCAAGCGATTGTTCGAACTTCAGCTGGAGTCTACACCCGACCCTCAGCTAAACTCGCCGTGCTGGACGTCAGGCACAA
The DNA here is from genome assembly GCA_951812415.1 of Beris morrisii. Classification (NCBI taxonomy): domain Eukaryota; kingdom Metazoa; phylum Arthropoda; class Insecta; order Diptera; family Stratiomyidae; genus Beris; species Beris morrisii. The sequence goes on along the minus strand of OX638310.1, from coordinate 91,825,810 downwards.
TGCTGAGATTGGTAAGTCGACCGAGAAATCGTTCGTCATACCGGGAGGGAGTATGTTGCCCACCGCTGCAAACATCCAGCACCACGTCATCACTTAGAACCGCTGTTCACAGCTGCTAGAACGACATCGCGAAAAAAGGGGGCCGCTGTAATATCCGGCAACAGCACATCATTTTTTCACTGAGATCTAACCAAACTAAAAAAAGAAAATTTTGTTTAAAAATTAAATTGTTTGTTTAAAAATTAAATTTCTATATAAGTAATTTACATTCGTTGTGAAACTAAAAGGCAGACAAGTAAGTCAAAACGTAAAATGTATCTTTAAGGAATTAATATTGTATATTAATAGGATTTTTGAGCCACGCGAAAGAAAATTGGATTAGTATAAATAGAAGCCGTGCGCTTCAAAATTTGCCTGCCACCATAACACCCCCGTCGTTAACACAAGATTTTCTCGGAAGTGGTGGTATGAACGCTTGCATCTGATAGAAGAGAGCAATATTTTTCGTAAGAATTTTCAACTTTTGAGTCTTCTTCGATTAGCTTTTTGCAGAAATTTGTCTTGTCATGATTATTTTTCTCGGTCAAAGGCGGATTCGTAGGTGTAACGTAAACATTTTCGCTCAAGGGACAATTTTTATTGTAGTCCTTCATGTTGTTCTACTGGCGGTCTTGTGTTGTTTCGCGTATTCAGGCTACTACTTTATAACTCTTGGCACAGTTCTGCTTCCTATTCCAACTTGGTCCTTGACGAGAGTTTTTATGTTCGCTTGTCTCACAACACAGGCGGCATACCATTTTACTTTATTATTGCAATAAAAAAATATTGCGATCGAATTTAAAAAAACCACCACGGTCGGCAGTACCAGATAGATTGTACCTTTAGACTATCAATTGCGACTTTTCGAATTCGCTGACGACACCGCAATATTAACTACAGCTTTGGAACCACAAATCAACATTAACAATCTACAAGAACAGCTTGAAACTTAAATATATTAAATATATTTTACAAAAAATGGAAAACTAATTGAAAACCTCTCAAACTCAAGAAATATATTTCTCAAAACGTAGAGCAACTTGTTGTTTACCATCTCCAAATGTAATCATATTAGGTGAGCCAATACATTGGGCAAATGCTATCAAGTGCTTGGGTCTACACTTCGATACTAAGCTAACTTTTCAGTACCATATCGAACAAACCAACTCACAAATTTCGAAAAGCATAAGAACCTTATATCCACTTATAAACAGGAAATCTAAGTTCCCAGGAAAATAAGCTTTTTTTACAAAAGTCTGTAATGCAATCCGGTCTAACATATAGAGCACCAGTTTGGAAAAACTGTGCAAAGGTTCGCAGAAAGAAGCTTTAAGTAATGCATCAACGTACATGTGAAAAAAAATAGTTTGTTATGCAGGCGGTACAAATCTCATGTATCTATTGAAATGTGAATAAAAACATTTAAACATATTTAAATTGACGTGTACTAAAAGATGGAATCAAATTTTGTCCCCAAAATTTTATTGTGACGCTAGACAATCGATTTTGTAATAATTACAGAGATAACAAATTGCCTTGTAATGACACAATAACTTACAACATATACTTAATATATTTATTTATTTCAGCTTTCAACTGAAGTCACACTCGTAGTTCGTTGTTGGCGCATCCACTCAACAAATTCATCCAGCATTACAGGCCCTAAAATAAAATAATTTCATAGTTATTTCAGAGGCATAATTATTTTGTTAGTGATGAGAAGAAACAAATATTTCATTTTAATTAATTAGTAAAATAAAGACCGAAGGGATTGTAAGAAAGATAAAAAATTCTTGACGCTATTAGATTCTGGTTGCCTCTTGAGCTTAGCACTTTCGAACAAAAGAACTAAATAATGGATGGATTTACATTACGATTGTCGAAATAACATAGGGGTCTCCTTTTAATGTGATTGCTACGCCAAAACGACGTAGGCAGAAAATAAAATGGTCTAATACGGGATAAGCCAGATTTACTTGAAGGGAACGTGCTTGATAACTGTTAGCCCCGCTCCTTTACAATTCAACCTATGAAGAAATTCTGTTCAAACGTATAGTGAAATTTTATGGGCTTTCCGAAAATGTAATAAAATTTGGTGGTTATCAGGTCCTTCTTGGAGAAAACAGGACTTTTTTGCATTTTTTTTTAATTTTTTATTATTTTTGTGTCATTTAAATGAATTTTTCTCAAAAAGTATAACACTGATTGACACAGTTGATAGCAATTAGAAAGAAGAATTTGTGTCCTTTCCAACGAGCCCAGAATTATTACGTTACGCTAAGTACAGCAGAAGTTAGAGATCAAACAGTGATCACAGGTACGATGAAAATCCTTCGCGCTATCTCCTTAACGGTGCAAAGACGGGAGTATGTGTAGAACGATTTTCTACTCAGGACAGGTTCCTCTATCTCCCATTTTCGTTTGAACCTCAGTACTAGTTACACCCTGTATACCGGGTGTTTGGCACTCCGTGTGCCACCTTGTAAGGGGTTATTCCTTGATATATTTGGAGAAAAAAATTGTTCTACAGGGTGGGTCAATTTTCAATATTAGTGGAGATACAGGGTGGTTAAGAAAAGTGTTTTTGACCGGTACTCTCACTCACTTAAAACGTTAAATCTTGAAAACGAATAATCACAAGGCAAAGGTGTTATAACTCGTTTTTTAGGCAATCGAATTACCTTTCATTTGATGTAACAGTCTAAATTGTAACTGCACCCAATCTTGAGATATTTACTCGAAAACACAAATTTTTGCTACGTGAAACCTTAAAATTCAGTGATCAATGTAGTTTTTCTCAGAAAACCCCATTATAAAAATGTCATTTTAATTTTATTTTTTTATGAGCCGTATTATTACCTACAAAAGCTGCATACATATGTATGAGTTACGATTAACATTTTGGAAGTAACAGGTAAAAATACATATCGCATAAAAATTAAATATTTAAAAGTCAGTGCCATAAAGTGGACCACGTTTAAAAATTTTTTGTTATTAAAACCTTCAATTATCGTTCAACCAATTCTTCTTAATACTAGGCTAAAAAATCATAATTGTTGCTATGAAACAAAATAAATATGTGGGTATGTCGTAGAATATTCCCACTACCTCTGAAAATTTTATATTCCACTTAAATGCGATAGATAGTGACACGCGTAATACAATTGGGCCTATTGCATTTACACGTAATTTAATTATAATGAATAAAATAAATTACTTACAGGCTCCATCAATATCATAATTCGATAAATCATTATTTATTGTTCTCGAAAATTCAAGAATGTTGCACCACTGGTCTTTATTTATTACTTTATACTTTGATTGCTCCAAAAATTTGGCAAACTGTGCGTACAATAACCAATGTTTTCCTAAAAGCAATTGCAACATTGCTATAGATGTATCGATGTCCATACTACGTTGATCTTTATCCTATGAAGTTGAAGAAATTAATAAAAAATAAGTGAGAATAAAAATGGGTTATATTACTCTGGCAAAATCATATGCATATCTATATATGCTTTTAAATGAATTTAAATCACTTAATAAATTGTGTAAATAGTCCAGCTTCGACTGTACTTTAATTGGCGAGTCACATTGTAACTCCGTTAGACCTTTTAACCATTCAACTTGACTAAAAAATCCCATTTGACGGGCTCCCATTTTATAGGCTAAAACTAACATAACGATGTTTTCGGGCTCTACGCCTATATCCTCGCAGAATTTTTCCATTCCGTCCGGACCTATAATTAATTAATGTTAAATTATTAAGTTTAAACATGAAATATATTTAATATAAATAATACCCAATAAATCTGGATCATTTGATGTCGTGTACTCTCTGAACCAAGCGACACATCGCTTTGTGTTGAAAACATCTTCTTGTTTATTGCACCGTCTGGAACTGAATCAATAAATTTAACGACTTAATAAATAACAGACGCTTATTTAGATGAAATGATAAACTAATGCACTAAAATGATTGTACCCCTTTTTTAAAGGCTTTTATGTGGTTTCATAGCTACCAAGTTGCTCTATTGTTGCAACTAGTGGTGAGGGTGTTTCGGATAGTAGGCATGATACACCCTCTGGTGAGTCAATGTCATCGAAAATCGAGCGAAATAACTAGAAGTTGCTTTATATTTTCCAAACTCGTTAAAATCACGGCCACTATCGACAGCAATATAAGCAATTATTTGATCTACTCTATCAGAAACTAAATAGCTGTAGCTGTAAGAGTGTTGATGGTACGGGGGTGGGTGGTCTTTTTCCTATCTATAGAACGGTTTATGCTAGAAAGTTCAAACTTGGTGGGTGTATGTAGATCTACTAGTAAAGTAATTTAGATAAAAAATTTTTTTAAAATATTCATTAGTGTACGGAATGGGGGGTGGGAGCAAAAAAAATATTAGTGAAAACGTAATGCATATATTTTCACGAATTCCGTCATATCTCTTAGGTCTTCTAAAATTATGAATTCATATTCATTCCACGAATTCTTCTCATAAATACCTAGAAAGCATTTTTAAGATTTTTTAAAATTCGACCCCCAAGGTGGTGTAAAGGGGTTGTATACATTTTCACGGATTCAGCCGTACTCCTCAGGTCTGATTAGATATCGAATAACTTTTCACTTCCACGGAATTGTTTTATAATCACCTAAAACACGTTTTCAAGTTTTTTCCTTTTTCAATCCCTAAGAGAGTATAAACGGGTTGAACACGATTCCACGAATTCCGTCATATCTCTTAGGAGTGATGACATCGAATTGGTTTTTACTTCCTCGGGCTATCTTTATATATATCTAAAAACTTCTTTCAGAATTTTTGGATATGCAACCCCAAAAGTTGGTGTAAGGAGATTGTATACTTTTCACAAATTCGTACATGATTTCTTAGATCTGACGAGATATCAATTTCATTTTTACATTCTAAGGATTCCTAGGTTATGTTACGTTAGGTGGGTAGCTATTGACAGAGATAGCTAACACATAGACCGCTAGATGGGTCCGTTGTGATCCCACTGCACCACGGCACAGCGCCTACGGCTGATGGCTGCTTTTTGGCTAATTTTCAAGAATAAACTGAGCCCAATTGGCCGCGGTATTGTTCTATCAAATATTTTTCCGTGTTTCTTGGTGCGAAGGAGAGGAGAGTTGGAAGGAATTGTGGAGAAGGGGATACCGAACTTAATCAGTTTTGAATGGGAAGAACGATCAGGAATCGGGCCGGGTATGGCAGTGTACTAGCAGGTGTTAATGATCATAATTTTTCAGTACTATTGGCTCTGATACGATCTACCGGAACAACAAAGTTGCCTATAGCAAATCAACTACTGTCTGGCAGCTCTCATGGTATTTGTGAATCTGATAAGAATGTAAACAGCGCTCATTTGCTCAGGTTTAAATCCTTTACAAGTGACCCGCACTGTTCATGATTTATATTAATATTCTGAAACCAACAGCAACTGAAAAATTCATATAAATAAATTATGCATTGAGTGGGAGTTGAACCCCGGTAGCAATGCTTCAAGACCTAGTACACTACCAGCGTCGCATATTTTTCATAGCTTTCAACATACGTATTTCTTAGGTTTCATGATATATCAGATTGGGTTTTCCTTTTGCAGACTTTTTATATAATCGTTTTTCTACAAACCCATTTCCCGATTTGATGTAATGGCTTAAAAAACTATTTCACAATTTTTCAATATTCCACACCCAAGTGGATGTAACCGGTTTGTATACGTTTTCACAATTCGTAATATCTCTAAAGTCAAATGAAGCAACAAAATAGTTCTTACTTCTATGAGCTTTTAGTGTAAATACTATACCGAAATTCGAGTCGAGTCGTTTTTATATGTTAAATCGTCTTAAAATTTATATTTTAGATATTTTTATTTCTATTCTAAGGACAAAATAAATTTTCCAAAAAACCTCCTAATCTCGAAAAAACTGATGTTTTATACACCGACTTTGACCGCGAGTATAGCCCAATTACGTAATTCATATGTTATATGTGGCAGTGGCGTAAGTTTTCTAGTGCGACCCATTTTTAACCGCTTCCCGAACTTTAACCCGCAAAATAATAAAGATTCGCCCAGAATGTTGGCAGATTTTTTAGGTTTTTTTTAGGGTTATTGTTATCTTGTTATATTTCTTCCTTGCTCATTCAAAAATTGTATATCTAAGTAATTTGTTCGCGGCGCGAACATCTTAAACTAATATAATAATAAAATATATTATATAAAAGCAATGAATTTGGAAAGTACGGTTTTGTCCCAAAGTGCAAAAACTGTCCTCAACGTCAATACAATTACACCCCCGTCGAACCCCTTATAATATTATAGTTATGAGGTTTTTTTGTAATAAAAATTTAGAATATATCAAAAATGTGTTAATTATAGAATCATTCAATTGAAATTACCTGGAATAACTAATCCGCTGCCGTTTTGAAGAATGCGTTTCTGTTTCTGGAGCTCCAAGTCCTACATTAGGGCGTCGTTTTCCGCGAGGCATGTTATCAGTATGAAGAAACAATACAAATTTAGATAGAAGTTGAGGCAATTTGTACTTCAATGAACTTTAGTTGACAAACATATCACTTCCAATATAAAAATGTATATCCTAAATGTAGATTAGAAAATGAAGGTGATTTTTTAGAAACAATATTTAAAAAGTTTATTATTTAAGAATGGAATTTTTTCATGGTAAGCTACCATAGAAGCAAATTTGATTAAATGTTGGTTGTTTTTCCGGCGTCAGTAGCGTTTCTGGTGTGAAACCCCAACACGAAATCCTCGACTGCTGATTAATCGTTGTCCTAGAGGACATGACTGTTGGAAAACACTTCACTGGAATACGCCAGTCTTTATAAGATTGTGTTGGACTAGGTCCGAAGGAGCTGTTTCGTCATCGGAGGGCATAGACTCGTCAGAGGGTGTATCATGCCTACAATCCGAAACACCCTTACAGCTGGTGGAATTGCTGAGCATAATTTCTATATATCGCACTCGAAATCAAATTTGCGATCCGAAACTTATAAACTTAGCTAAATTTCCGCCATCGCAACCCTATACTAAAGGAAGGTGGCGCTGAAGATCACATAATATTTGATCATCAAATATTTCAACCAATTTGGTAGAATTTTTGGTTGTAAGCCAGGATATATAGAGTTATTATTTTTACAGATCAAGCTAAAGGCTTAAAGCAAAATTATAATCCTACTAGAGTTATCGGTAACACTGGCTACCGAAGTTGTTCATCGAGATAAAGTCGACGGAACTTATTATTTTAAACGAAATGTATGAGATGATGAAGAAATTTTAATTTGATGAATAAAAATCAATTATCAAAGCCAAATACGAATCGCCTGAATGCCTTTTGTAATACGCAGATTTGCTTACTCGCAAAATTCCAACAGTCATATCTTTCTATACCGTTCAACATTCAATTGTATAGAGAATGCCGGGTGTAGGCAGTGTACTGGTAGGTGTTAATAATTTTTAGTGTCGTTTGGCTGTGATATGATCTACCAGAACAGCAATGCTGTCTATAAAAAAATCAACTACTGTCTGGTAGCTCTAATGGTGTTTGTGAATTTGATAAGAATGTTAACAGAACTCATCAGCTCAGTGTTAAATCCTTTAGTAGTGACTTTATTAAACATTCCGCACTGTTTCGAAGTCAATAGCAACTGAAAAACTTTTATAAATATATTATGCGTTGAGTGGAAATTTAACCCACAACATCACCGAAGCAATGTTTTCAAGACCTACACAACCACCAGCACACCCGACCTACATTTTTCATTATTGCAATGGATCGTTGTCAAGAAATATTTGCTCAAAAGAGTTGTTCATTGATAAGTCAATGCATTTTGATTTTAATCCAATTATAAATTTAAATCAATGAACTGATAATATTATCTTACCCAAAGCTATGAATTTCAACAACCCTGAAGTAAAGGCTCTCACTACCAAATAATTTGCGACATTTCTTGCTAGAGTAATTTAATGCGATGTTTATACTAATTACCAATTTGCAGCCATATCACTCTTTCAATCAGAATTTACTTATCCGTTTACATTTTAGCATCAAAGTTTCGTTGCGGCTACTCGTGTGTCAACTTTCAATACGAAAATATCACAATTTATAGTACAGAAACGACCGAATTAGACGTATCTGCCAAACCTTAGGTAGAGAGTGTATCTAGTGACCCTAGTGTAGAGTAGGGTCACTATATACACAACAGTCTCTACCTAGGGTTTGGCAGATACGTCTAATTCGGTCGTTTCTGTACTAGAAATTGTAATTTAACCTCACAAAAATCGCCTGTTTATGTACTAGTTCGCCTGTTTTTGTACTACTGAGAATTGCTATCAAATTGCGTTTTTGAAGTGTGTTAGTGCGAATATGTGAAGAGTTGGAAAACGAGCTGTCGGTTCCCTTCCACAATTCTAGTACGTGTTTTTCTTTGATATGGAAGTGTGTGTGCGCGAAATTGTGGTTTTCAATGCAAAATTTCCCTATTTCTTTCATTTCTTCTATGGAAATTTACAATTTTGCAGCAAAAAGTCAATCATTTCGAATGTTTATAAAGTGAAATCCCATAGGTTAGGTTAGGTTAGGTGGGTAGCTATTGACAGAGATAGCTAGCACATAGACCGCTAGATGGGTCCGTTGTGATCCCACTGCACCACGGCACGGCGCCTACGGCTGTTGGCTGTTTTTGGCTAATTGTCAAGAACAAACTGAGCCCAATTGGCCACGGTATTGTTCTATCAAATATTTTTCCATGTTTCATGGTGAGAAGGAGGAGAGGAGAGTTGGAAGGAATTGTGAAGAAGAGAGGGGATACCGAACTTAATCCGTTTTAGGAATGGGAAGGAAGATCAGGAATCGGGCCGGGTATGGCAGTGTACTAGCAGGTGTTAATGTTCATAATTTTTCAGTACTATTAATTTTCCATAAATATGGAAAATATTTAAATTTACTGATTTTTCACCTTGGTACGCATCTGCCAAACCCCTCTTAGAGGCTGTTTTGGTGTGAGTGTGTATACAGTAACCCTAGTGTAGAGTGGCCAGAATATCAGAAAGCGGTTAGGGTTATCCAAAGCAAAACGGTTTATTTTTCAAAAAATTTAACAATATGAATAATAACATTAATATATTATATGCAAATATTCGGAGCAGGAGACACAAAATCTCAACTTTAGAAAAACATCTATAAGTAAATCCGTACATCCAAATCTTAATACTCAATGAAACTTGCCTTTAAAACACTGAAACTCATTATTTTGACCTTAAGGACCTTTCTGTTCAGTAGATAACTGTCGTAATTCTGGGCGAGAAGGAGGCATAGCAATATTTTTAAGGAGTTCTATACATTTCAATCAGACACTAATTGATGATTTATGTAACACCATAATGTAGATGATCAACAATGCTCCAACAAAAATAGCCAATTTCTATAAGCCATCAAATGAATCTGTAGAATTTTTTTTTAAATAACTTGAGTCCTAGAATTCTATCCTTAGCCGAGACAAATATCAACTTCCTACAAGAAAATTTCACAGCACAAAACTATAACGAAATGTTAATCATCAAAAACGTCGATATATTAAATGAAACTAAAGCCATAAGAATTACTGAGCAGACGTCATCACGTTACAACAAATATACATTTGTACGCGAAAGCGGTTACAGTGCTGTTTTTTTGTTTTAAATTCTAAAATTCTGCTTCTGCTTCAGTACTGCCAACGTAAATCCCTTAAGAATTGGGAATGTTGTCAGCAATGGAAATGTTAAAGGTGTCAAAATTGTTTCCATATACTCCATATACATTTTATACGAAAAGCTCAGAAAAATCAACGGAAACAAAATATTTTCGTCCGCTCAAACAAGAGACTAAAATACTTGTGACTGTTGACAGCTAGCATGTACACATTATTCCGTGCTTCTACCTTCGGTGGCAGTTCGCATGGACACATTCTTCTCTGCTTCTGCTTTTATTTAAATTAATGTGGAATATAAAAGGTTGCCTACCCATGAAGTGTGGAATACAAAAGGTTGCCTACCCATGGCACGAGCGATGGAACGGGATGAACCAGTCAGTCGAGACTGAGAAGCGAAACCGGCAACATAGAGAATTTGAAATAAATAAAAGTGAGAATTAAAAATAAAGTAGTCTTTTAATTCCCACATTTGGGGGCTCGTCCGGGAAAATTTGATTGATAATTTGATTTATAATAATCGCGAGTAAAAAACTGAAAGTGATTGTGTCGGTCGGTTAAAGAAAACCCGAAACATTCTTACGCAAATAATCGTGTGCTGCCTCAAACCAACCAATGGGAAAAAAACGTGGAAATCGAAGTAGCTCGGCGACAAATTCGCCCAAGTACGAAGAAATGGTCGACGATCTCAGACGCGAATTGGATGATCGAGACGCAACGATACGCGCACTCAGGGAAACAGAAAGGGACCAGAGGATGTCTGAGCTAAGCAGAAAAATTGATATGCTTAACCTGTCTATGACGCAGATGAGTAGCGGTAATACCGAACAATCAGACCGTTTCTCATTTACCGATATAGAGGGTTCATGTAGAAAATTTTGCGGAACAAGAGACGGAATTCAAATTCAGGCGTGGATAGAAGATTTCGAGGCCACGGCCCAAATTTTTAATTGGAGTGATATGAAGAAGATGGTATTCGCTAAACGACTATGCGAAGGACCCGCCAAGCTGGCGCTAAGTGCTAAAGATGGGCTGAATACTTGGCACAATTTAAAGGAATTCTTGTTAGCGGAGTTCAAAGTAAAAGAAAATAGTGCCGAAATATACGAATTAATCCGAAATCGTAAGAAACGGCGTACAGAATCACATTACGAGTACTTTCTGATAATAAGAGAGCTAGCTAGAAGGGCAAAACTTGAAGATGACGCAATAATGAAATTCGTATGTGACGGCATAGAAGGTGACGATAGGAACAAATTTATTTTACTTGCGTCGAGGGACTTGGTGGAGTTTAGACGAAATCTGGAAATATACGCGAAGATATGCGAAACTTCAACACCCAAATCATCGGGAGGAGAATCAGCTAAAACCGACGGAAATAAAACGAAACAAAATCGTTGTTATAATTGTGGGATGCCAGGTCATATTTCTGCGAACTGTACCAAGAAAAAATTGGGTATTAAGTGTTTTTCTTGTAATGGCTTTGGTCATAAAAGCAAAGATTGCCCGAAGAAAGCAGATGGTAGCAACAGCAACGTGGCCTTCGTTCAGGAAACTGCTAGAGTAAGTGAGCATGATATGCTTAAGGAAATAAACCTGTGTGGGCTCAGTGTCAAAGCTTTACTAGATACTGGAAGCGATCGGAGTTTTATAAGACAAGATTGCCACCAAAATATTGGCGCTCCGAATTTGACAGGTGAACCTATCACTTTCCGTGGAGTTGGGTCAGACGTTTTGTTCACTATTGGATCATTTTGTGCAGATATAACGGTAGATGGAAATAATTACGCTGAAACTTTCCACGTAGTATCCGAAAAAATTTTGCCGAAATCCGTCGTATTAGGAAAATCATTTTTAAGTTTAGTAGAGGTTTCAATTAGACCAGATGCAATTACTATAGTCCCATTACAGAACAAGATGATTTCTCTATTAGCAGTAGATACGGAAGAGCTGAACGTAGAGGAGTCAGTTGCATTATCAACGAAACAACGAGTAGAGACATTAGTGAGGAACTATACACCAAATAAATCTGCGAAGTCATCTGGATTCGAAATGAAGATTTTGTTGAAAGATGAGAAACCTATCAGGCAACAACCACGACGTTTGACTCACATTGAATATGAAATAGTTTCCAAGCAGACACAACAATGGTTGGATGAAGGAATAATCACCGAAAGTGAGTCAGAATTCTCAAGTCCAGTAGTCCTGGTGAAGAAGAAGGATGGGTCAACAAGATTATGCATCGATTATCGGCAACTTAACCGAGTTATCATAAGGGATAATCAGCCTCTACCTCACATCGAGGATCAACTGAGTAAATTAAGCAAAGCCAAAATATTTACGACGCTGGATCTTCGAAATGGGTTCTTTCATGTACCAGTCGCGAGCGATTCTCGCAAATATACTTCCTTCGTGACACCTATGGGTCAGTTCGAGTTTACTAGAGCACCGTTTGGACTAAGCACCTCACCGGGTACGTTTCAAAAATTTATAAACAAGATATTTAGTAGACTTATACGCGATGGAGTACTGTTAGTCTACATTGACGACTTAATTATCCCTACGGAAAACATCGAACAAGGATTAGAGGCTATGCAGGAAGTGTTAAGAGTAGCTGAAGAAAACGGTTTAGAGATGAAGTGGTCGAAATGTCACTTCCTAAAACATAGAATCGAGTATTTGGGGTATGTCGTGGAAAACGGTTTCGTTAAACCGTCAGAATGCAAGACAAAGGCGGTATCGGCATTTCCAACGCCACGTACTGCTAAGCAGATGCAATCCTTCCTTGGCCTCGCAGGATTCTATAGGAAGTTCATTAGAAATTTCGCAATAATAGCAAAACCATTAAGCGATCTTCTTAGAGGCAAGGCGAAATTTGAATTTGGTCCAGAGCAGATGCATTCATTTATCATGCTGAAGTCAGCTCTGACTACAAATCCAGTATTGGCGCTTTATCATCCTGGAGCTGAAACCGAAGTCCACACTGATGCGAGTAAGCATGGCTATGGAGCCATTTTATGTCAAAAGCAGTCGGAAACGGGTAATTGGCACCCGATCTATTATCTCAGCAAAAAAACTACGCCTACCGAAGAGAATTACGGAAGCTATGAGCTGGAAATTTTAGCTGTGGTAGTAGCTTTGAAAAAGTTTAGAGTGTACCTGCACGGATATAAGTTTAAGTTAGTTACTGACTGTGCAGCATTTACGTGTACGATGGCTAAGAAGGATATACATCCAAAAATTGCGAGATGGGCTCTAGTTCTAGCCGAATTTGATTTTCAAATAGAACACCGAAGTGGTCGAAAGATGCAACACGTAGATGCTTTAAGCCGCCAACCGGTTATCCTGATGGTTGAAGAAGATAGCTTACTACCGAAGATTCGAGCAGCACAGGAGCGAGACGACGGATTAAAAGCTATAAAGAAAATTCTAGAGAATGATGAATTTGATGACTACCATCTCGAAAAAGACGTGCTATTCAAATACAAAGACGGTCTGAAACTGCTAGTTTTACCAAAATCAATGCAAGCGGACGTAATACGAAAGACACATGAAAACGGTCATTTCGGTACAAAAAAAATGGAAACTGTACTGACGAGAGACTACTATATTACTGGATTAAAGAAAAAAATGGAAGATTGCATATCAAGTTGTGTGCCATGCATTTTGGCATCGAAGAAAAAACGGAAAGAAGGATTGCTCCATCCCATACCAAAGGAATCTACTCCGTTGGAGACATATCACATTGATCATTTAGGACCGATGACTGCAACTAAAAAAGGATGTAGCTATATTTTGGCCGTGATAGACGCTTTCACCAAGTTTGTTTGGCTCTACCCTACAAAAAGCACAACCACACTGGAAGTAATACAAAAATTAAACATCCAACAGAGTGTATTTGGAAATCCTAGCCGTATTGTCACAGATAGAGGTACCGCTTTCACATCCAATGCGTTTGAAGATTATTGCAGAGAAGAAAGTATTGAACATGTGAAAATCACCACAGGGGTCCCTCGTGGAAATGGACAAGTGGAAAGAATCCATAGAGTAACTATTGCAGTTTTGACAAAGTTATCAGTTACATCAGAGGAAAATTGGTTTAAACACATCCCGCAGTTGCAAAAATGGATTAATAGCACATACAATCGAAGTATAGGAACTACACCTTTTGAATTGCTTATTGGAACGAGAATGAAGTCAGTAGAGGACTTGAACTTAAATGACAGTATCAATGAAGAAATAGCAATCTTATTTCATGAAGAACGAGAGCAACTAAGAAGCCTTGCAGGTAAACAAATCCTTGAGGTGCAACAGGAGAATTGCAAAAGTTACAATAAACGCCGAAAACTACCTACAATATACAACGTTGGGGATTTAGTGGCAATTCAACGAACTCAATTTGGAGCCGGATTGAAAATAAGTCCTAAGTACTTAGGACCATACCGTGTTATAAAAGCTAAATCAAACGACAGGTATGATGTCGAGAAGGTCGGGCATCATGAGGGTCCACAAAAAACATCAACAGCTGTGGATCATATGAAATACTTTGTAACATTCGAGTCTGATGACGAAGATAACGACGACAAACAAAATTAATTCAACTGATTCCGCTGAAATTAAAAAAAAAAAAAATATAATGTAAAGTAAACAGAAGAACCACTTAAACTATCGCGCGCAAATAATAAAATGGTAAAATACAGCAACGACGAATGAATACGACGATCAGCTAACGAAATCCACGATGATTAAACCAACGACGAATGAAAACGACGATCAACTAATGAAATCCACTATGATTAAACCAACGACGAATGAATACGACGATCAACTAATGAAATCCACGATGATTAAACCAACGACGAATAAATACGACGATCAGCTTATGAAATTCACGACGATTCTACCGAGGACGCTAGAGGGACGAATGAATACGACGATCAACTAATGAAATCCACGATGATTAAACCAACGACGAATAAATACGACGATCAGCTTATGAAATTCACGACGATTCTACCGAGGACGCTAGAGGGATCAGGACGGCCGAGTGTGGAATATAAAAGGTTGCCTACCCATGAAGTGTGGAATACAAAAGGTTGCCTACCCATGGCACGAGCGATGGAACGGGATGAACCAGTCAGTCGAGACTGAGAAGCGAAACCGGCAACATAGAGAATTTGAAATAAATAAAAGTGAGAATTAAAAATAAAGTAGTCTTTTAATTCCCACATTAATTAAACAGAGCGAAAAGCAGCACTGACGACACTGCTGTTTCTGCCGCTGCTTTCTGCTTTTATTGTGTAACGGCCTTTACAATTGATAATGCCAAGGTCAATATGACAAAAATGCTAGAGATGACTTCGAGAAAGCAAATGCAAAAATAAGAGACCAGGAAATTCAAAGGTTTGAATCTACAGTCTGTGCCATAAATACGTGTTATTTCCACCCCACCACTGCTGTCATAAAATTTTACAGTTATAAATACATCTGTCCTACATGCGCTTCGCATTACCAAATTAGTTGCAGAAGTAGTTAGAAGGAAGGGGGGGAAATGGAAAAATTAATGACATTCACAAAAAGCGTTTTAAGGTAGTGAATCAAGTGGCAAAATATACCAAAAAATCGCAGTGTCGTACGAAAGTGTATTGATAAGTATTAACGGAGGAGCAGACGAACGAAACTACAAACAGGCAGGATAATACTATTGTGTGACTTTCCGAAAAAAAACCACAGATGACGTAAAGGAAGCAAAAAAAGGAATAGAGGTTTAAGAGAACACAATAAAACGACATTTCCTCTGACTAAGTCGCTTCGCAATCTCTTTACCTAATCTTCAGGGTGCTTTATACAGATGTGGAAAGTTGTGAATGTTCAGTCAATTCCCAAGAAAGGAAGCAAAGCTGCTCACGCTGATTACCGCTCTATAGTCATCACATCTGTTCTCGGTAAAATAATGGAAGATGTTGTCAATCGCAAAATAGTAGATTTCGTTCCGATTGTTCTACAGGCGACCTGTTAGTTTACCTTACGGAACGCTGGAACTCATGCATTCATAAATTTGGTGCTCACCCTTGACATCGCCATAGAGTTTGACATCAATGTCTCCCAGTCTTAAATGGATTGAGAGTTTTCTCTGCAAATGTTCTATACCGATCGTATTAGACGGAATTACTCCTTTCACCTTTCCAATCAATTCCCAGGGCTCAGTTTTTCTATCACCTTATTTTCCATATTCATTAACGACCTTCTGTCGTCAACTCTCAATCCAATTCTCAGTTTTGCGGATGATAGTACACTGGATAATGTCTGTATTTCCGACTCTGCTGCAAAGGCATACCCGACTTCGGTGGCCTCTTACCGCACTGAGTTATTCGGTTCATTGAACTCAGACCATAATCTTATCTTGAAATGGGACAAGCAAAATAGAGTAGTGTAGAATGGGTAGCCCTGCACCATAGGTAGAAATGAACCACTCGCCATAGGCGCTCGCCCGTAAGTAAAATCTACAAAGCAAAAGTAGTATTCTCTTTCTTATCCATACGATCGCGTTCAGGAATCGTTAAAATACCGAGTAATGCCAAACAGTTATTTGGACAAAAAGAAAAACGCAAAGGAAACTAACTTTTATTATATATGCAACATTTTTGCTTAAGGACAAATTATCGATCATGAACCTTTCTAGGTAGGCACCAGTGGCGTCTCGTCAGGGTGTGCAAGGTGTGCATTGCACACCCTACAATATAATATTACAATCTGTCATAAAAGTAAGGTATTTTCAATATGTACAGTTTATATTATGCATTGTAAGCGATACAGAAAAGAGGAAATATACCCACCAAGTGCAAATAATATTTAACACGAGGCGAGGTACGTAATATTTTTCTGTCGCTTCTCGCTAGGACTGTGTTTTCGGTTTTAATAGGCAAACGAAATTTATATGAAAAAAACTGTTTCCGTGCGAAACTTCAATGTGCACGCAAAGTTTCTTACACACAAAAATCACCTAGCTCATAGTCCGGAGTAGCGACCGCACAAAGAAATAAAAATCTATGATAAGAATCATCGCCCGCTAGCAGATGGACGACGCACCAATCGTCCGTCAGGTGCGAAGTCGAGAGTTCGCAAAATGTTTGCTTGCTGTAAGGAAAAATTTACTCTGTACATGGGAAGTGAACTGCATATGAAAAAAATGTTATCGGTGCGAATGTCTCTGGTGCACGAGCTGGCCGATTTCTTCGTGGGCACTTATTTTTTTTGGCTCTGACGATAAATTTGAAAATATTTATTTAAAAACAACGGATTTGTACGGAGGACCGCCGCAAAAACGAAATGAAGACAAGGATTACCCGTATTTTAAGAAAATTAATTCTGAAATATTTAATAGGATTATCTATGAAATAAACACCCGATACGAGGATTTAAAAAATATTAAATTTATTCAGCTGATGCACAGTGATAATTTTAATCATTACACAACCAAATTTCCATGTGAGCTTATTTTATCACTAAATGAAAATTACTCCAATTTCTTCAAATTTAATTACATATTTGATGTTGGAGAATGAACTAAAAGTAATATACTGTTCGGAATGCTATAAAGACAAGAGTGTAACCGAAATTGCAAATATGATTATATCTTCAAATTTGAATGAAACATTTTCGGAGTTCTTAAATCTTTGTCGTTTAATTATGACCATGCCATCAACAACATCTACTACTGAAAGAAGTTTTTCTACTTTGAAGCGAATTAAAACGCTCGACTTTCTGCACTATCGTCAATAACCATTGAAAAGGACTTTTTGACAGCGTTGAGGCAAAATCTGATTAATAATTTTTTAATTGATTTAATGTATAAAAAATTATAAAATTTTAGTTGCCTACATACTTTTTCAATTAATCTACATTCGAATTAATATATAATATGTTTTTTGATTTTACGTTCCTTAACAATTGTTTACTTGTGAAAACAGATCGGTAAATGTATTCACAGTATATTTTCAAATTATCGGCTAAATTGTAATATTATTTTTTGTGTGTGTGTTAAGGACTCGACTGAATTTGATAAAGGTATAAGTTGCATACTCGAAAAACTTGTTTTTGTTTTGTAGAAATTTAATAATTTCGGTCTCTAGAAACAACTGAAAGGTCGTATGACTGTTTAATTCAAAGTGCACACCCTTATCAAATATCCACGCGACTCCCCTGGTAGGCACAAATATAGCGTGTAGTCTAAGGTGTGTAAAGTGCTAGTTTATTATTTCTTTTTATTTAGAAGAAAAAATAAATCGGAATCGGTAGAATTGCACCACGAGCACATCGGAAGATATGCACCAGATTGTTATGCCCCCTTTGCCTGAATTCATGGCCACAAATCTTAATGATATTCAAATTATTTTGCTGCAACCAGTATGGATTCGTGCTACAAGGAGACAGCAGTAACATATCAAACTTGCAATCGATTTTTCAAATTTTAATATCCGTTGACTTATCAAAACTTATATAAAACCATTGAATTATTATTATTCGGTATTTTCTATTATTTTTTATTAGTATAAAAATCGAAAAAGGTTTAATATATTTACTGTTTCATTCGTTATTGTTTGTTACTTTTGTAAATATATTTTATGTTTTTTGTTTCAACTAATTTGGTATGGGTTGGCTATATACCTATATAAAATGTGGCGCATTTCTCCCGTATGATAGGAGAAATGCACCATTTGGACTGACTGCGTTCTTCTTCATTAGGCTCAAGATCTGTTTATATTTTGCTGTTTGCTATGAATAAAATATTTGCGCAAGATGTTTGATCAAATAAAGAAAGAAAAATGAATCAAGTTCCACTATTTTCTACGGAGATATGGAGTAATTAATGAAAAATGGTGCATTTCTACCTAGTCTCCCTTACAGTTCAATGCATATAAAACGCAGTCCTGTCGTCTGTTCCTTTAAGGAGATGTTCCGGCGTTGGTCGCAAATATATCCTTTGGTGGCGTACAAGTTTCTCTCTGTTGACTTTAAACTTCAATGCGTAAAGATCAACGACCTAAATTGGAGCCAACACACCTTTCATGTCGCAATTAGTGTTTTTGACCTCCTTGGTATTCTACGAAAGTGTAATTTATTTATTTATTTAATAGAATAAACGGACAATGTCCTTATCGTACAAAATAGTATAACAATATTTAGCGGTATTATAAAAATGTAAAAAAATATAATAGTATGATAAAATTTAAAGAAAATTAAATTAAATTAAAAAAATAGAGAAAAAATAGAGAAAAAAAAGTAGAAAAAAAAGCATTAGAAGAAGTGAGAAAAGAAAAAATTATATGAACAAAACATTAAACGCGTTGATCGAAGTTACACATAAAAAATTCGTTTAATGTCAGCAATGGAAGTATTAAACAAGTCCGCTTCACTTGTGTAAGTATTGCCAGCTCGCATTTTTTTTGAAACTGGGCTATATTTACCATAATCTGTCGAGTGGTAATCGACGGGAAAGCTGTCGATGGACCGAGATGAGTAACCAGGTACCCTGAAGTTGATGAGACCAAGAAGACTAGGACAATCCAACTCATTATTATTAAACAATGTGACAAGCTCTGCTAATTCGCGGCGTTTAGATAAGGTGGCAAGGTGCAATTCCGACGACAACGAATCATAGTTCATTTCACTGATGGGGATGTTTAATTTGAAGGCTATCAGACGAAGAAATTTATGTTGGATCGTCTCGATTCTATTCACATGAACATTAAAGTGAGGACTCCATATTGGAGAAAGGTACTCCTGGTAAGGTCGCACTAACGCACAATAAAGGTATTTTACCGTATGTATATTAGTGAAGGACCTCATGTTACGCGAGATAAAACCCAGCATTCTACGGGCACAACCGCAAATGCGGTCATAATGGGGAACAAAAGTAAATCCTTCATCGAATATAATTCCTAGATCCTAAACAGTTTGAACTTGAGGTAGGGAGACACTATTAATTTGGTAGTCGAACCTAATAGCTTCTCGTGTCCTATTAAAAACAATAAAATGGCATTTATCAATGTTAAGATGGAGATGATTAGAGATACACCATGAATAAAGTGAGTTCAGATTTTTCTGAAGGACTAAACAATCGTCATAGGAATTTACAGTTTTAAACATTTTTAAATCGTCAGCAAATAACAAAAAGTTAACGTCGGCAAACATAGCTTCAATATCATTAACAAAAAGTAAAAACAGGAGAGACCCAAGTGGGATCCCCGGGAAACTCCCGAGTTAACAATGAACGGATCGGATTTGGCAGACTTTATACGAACAATCAACCTTCGGTCCAGTAGATAATCCTTAACCCAATTAAGCAGAAGGCCAGTGATACCGATGGTGGTTAATTTTTGAAAAAGTATGGAATGGTTAACTTTGTCAAAAGCTTTTGAAAAATCTGTGTAAATACTATGAACCTGTAGTCGTTTTTCCAGCGAACAACATATATTCTTAGCATAGGGTAATAAATTAGTCAAAGTTGATTTCCTTTTTTGGAACCAATGCTGGTTGGGTGAGATAAAATTCTTAAACAAAGGTGTTAATGCGTTAGTAATTAATTTTTCAAACAGTTTGGGAATGACCGACAAAGAACAGATTGACCTATAATTCTCGATATTGCTTTTATCACCGGACTTATGAATATGTACCAGAAAGCCAATTTTACAAACTGAATCTGTGTAAGAAATTCTTTTCATCGTCTGACTTATCGACAATCTACGAGGCATATATCAGACCGCGTCTTGAGTACAATTCGCATATCTGGGCTGAGGCACCAAAATCTTATTTAGCTTTGCTCACTCGTTTTCAAAAACGTGCGTTCCGACTAATTGGAGATGAAGACGTTTCAGCTCCTATAGACTCCTTCGAGCATCACCGAAATGTCGGAGTACTTTGTACTTACTATCGATATTTTTATGGTAAATCTAGTAAGGAGCTAAAAGGATTTATACCTCTCCTCTTAGTCGCCCTTGTAACACTCGTCAAGCTACAAGAGTTTACTGTTCAGCCCCTTTCGCGGAGAACGGTGAAATTCAGTTAGTTTTGTCTCCCCCGAAGTCCAGTAATGTGGAAAGCATTACCGGCATAATCTCTCTGCTGATAAGTCTAATGACGCGTTTCCACTATCGCCTTCATGTGCATTGGATGATGCGAACTTGCGCGTATGCGTAAGTGGAAACGGCACATTCGCATTAGTTTGCAACTCAAGTCGAGAATCGCTTACATTTGCGTCGATGGCGGTGTTTGGACGCACATCGAAGTGATTTGCGTATAGCACGAATGTAGCGTTTCCACTATCGCCTATGCGAAGACACTACACCAGCGGGAAAGAGTTCTGAAGAATACATTTCGTAAACATTCTGATTCAATGGATGGAAGAATTACCATACTATTCACATTACATTTTTTCTGGAATGTCGAAGGAATGATTCTCTATTACATGCATTACATCATTCACACTGGGACTGAACTACTTGCTAGCCCCCACCAGTGCCAAAACCATTTGCATTGACATTCGCGTCAATGGCGGTTTTTGACGCACATCAAAGGGATAGTGTTTCCACTATCTTCTAGACATTCGCGCTCATCGCACATGTCCAATGCACATGAAGGCGATAGTGGAAACGCGGCATAACCTTCAGCTATTCAAAAACAACATCCACCGCAACTTCAGACGCTTTCCTCCCGTTCCCCAACTATAAATCCCCAACCCCACCATTTTATCCCAATATATGTCGTTCTAGCTGTGCAATCGCATTAAAGGGTGACCTCCTAAGTTACTTCGACGGCCGCAATAAAAAAAGGTTACAGGTTAGCTCAGTCTATTATAAAAGCTTAGTATAATAGAAATGCTGTCTACATAGACGAGGCTAACTAATGAGTTAAAACAGATTCTTGTTTTGAAAGTACACATGATCACCATCTTCTCCATAAGGCCCACATCGATCAGGATTGTGTTACCCGCAATGTAGTTGTACAAAAAAAAAATCTGAAGTGTGCCGGTGCGCGTACATGTGCTTTCGCGTGAAACTAAACGTAAGGAATATGACGTTCATGCAACTTAATCCACTTCACTCAGTTGTCGGTAACATCAATCTCGTGCGACAGCCCCTTTTTGCTTCCAAACTGCAGGCAGGTAAGAGAGTAGTTTCTTTCGCAATTTCGCAAACAAACGGTAAATAGTTGTTGCTTCCAGTGGAAAATGGGACATGAAAAATCAGTAGACATCCCTGTATACAACACACATCAGAGGATGATTTGCAACCAACGCAACGATCGAAATAAGAGATAATCGTCAAAAACGGTAGAGCAATTAATCTAAAACGCCAAGGGTCTCGCGACATGTCAATCCCCTGGAACTCGGAAAGGGACCGACCAGACAAATGTTGAATTTAATTCCTTAGCGATATGTGTTTGTCTATCGTTACAGTAGACATTTTATATCTAAACTGTAAATTGCATTGTTTTCAATGCAAAACTGTGCCAATAAAAGGAATTACCGACACGCTTGAAATTCGGAATAATGCGAAATCTGGATTACTCGAAACTCTGATGCATGGATAACTTTGATTAGAACATTGACTGAGAAGTCACGAAACTGTCAATATATTGCTTATTGGCGTTATATAAATAAATTTGTAATTATTAATGCAAAAGCCGAAATATATAAATCTAAAGTTCAAGTAAAACTGGGTTCCACAAAAATTGCACATGAATATTTTACGTGAAGACGTGAAATTTTTTATCTTTTTAATATTTCGATTACCTTTGACTTGCATAAAGTGTGTACCGCTGCTTTTATTAACAGGACAAAACTAATTTAACGATAAATATTGAACAGACTTCGCTCAAGTACGATTTTAATATCAATTCGACGTCCATGTAAATGCCAAAATCAACTAATGTTACTCCCAGTGATACCATCTGCCAAAAACCAAAAAAAAATTAACTAAATGAAAAAGTACTAGAATGAATTACATTTTCAATTGGCGCTAATACTACAAATTTTTTGAATCTTATTGGTTTGAAGGTGGAAGGCAAGGTTTCATGGGGACCACCGACAGAGAAAATTATTGAAAGCAAGTCGAGAACTTTTTAAAAAATTTTGTCGAGGGACTGCTGACGGACAGAATACAACTAGGTGAACTTAAAATGTTAATCTGTTTGCACCTTCGGGTATAAGCACAGCTGCGACTTCGATTGCGAAAAATCTTGGCGTCGTAAGGACTATCGGCAAAAATGGGGTATGCTGCCACGAATATTTCACTATACGTGTTAATCATCAGGCTGATGATTTTTAAGGTATGGTGTTATCGTTTGGTGGACGGCGTTAGATACAGCTGTTAACCATACCTTCCTAAAGGGAGAAACGGAGATCGGCATGTCTGGTTGGTGGAGGTGTTTTGAGCTGGGTGTAGATGTAGGTGTTTTCTCTGATATGCTTGATGTGGTCGTAGGCCTTGTACCGCGTATTTTGACTTGAATAAGTCAAAATATCCGAAGGAAAGATCAGAAAGGAGGAAGCAGTGGGCCAACCCCACCTTCGTCCGAATTGGTGGCTAAAGTTTGAGCTGGAGCGACGCGCTTGCAAGCGTCTGGGATAGTTGCGGCTGTGTGGGCGGGAGGTACGAGGCTCGAAAATTAGACCATAAACCGTAGGCCAGGACAACAACAAAAATAGTCCCGCCGACTTACCCTGGGAAATGAAAATGTGAAATATATTTACCCATAAGTCATGAGAGACCGATAAACTAAAACTTTGCGCCACTTCGTGACTTGTCAGGGTTAGTCACTAGTCAGGGTATTCTGATGTTTTAGAGCCCTATCTATCCACCAGTGCTGTCGTTTTGTTATTATGGATAGTAGTGTATTTAAGTGAAAGACAGTAGTATTTTACAAAGAATAGTAATAGAATACATGACTTTTAGGTTCGGAATCGCATAATAACATCGAAGAGTTAGTACATATTGGGTCATTCCATTAAAAATCGCCAAAAATAACGAAATTTATGACCTTACCATCGCCGATTCTTTTAAACTTTGTGTACTCGAAGAATTATTACAAAAAAATTGTAATATAATTTTTTTTTCTGTATCAAATTTTTTCTTAGTCTTAGTACGTTAAAGATTTTGTGAAAATGACGCCCAAATCCTGTTTGAAAATTCATATCTTCGATAGTTTTTATCATAGAATAATTATTTGGGACTAATTTTAAAGGGGAAGATGACGAGAATTTACAATTAAAATTATGTTTACAAATCTTTTTCAAGTATAACGGTTTTGTCCTTATTCCTTGAATATCTTAAAAAGACCATTTTTATTAATTTTTTCATATATTGTTTTTTTTTATGTTATATACATTTTCATTATACTGTTTTTCAAAACATATCAAAAAATCAACATCTCAAAGGAAAAGAGTAAAATAATCGACAAACATCAATTATTTCACAGCACAATTACAATATTACTTTGATTACTTGCTCGTAAATGACGAGAGTCTTAATTTTACTATGGCAGATATATGGCCAGCTCTTAAAATAATAAATTTAAAATACTTTCCGTCTTAAATAACTGAATAGAGCTACTAATTACCAATATTTTCTAATACATTTATTTTAAAAAAATTTGGTATTTTAAATTTCAGCGGAATATTTTATTTGTTCATTTCCCTTTCAAATAAGATATGAATTCTTAAAGAGGAGGCAAACACCATTATCAAGAAATCTTTAACATACTAAATCTAACATAAACAAAAAAAGACAAAATTAGTTGCAGTCGAGGTAAGGTGAATAAGATGAAAAGGACAATTTACGTTTATGGGGTTGTTGCTATAAACGGAGCGATGAATATATTTGTTAATGTGTAATATATGTATGTACATATTCACATTAATTATAATTATTATCAAACATCAAATAGCATGATACTAAAAATAAAATAAAATCCGATTTCTCCATTTATACAGGGTGTTTGGTACTCCGTGCACGACCTTGTAAGGGGTTATTCCTTGATATATTTGGAGAAAAAAATTGTTCCACAGGGTGGGTCAATTTTCAATAACAGTGGAGATACAGGGTGGTTAAGAAAAGTGTTTTTGACCGGTACCCTTACTCACTTAAAACGTTATATCTTGAAAACGAATAATCACAAGGCAACGTGTTATAACTCGTTTTTTAGGCAATCGAATTATCTTTCATTTGATGTAACAGTCTAAATTGTAACTGCACCCAATCTTGAGATATTTACTCGAAAACACCAATTTTTGCTACGTGAACCCTTAAAATTCAGTGATCAATGTAGTTTTTCTCAGAAAACCCCATTATAAACATGTCATTTTAATTTTATTTTTTTATGTGCCGTATTATTACCTACAAAAGCTGCATACATATGTATGAGTTACGATTAACATTTTGGAAGTAATAGGTAAAAATACATATCGCATAAAAATTAAATATTTCAAAAGTCAGTGCCATAAAGTGGACCTCGTTTAATTTGTCGGTAGTACTGAAGTATTTTTATTGCCCATTTATTACTATTTAAAGGAAAACAATGAAATGTAACTGAGTTTCAACATAATTGATGCTTTTACCTGGATGTGGTAGGTAATACTGGGTGCGGTACTATGCCTTTTTTAATAGGGTGCCTTACAAAATAAAAAGCCTATAAAAGCAAAACTACCTTCATATTTTTATCAGTTTTAGTTACGTTGCTAAAGGAAGAAGGTGTCAGTAGAATAAAAAAAATAATTTCGAAATGTCTGAGTACTCCAATGAAGAATATGCTGACATTGTGTTAATTTATGGAGAGTGTCGCGAAAATGGACAAGCCGCGCGAAGGCTTTACCATCAGAGACATCCCCATCGACGGACACCTGACAGGAGAGTATTTCAGGACGTTTACAGGAGAATTAGGGAAACTGGCAGCGTTAGAACAAGGAGAGTAAATGCAAATCCTGCGCCTATAATCGCTGTTCAGATTGATGAAAGAATACTGCAAGCAGTGCAAAATGATCCATCGATCAGTATCCGACGCTTGGCATTGCAGTTTAACATATCTACTTGGAAGGTTTGGAGTATTTTAAAAGTAGAACGCTTCCATGCCTACCATCACACACCAGTACAGGAGCTGCTACCCCTTGATTTCCGAAAACGGATGGAGTTTTGCAATTGGCTCCTTGAACGACAAATAGATGACGACAATTTTTCAACAATATTCTGTGGACGGATGAGTCCCAATTTACCAGAGACGGTATCACAAACTTCCACAACCTACATACGTGGGCTGAGAGCAATCCACACACAAGAACAGCGGCATCATTTCAGCACAGATTCAGCGTCAATTTATGGGCAGGCGTGATTGGTGACGATTTACTTGGACCTATTAGGCTTCCGCGTACTCTAAATAGCTCCAATTACTTACAGTTTTTATCAAATGATCTACAGGACTTATTGGATGATATTCCACTGGTACGATTGGCTTCCATGTTTTACCAACACGATGGTGCTCCTGCTCATTACGGCCGACAGATCACAGATTGGTTAAATTCCAATTATAGCAATCGCTGGATCGGTAGAAATGGACCGATACACTGGCCTGCAAGATCTCCTGATCTTACTATTATGGATTTCTTTGTATGGGGACGGATGAAGGACCTAGTCTACGCAACGCCAGTAGAAACATTGGAAGATCTAAATATCAGGATCGATGCGGCAGCAATAGAAGTAAGGCAGCAGTTGAGGAATATGAATACCAAGAGAACACTCGCCAAACGAGCTTTAGCGTGCATTCAAAATGAAGGTGGCCATTTTGAACATTTATTATAACAAAATTTTTTTAAATAAAACATAAAAACCATTATTAAATTCTTTTAGTTCAAACAAGTAGTGTAGATCAACATGCACATGCACTGACTTTTGGAATATTTAATTTTTATGCGATATGTATTTTTACCTATTACTTCCAAAATGTTAATCGTAACTCATACATATGTATGCAGCTTTTGTAGGTAATAATACGGCACATAAAAAAATAAAATTAAAATGACATGTTTATAATGGGGTTTTCTGAGAAAAACTACATTGATCACTGAATTTTAAGGGTTCACGTAGCAAAAATTGGTGTTTTCGAGTAAATATCTCAAGATTGGGTGCAGTTACAATTTAGACTGTTACATCAAATGAAAGATAATTCGATTGCCTAAAAAACGAGTTATAACACGTTGCCTTGTGATTATTCGTTTTCAAGATATAACATTTTAAGTGAGTAAGGGTACCGGTCAAAAACACTTTTCTTAACCACCCTGTATCTCCACTGTTATTGAAAATTGACCCACCCTGTGGAACAATTTTTTTCTCCAAATATATCAAAGAATAACCCCTTACAAGGTCGTGCACGGAGTACCAAACACCCTGTATAAGTATTTTTACTTATCTACGTATCGATTACTTACATCGTTATACGGTGTTTGTAAAATAATTGGTAATTTTGGTTTGGGTTTGTTTTATTTCCAAATTAAGAAACATCGCTTAATCTTGGAGATTTTTAAGAATTGAAAAACCGAACTATTTTCCACCACTTTCAATTCCAGTACTGAATATTTTAATTGCTTATCTGTGCTAAATTTTCTAGCGTTCTTTAGTTACAATTTTTATTTCTTCGTCACTATCACTATCAATTTAATTTACGTCAGAAATATTTTGTAATAATTATTGCACTTGATTTAACGACCGCATACCTATTTGGCGCAATACATTTTGACTCTTACCGAAGGATAAATAAATTTCAGATGTTGAGTAGTTTTAGCGGTTGAAGTTCTGGAGTCATCTTCTTCAATCGATGGCGGTTTCAAAATATTCAATAAAATCATTTTACTTCAGTTGTGATAAATTATCGAGACCTCCCAATAGCGGCTTCTAACATGTGGGGTGGAACTTGTTTCGACTCGTGTGGATTTAGAACAACTTATTCGATTTAGAGTTGTTTCAAGCTAAACAAAATCTGATCCGTTAGCAACCATCGATTGCATCAGTGGCATCATATTATTTGATATGAACATTGTTATTATCTTTTCATCATCGGTTTTCAACTGGTCTATTAGAGGATTAGCTGGAGCGTTCTACAAAAGAAGGATACCTTTCGGCTCAAAGGAAAACCGTTACTCTCAAAAAATGTTTAACATATAAGAATATGGTTTATTTTCAAAGAATATTTATCAGGTACAAAACATTTACCATTCCTTAAATATTGCAGCATGATTTTTTTTTAAATATTTATTTTAGCATTTCAACACTCACTGTATAATTTTTTATCTGTTGGCTTAAAAACTAATTTTAGTTCTCCATCTACGGAAGCTTAAAATTTTTTAAATTTTCCTTTTCGCAAGTCCCATAAATGTGTTGAACACACATCCTAATCTGTTGGAGTTTCTATTTTAAATTTTGATAGTAGACTTCTCGATACCATATTTATTCGCCAAATCGGTTGCGCGAGAGCCTTTAGATAATAATTCGTCCAAAATATCACATTTTGCCTTCAAGGGTAACACGTTCAGTGCAGCCACTCGGCTCCGCATCTAACGGAAATTTTGACATCTTAATTTTAAGACCATTGGTATTGTCAAAATTTTCGGAAAAAAAAGTTTGGCACTTGGTTTCATTCTTTTGTTTTAGACATATAATCATAGACATAAAATCATAAAAAAAAGTTGTTTACATTATCGTAGTTTTCACTGTCTACGTTATGAGGTTGTTGTACCCAGCATTGTAGCAGCATTCCTATTCCCTGATCTAATCCAGGTGTTTGGATTTCCCCTCGTATCCGCATTGCCGGTAGGTCAGTTTCGTAATAATTAACGTAAATAACTCTGTTTGTTTACTGACCTAATGGAAATGCCGGTAGTGTTAAGTATCTTTAAGTAATATTGCTAACTTGCAGATTCGGACTTAAGCGCCGGTTTATATTGCCCGGTCGAGGTCGAAGCTACAAACAAAATACAATTGTTTAGAGCTTCAGATTTCGTCACGCAATGTGCGACCAAGACCAAGACCAAGACCAATACTCGGAACCCAATATATGAGTTTAGTGATAGCTAGTATTAAGAGCTCAGTCATTTTTTATACATCAAGAAACCAAGCAGCAATAAAAGTATTTTTAAAACTTAAAAACGGAAAGTCATTTATTATTTAGGTAAGAAACTAAAAACTCATCTCTATTTTCAGATCAACAAATGTACTCGTCGGACCATCAATTATGAGAGGACACGTCTCACCAGTCTCCACCGTTGGCACTCAGAAATGAGGTGCTGGAGAAATCCATCTTTAGGTCCCAAATCCCTTGCGGGAATTACCATAGTGTTTTGATCGGGTATCACGCATACCCACAAAATACAACAAGGTGGTTGATATTAAGAATTTGAAGTCCATTTTATGCTGTAGTTCACGTTAGGCGGAGTTCCTATTATCGCGACTATACTGCATAATTTTTTTCACTAATTCTCCAAGTGCACGAAGTTTCTACGGATTTAAGAAAAGTGAGATCACACCTGTGGCCGATTGATGGAATGACACTACAATGATTTAAATTTTAAATAGAAAATATTAGGTCTCACGCAGTCGCAAAACAAAAACAAGAAAATCAAAATCATTCGAAACCCCGGATACCCATTTTCCATGTAAATTGTAAAATCCTCTTCTAAAGTTTTAGAGAATTTAATTTTTGGGAAAAGAGTAGTACAAAATTTAAAGGAGTAGTACAGTAGTACATGAATCACAATAGTAGTACAAACGACAGCCATGACATTTTAAATGCGAAAATTCCCGTCGTGGCTACATTAGGAGATTAAGGTTCGGGAATAAGTCAACCGGGAAGGCTCATTTCTGGGTCTTTAGCCTGTCAAGTGTCAACATGTTATTCAATAAGAAAAATAAAGAATCAAAAAAAAAAAAAATACGAGAAACGAAAGAAAAAAATCTGCCAACAGTCTGGGCGCAACTTTATTACATATATTATGGGTAGAAGTCCGAAACGTGTTTTATGCTGAGATGCGGTGTAGGTTACTATGCGACTGACAACCTAAAAAATAAAGTTCCATATAGCCTCCTGGTTATTCTTTAGGTTTTCAGTCTCATAGTAACCTACACCGCATCTCAGCATTAAACACGTTTCGGACTTCTACCCAAAAGATACCAGTCGTAGGAGCTTACCCAATCTACCCACCATAAAAATTTAAACTTAATACCTCAACGGGCTTGGAAGCTACGCGCCTTCAAACGATTTTGCGTACGGCGTCTACGGCGGACAGACGGACATTTTTTTTTAGTGTTTACTAGTCCTAAAACGTGAAAATACAAAATTTCAGGGTAGCAAATTTTTTTGAAATTTTAGGTTGATCACAATACTTTATTATTACTAAATAATAAAGTAAAAATTAAAAAAAAAAAAACTACTCACCCAAATTTTAATGGTTTTGCACTCATTTTCTTTTTCTTTTGTTTATATTAATATTTTATTAAATTTCTGTCCGGCAGTCCTCGTCATGTCATTAATATTCTCATTTGCCATTATTATTGTTATTTTATTTCATTGAGGGATTTATATGCATTATTTTTTGTTTTAACTTATTTCATTGATTAATTTACTTCATTTACCCCAAACAATTTTCACAATTTTTACAATTTGTTCATAGTCTAAATTCAAATATCGGTTATACGAGGCCCTTTGGGTCAATTTTCTTCCCACTTTCTTCTCTCGCATAAAAGCCACGCAGAACAGCCCCAAATTTCTCGGAATTTTAAACGGCAATCATTTCTATCCGCACGAATTGTTTGAATACAAACCAATTCCACAATCAGCTTTCGAACGGAATGTGGTTTAAAACAGGAAGATGGTCTAGCCCCATGCTTTTCAACTTGGCACTAGAGTATGTTATCCGAAAAACCAGTCGACACCAATGGGGCACTACTATTCAAGTCCACCCAACTAGTAGCATACGCTGACGATATAAACATCCTCGCAAGATCCTTCCCTAGTGCTAAGGAGGTATTTGTCAATCTTGATCCCGCCGCAAAAGAACTCGGGTTGCGCATTGACGAAAGCAAAACAAAAGTAATGACGCAAACAAGAAAGAAAACGGCAATTAGACAGAATATAACAATTGCGGCGTATAATTTAGAGAGTGTGGACAACTTCTAACATCTTGGGGCTAAACTAGCAAAGCACGGCACCGAAAAGGACGAAATCAATCGACGGATCATGCCAGCAAATAAAACGTATTATTCGATACTTCCCATAATGAAATCCAAGAAAGTGCACAGGAACAATAACCTGCGAATGTATAAAATTAATATACGACCTGTGCTCTGTTATGGCAGCGAGACATTAACGCGAACTTCCGGAAAAGCAGTTAGCGCATTCGAAAGAAAGGTCCTCCAAAGAATTTTGGGACCTGTGAAGGAAGGAACGGACTGGCGAATAAGATACAACCATGAGTTGTATCAAATCTTCGAGGAGCCAGAAGCTTAATAGTTCAAGAGCTCGCGACAGAAAAGCGTAAGAGTTTTAAGAAGGCTAATATTTTAGTATTTGGTTATATTTAGGGTGTATGTAAATATACTAGAGTCAGCAAGTCTGACGTGGGGACACCTGGCTCCGGTGAGTTGTCAAAGATGTCAAAAAAATCAGTGTGATGAAAGAGTTTTAAGAAAGCTGAAAATTTACCAAGACGTAGTTTTTACAATGAAAAACTGAAAAACAGTGGTCAGACACCCCAAGTAGGACCTACCCAGTCAGCACCCCCGCGAAGGTGTCGGTAAAATCGGGTGCACGCGATTTCTGTTACTATGCGCGCAACAATCGAAACCAGTGTCATGAAAGAGTTCTAAGAATGCTAAAAATTTACCACGGGGTAGTTTTTACAATGAAAAACTAAAAATCAATGGTCAGACACCCCAACAGTAGAACCCACGCAAGGGTGTCGCAAAAATCGGGTGCGCGCGATTTCTGCTACTATGCGCGCAACAATCGAAACCAGTGTCATGAAAGAGTTCTAAGAATGCTGAAATTTTACCACGGGGTAGTTTCTACAATGAATAACTAAAAAGCAATGGTCAGACACCCCAACAGTAGAACCCACCCAGTCAGCACCCACGCAAGGGTGTTCAAGTTTTCACTGATTCCGAAAATCTCTTAGGTTTAATGTGATCGAATTCGCTTTTACTACTATGAAGTATTCTATTGATAAAAAAATACGCAAGTAAATAAAAAAAATCTGCCAACAGTCTGGGCGCAACTTTATTATTTTATGGGTAGAAGTCCGAAACGTGCATAATGATGAGATGCGGTGTAGGTTACTATGCGACTGACAACCTAAGAAATAACCAGGAGGCTATTTGGAACATTATGTTTTAGGTTGTCTGTCGCATAGTAACCTACACAGCATCTCATCATTAAACACGTTTCGGACTTCTACCCATAAAATAATAAAGTTGCACCCAGACTGTTGGCAGATTTTTTTTATAGGGTACGAGGGTAGAGGGTGTTTCTGCTATCTATAGAATGGCTTATGCTAGAAAGTTGAAACTTGATGGGTGTATGTAGATCTACTAGTTAAGCAATGCAGTAAAAAAATCAGATATTCATTGGCGTACAAGTGAAGCAAAAGAAATGATGAAAGAAAATGGAATGCATATATTTTCGCGAATTTCATCATATCTCTTAGGTCTTCTCAAATATTAAATTAATGTTTATTCTACGGATTCCTCACATAAATGCCTAGGAAGTATTTTCAAGATTTTTGATATTTGACCCCTAAGGGGTGTAATGGGGTTGTATACATTTCCACGAATTCTGCTATATCCCTTAGGTCTGATTAGACATTGAATATCTTTTCACTTTCACAGCCCTGCGTAATAATCGCCTAAAACCTGGTATAAGTCATAAGAAATTGAATTGGTTTTTACTTTCTCGCGCTATCTTCATATTTATCTATTAACTCCTTTCAGGATTTTTGAATATTCAACCTCCAAGTAGGTGTTAGGAGGTTGCACATGTTTTCACAAATTCCTACATATTGCATACACCCACCAAGTTTCAACTTTCTAGCATAAGCCATTCTATAGATAGGAGAAACACCCTCTACCCTCGTACCCTATTAAAAAATCTGCCAACAGTCTGGGTGCAACTTTATTTTTTATGGGTAGAAGTCCGAAACGTGTTTAATGATGAGATGCTGTGTAGGTTACTATGCGACAGACAACCTAAAACATAATGTTCCAAATAGCCTCCTGGTTATTTCTTAGGTTGTCAGTCGCGTAGTAACCTACACCGCATCTCATCATTAAACACGTTTCGGACTTCTACCCATAAAATAATAAAGTTGCGCTCAGACTGTTGGCAGATTTTTTTTATTTATTTACGTATTTTTTTTATCAATAGAGTAATTCATAGTAGTAAAAGTGAGTTCGATCACATTAAACCTAAGAGATTTTCGGAATCACTGAAATCTTGAACAATACCACCAGCGGGTTTAATTGAGAAAAATACTTAAATCGGGTTTTTCCCCGACTACGTTTAAAGCTTATAGAAGTAAAAGTGAATTCCAAATCTCAATATACCTTAGGAATATATAAGAATTCGTGAATATGTACACAACCACTTTACACCCCCTTAGGGGTTGGATATCGAAAAAATTTGAAGAACGTTACTATATATAAATAGCCCGCAGAAGTAAAATTGCTTTGATAGTTCGACATGTCTAAAAGTTTTAACGAAATTCGTGAAAATGTGGATTCACGGACATTTTTTTTACTCAACCTCTGAACGCCAATAAAAATCTGAACTTTTTTTTTGCTTTAGTTACTCTAATAGCACATCTACATATAGGTACTAAGTTTCAACTTTCTAGCATAAGCCGTTTTTGAGATATAAAAAACCACCCCTCACCCCAGTATCTTGCTCCACTATGAAAAATTTTTTCTAGGATGTCTCTCTAGTGGCTCTGTACAATCCTAAATTTTTAGCTTTCCACTCATTACAGTTTTCGAGAAATAAAAATCAGAATTTTTTTCCTTTCTACCCCTTTTCACCATCACCCCCTACACCCCCACCACTTCTAGAGGTCTACCGATCCCAACTCCTGTAAAATTTTCAAGATCATATCTGATACGGTTTCTGAGATATAAAAATTACATTTTTTGAGAAATTGCTATCCCCCCACTTTCGTGCCCCACCTCCCCCCTCAAAAAATTTACGTTCATTAGACTCCTATTGTGATCCCATATACAGAAACTAAATTTTATCTTCCTGGTGTAATTGGTTCGGAAGATATTGTAATCCAAAGTTTTTCACTCTCCCACCCTACACCCCACTACCCCCTTTAAAAATTTTAGCCCTTATCTAATCTTCAAGTATCCCTAAGGGCAACCACAAAGTTTCAATCTTCTGACATCAATCGTTCAGGAGATATGGATTTTAGAATGTTTCAATCCCGGCTTTCAAGCGTTTTGGGCTCATTGTTTCCCCCCCCCCACTTCCACACCCCCCCACAACCCTTATCGATTATTTTTTTGGCAAATGAGTCCACTATCATAGTACTACATAAGTTCCAAGTTTCAGTCTCCTTGCATAAGTGGTTCCTGAGATCTGGAAACCAACATTTTTCGTCTAAAACGCTCCCCCCTCATCCCCCCTTACACCCCTCCCACTTAAAAGATACCATCCGTAGGGGTCCACCCAATCTACCCACCATAAAAACTTCAACTTAATACCTCAACGGGTTTGGGAGCTACGCGCCTTTAAACGATTTCGCGTACGGCGTACGGCGTCTACGGCGGACAGACGGACATTTTTTTTTTGCTTTTTTGGTGTTTACTAGTCCTAAAACGCGTAAATACAAAATTTCAGGGAAGCAAATTTTTTTGAAATTTCAGGTCGATCACAATACTAAAAAATAAAGCAAAACGCAAAAAAATGCGCAGCTAGCATTGTCATTGTCGCTTTGATTTTTGAAGTGCTTGGTTTAGTGGTAAAGTGCTAGTTGAAAGTGAATTAAAAAAAATTTGAGAAAATGTAATACCAGCTTATAAAAGTGTCTAAAGATTTTTTCGTGAGTATTTTTATTTATTACAAAGAATTATTGTTAAATATTTTTTAGACAAAAACAAAACTGCAACAAAATACTGTTGGTTCGGTTCAAATAGAGTTTTGGATTTGTTCTTATTTTACACATTAATAATCTGAACAAAACACAAACTCTAGTATGTAGTCTGTATGGTGGAAAACAACATAGGATAAGAATTTTTAAAATTTCGTATTGAAACCACTAGATAAAGTAGTGAACATCTTACAGGAGAAAAATCATTTTAAGGTTAAATTTTCTTATAAAAGTTTATTTAATAAATAACTCTGTGAAAGCGTTTGCGTGAACTTAAAAACGAACTGTTATATTCAAATTCTCGGAAATCACTATGTGTATATACTGGTTATTATCCACTATATCATGTTTTGTTCCTTCCCATTTCTGGAATATTTCTTTTATTATGGCCACTGATATAAGTAAACTCCATTTACGCCGAATTAATTAAAAGCGAACAGGTAAGGCGGCTGTTGCAAATGGTAAAATCATATAGTGCAAATGTAGGACCTCTATATAGTGACCACCCAAGGGACTGTGCTAAATTGGTCACTTTATTCGATTGGTCAGATTATAAAAATAATTTAACAAATAAAATCCGTTTCTGATTTAGTATCCAGATCGAGTGAAATTTCGCTTACCTCTCACTACGCTCATTCCGCTATGAAATTAGTTCGTGAACGCAACCGAAAGATGTCGTTTGATAAAACACAAAAAAATAAAAATTTATTTTAAATTTAAAATCAATTTACTTTAAATAAGAAATAATCAATATTTGCTTTCGGTATAATGTGTTCCAAATGGCAATACGTGAAAAGGACAATGTTTTGTGGATTAGTAAACTACGAGGAAATCATTTTAGATGCAGGCATAGATGGCTTGTCTTTATTTAAAAGTTCAGGAAAAGTTTATGGCCAATATTAGGTGACATAGATAGTAAACACTAAAAATGTGAAGATAATTTTGATTGGTGCCTATTTCGGTCAGAAGAAACCATCAAACATAGATGTTTTTTTACACGGTTTTGTTGAGGAAGTTAAAAATTTAACAACGAATGGCGTTGCAATTTTAAATAAAATAATTAGTTTCAAAGTCCGAGAATTTATATGCGATGCACCTGCACGTGCCTTTGTTTGCGGAGTTGTTGGACACAATTCCTTTCATGGTTGCAGTAAGTGCAATCACATAGGGTAACGAATCGATAAAGTTGTAACATATTCTACCAATATTGCTCCATTAAGGACAGATGATGATTTTGCTCAAAGACTGAACTTAAATCATCATAGCAATAATTTTAAGACACGACAAAGTTTGCTAGAAACTGCAGGAATACAAATGGTATCACAATTCTCTTTGGATGCAATCGATAATCACAAGAAAAATTCTTTTGCTACTAATAAAAGGACATACTACTGGTCCAAGGCTCACAGAAGAAATTGCCATAATGTCGGCGCATCTAATATCACTGTCGCCGTATAGGAAACCAAGGAGTTAAGACGAAATTTTGAGATGGAAGACTTTTATTACCTTTTTTGCTATTACATTGTGCTTATCGATTATTATCATGTCCCACAAATTATATGACAAATATTGAAGTGGCAGATGACATGTTAAAATTATTTGTCGAGTATTTTCCGACATTGTACACTGAAGAGAGTGTGACTTTTAACGTTTACAGCATTTTACATTTAGGTGAATGTATTAAAAATACAGGATTTATACATGATTTCACAGCATATAAATTTGAGAATTATTTACAGACTTTAAAAAAGAAAATTAAAAAACCATCGAAGGTTTTACAGCAACTCAATAATAAAGTTTTTAATGATATATATATTAAAGAAAAAGTGTACGGAATCACTAGAAACAGACATGGAGATATAATAAGCTACCAGACGAACTTGCACTTCCTCAGCTTAATTGAACCTAATAACATATTTCCTTATGAGCCTATACAAATTACGGCATTTGTTAATAATACAGAGGGCGAATTTATAATTGGCAGCTATTGAACCTTATGAGTTTCTACAATGAACCACTGGATTCTTCTAAAATTGGGGTAGTTTTAGCAGATCGAAATACAGCCGAACAACCTGAAATGTTTGATTTCAAGGAATTAGCATTCAAATTAGTATGTCTACCATATGGCAATCATTTATTATTAATTCCTCTTCTTCACGAATATGTCTCGTAAAGTAAGTAATGATGTAATTAAATATTATTGTAGAAAACCATCAATACATCATAATAAATACATAATGTAATCTATTTTTTTATTATCACTTTATAGAAAAATGTCTAAAAACGTTGAAGGACAGAAGTCATTGCAGCACAACAAATTTGAACCACCTCTACAATACTTCAACGCGACTCCGTTGCATCGCTGCAATGCAGATTTAGGTGCGTCTGAACTAAATAATAGTAAGTGATAAAATTACACTAGAGTCCGTTTATAATGACGTTGAAGGGAAATCGCTATTAGGTCATACTAAATGGACGTCATATAAAGCAGACGTTGGATGTGCATGAAAAATTTAGGTCCAATGATTACGTTGGGGAGGCTTTTTCGCGTGAAAATAAAACAATTTATTTGCAAATTGCAACACTAGACGAACAATTTGCCGCTAAACAAAATACTTCCCAGAAAATAATTTATAGCAAGGATGAGGAGTGTGAGTCCATGTGAAAAACAGTGGACAATGAAAAAAACACATTTTTATAAGGAAAATGCGTCATTATAAACGGTTTGTCATATTAACCGAAGTCAAACTAAAATGCATGCTTTTTATATGAAAACCAAACTTCTTGGCGCAGTTGTGTCATACAAAACGGTTTGTCATTATAAGCGAAGTCATAATATGCGGATTTCACTGTATAATAATGTAATTACTTCATACATATGTATTTACACACCAATTGCATTTTCCAGAAAAATTTGAGAAAAAAATTGAAGAAAAAATTTACAACTTAACAGGTATTAAATTTTAAAACAACCATTTGTAACGATTTGGTCCGCAGAACGTCCAGTTGGCAATCGTCATTACTGAAATTTTGGACGTAAGCCAATATAATATTACATTATTTATTTGATAAAGCCGATTTTAACTGTTGAACAGAAATGTTAAAGTCAATTTGACTGTAATTATAATTAAAAATGCGTGAAAGAGATGTGATTGATTCATAAATTGTCTATCAACATAAATTTAATATTGTATTTCAGCCTTGGATACCCTCTTCTGATTTTTTCATAAAGTCACCATCATAAATAGCGCGACTGTCCAAATCGGGCCCTGACATCCTGAATTTGTCGCCTCCAATCGTCTCGATCAAAAGGCCGCGTCATCCAGCTCCTAATTTTTAAGATGGCTTTGCTATATTTATCAACTGAGTATACCTATCGCTTGCGTGGTTTGCCTATTGACCTGTTACCATTCGCTTTACCTTTGGGGATTCTTCTACCTTCCACTCACTCTACATGGCCAGCGCACTGCAGTTTACGTAGTTTGATGAACGTTAAATCTTCTGGCTCATCGTAGAGTTGATACAAATCATAGTTGTATCTTATGGATACCTCCTGGAGGATGGTGGATAGAGGATGGAGGATTCCTCCATCCTCTATCCACCATCCTACATCCTCCATCCTCTATCCACCATCCTACATCCTCCATCCACCATCCTCTATCCACCATCCTCCATCTTCTATCCTCCATCCTCTATCCACCATTCTTCACCCACCATCTCCCATCCTCCATCCACCATCCTCTATCCACCATCCTCCATCTACCATCCCCCAAACTCCATCATCTATCCTCCATTCTCTATCCACCATCCTCCATCCAGTGGCGGTGCTGATAGTTTTGGCGCCCGGTGCACTTTCTACGTTTTGGTGTCCCAAATTTTATATTTTGTTTTCGAAAAATGAAGGATAATTTCCAATATTTAGCATGGTATAAATAGAGGAGATGGTGTTAAAGTGACCCCTGCTGTTAATTTGGCCCGCTAATTATTGCTAATAATTCACAATGTCATTTATGGTTTGTGTTACATTTCGGGCTTTCTGATATGTAACAGATAAACACCATAGAACAAAACTGAAATAAATTGCTTATTCATGGGTCATTCCATCAAGAATCGCCAAAGTTGTGACCTTACCATATCCGATTCTTATGAAAATTTTTGTACTTGAAGAACAAGTGAAAAAAATAATTGAAATAAAATTTTTGTTTCTATTTCATTGTTTTGTTAGTTATAGTATGTTAAAGTTTTCGCAAAAATGGTGTCCGAGTTCACTTTGAAAATTCATATCTCTGGTAATTTTTATCCTAGAATAATAAAATATTTTTCAAAACATATCAAAAAATTAACTTAAGATCCCAAGTAAATTTTTTGGTATGTTTTGTAAAACAGTATAACCTACAAAATATAAAAAAAAATTGTTATCCTTGAAAAAAAATTTCAAGGAGCATTTTTAGTCATATTTGTTTTATATTGCGACAACCTTTCCTTTTAAAATAAGCCCTATTTTATTATTCTAGGATAAAAATTGCCAGAGATATGAATTTTCAAAGAGGACTCGGACACCATTTTTGCGAAAACTTTAATATACTATAACTAACAAAAAAATGAGATAGAAACAAAAAATTGAAACTTAATTATTTTTTCACTAGTTCTTCATGTACAAAAATTTTCAAAAGAATCGGAGATGGTAAGGTCACAAATTTCGTAATTTTTGGCGATTCTTGATGGAATGGCCCTCATACGAACGATCGCCTTGCTTTCGCAAGATATGCAAAATTAATTCCAGCAACATCTGTGATCGCCTTCAAAGGTGCATCTTATAAGAATCAATGGAAGAATATATCAAAAGATCTCACGGAGCAAAACGAAGCAGCAATCTTCAGAACTGTGGATGTGATACAGGATGATGAACAGATCAGCTCGGATAGAAGTACTGAAAGTAGTGAAAATGAGGCTTCTTCGACTGAATACATACAATTCCACCAGGGACGTCATTTCATTCTTACCCAGGAGGCAAGATCTTTTTCACTGCATATAAATTCATTTGAGTCGATATTAAGATATGTAGTGTATGGTATGCATGCGCGCACGCTTCTACACTTTTTTACACTGACTTTTGAGTAAGTGCAAAGAGGTGAAGAGGGTGAATAAAAAAAGAACAAACCTAATAGGTTTGTTCTTTTTTCATTCATCCTCTTCACCTCTCTGCACCCGCTCAAGAGTTAGTGCAGAAAAGTGTATTCTAGTGTAGAAAGTGTATGCAAAAAGAACAGACCTTATAGAAGCTGATTTTGGCTGTCCAAAACCCAAAGAAGCTATTTCTTGCTATGGCTGAATTTGGCAGTTGCTGCAGTCTTGCTATGCTATGCTTTCGAAGTGGCTATAGCTGGCATCTTGAACATACCCCCGGAAAAAATTCCCAAAAAGGAAATTTTTTCATCCATCTAGTACATTCCGGTTGATTGCATGACGCACATTTCATGTTATTTCCCATCTTTCATGCGGCTTGTTTAGTGCTGGCAGTGTGGTTGTCATTCTGACAGCAAGAAAACGCCAAATTTTGTGGCTTGTACGGCGAGTTCATTTCGTTCGTATAGTTCTCGTTTTGCGTTTTCTGTGGTTTTAGAATGAGCGATCCAGACATGCTTTACGGAACTACGTTGTCTGCGGAATCAATAAAAGTTATAGCGGAAAGTATTGGTGTTGGTTCCTTGCCAGACGACGGTGCCAAGGAACTCGCTGAAGATGTTTCATTTAAAATAAAACAAATAGTCCAAGATGCCGCTAAATTCATGCACCATGCAAAGCGTGCCAAACTAAACATAAGCGACATAGATCACGCATTAAAAGTACGAAACATCGAGCCACAGTACGGATTTACATCAAATGATTTTATTCCTTTTCGATTTGCTTCCGGCGGTGGTCGCGAACTGCATTTCATCGAGGAAAAGGAAATCGATCTGTGCGAAATAATTCAAGCGGCGCCGCCTAAGATCCCTCTGGACGTTTCTCTTCGTGCACATTGGCTCTGTGTTGATGGGATCCAGCCAACTGTGCCTGAGAATCCTCCGCCTTTGTCCAAAGAAGCACAGGCCCTCGAATCCGTTAATCCGATTGTGAAGCTTGAGCAGGGTATGACAAAGGACGCTGCTGGAAAGCCAGCTACGGGTAAACTGCATAAGCTGAAGAATGTTGAAACTGTTCACGTTAAACAACTTGCAACTCATGAGCTCTCGGTGGAACAGCAGCTCTATTACAAGGAAATTACTGAAGCGTGCGTTGGTTCGGACGAGCCGCGTAGAGGCGAAGCATTGCAGGTAAAATTTTATTACATTGAATCTACAACTTTGCAATAATTCCTTTCAAGTCGTTGGCAACAGACCCTGGCCTTCATGAAATGCTTCCGAGAATGTGTACTTTTATAGCCGAGGGAGTAAAAGTTAATGTGGTTCAAAACAACTTGGCGCTTTTGATTTATTTAATGCGTATGGTGAAAGCACTTCTGGATAATCCTGCGTTATATTTGGAGAAATACGTAAGTAAATTTTCGGGAAATAGTTCGTTTTATAAGGGGCACTCCAAAATGATAGTTAATATTTTTCTTCAATGGATTTAGCTCTTTCAAACCAATATCAGTTGTTTTCAATCCCGGGTCGACCTGAAATTAAAAGATATACGCATTTAAAAATTGCGAATTTACTTACCTTTTTGATGTCAGCTGGACTTCACTATGACATTTCGCATGGCACTAGAATTGGAACATGGCGGGAAAAGGCACGAAAAGTTTGAAAAAATGTACAAAAATTATTGCTTTTGGGTGATTAAAACTCCCTTTTCGCTCCAACTACCTTTTGCGCGGCGCAAAAGGTAGTTGGAACCAAACACCCTGTATAACGAACCTTTACCAATTTTCGATTCACCATCGATCGACAGCTTGATCATTTCTTTTTACTTACAGTTGCACGAACTTATCCCGTCAGTTTCGACCTGCATCGTTTCTAAGCAGCTTTGTATGCGGCCTGAGTTGGATAACCACTGGGCCCTTCGGGACTTTGCAGCGCGGTTAATGTGGCAGATTTGCAAAAATTTTAATACATCAACAAATAATTTGCAGACTCGCGTTACGAGGTTTTTTTTATAGTTATTTTCTTTCGTACTTAATTTTAATACCATTGAATTTACAGAATTTTCAGTACGGCACTTCAAAATGAAAAAACACCACTCTCGTCATTGTATGGAGCAATTGCTGGTCTATCCGAATTGGGTAGCGAAGTCACTAAAGTCTTTATTATTCCCCGATTTAAATTTATATCCGAACGAATAGAAAGCCACTTACAAGGAACGGCAATGAGTAATACGGATAAAATAGCTGCAGGACATATAAGAGCAATGCTTCAAAAGTGTTGTGCTCCAGTTTTGAAGGCAATGAGGAATCCACCGGATGTCGTGGAGGAATATAAGTAAGTGTACCGTTTAGTTATAATACGTTTAGCTTTGTTGTTGGTTTCCCATGTCTCTAACTTGTTGTGGACTGGATAATGGCACAAAGACACACGTTTAATAATTCTC
Source organism: Beris morrisii (assembly GCA_951812415.1). Classification (NCBI taxonomy): domain Eukaryota; kingdom Metazoa; phylum Arthropoda; class Insecta; order Diptera; family Stratiomyidae; genus Beris; species Beris morrisii. Next base: position 91,783,300 of record OX638310.1, on the reverse strand, counting down.
TTGTAATGCCGGTTTTCCACCAAACAGACAAGTTAAGTTGTTGTTTTGTTCATGTTTTTGAAAGCACGGAAAATAAAAACTCGAACCCGAACAAATCCAAAACACTGTTTCAACCAAACCGACAGTGTTTTATCGCAGTTTTGTTTTTCATAATCATAATCATTTATTTCATCCGTAATACTATATTCAGACTAAGAGATTGACGCGTTTAAATCGAGTTACATGCGCTTAAAACACTTCCTGGACGCGTTTACGAAAACACGTAGCTACTAGGCGTTTTACCAAAAACATGTACTGCTACCCTCGCGGAAATCGAAGTAAACTTTGGAAGAAACTATTTAATGCTGCAGAAACTCAATTTTGTGCTTGTACAACGACTGCATTAGCTAATAAATTCCCTTTTCATTACTGCTATACAAACTAATTGGTTTCAAACAATTTAGAAAGAATAAATTTGCTAATGAAACACAGCTGAATATCTACTTGTCAAAGCAAATCACATCAAGCTATCATGTATCAAAATAAAACGAGTTGCCTAGTCTGAACACTACTTTTTTAACATGTTAAATTTACCTACTTAAATGCGTTTAAAATTCATAGTCTGTACAGGGTATAAAATTCATTTATGTTTAGATACAATAAAATGCTTAAGTGATTAGACATGTTTCTATATCTTTACAGCTTTAGTATAGTTTATGGCATGCAGCAATTTCAAATGGTGTATGATTTGACTAACATTTATACTTAAGGAAAAATTTCGACAAAAACCTTCTAAGATTAATGATTAATTAACATACTTAAAGCTATCTTAGGGCTAATAACACTTCCACTCTATTCCTCATAGAGGGGTGCTGATCAGTGCGTTAATGAGAGGATTGGTACATTTGTTGATGACAGAATTTGAGATTTTACTAGCTAATTCGCTAATTTTAGAAACTTTGGCTGCATTATGCAGTCGGAAGGTCGAGTAATAATATGGTTTGTTAAGAACCACTTTCAAACATTTATTTTGTCTAATTTGTAGTTTATTTATATGGCAGGTTGCACATATATTCCATATTGGGGCAGCGTATAAGAATATTGGTTGCATACCCATTTTAAAAATTAAAAGTTTGTTGTGACCCGACAGTTTACTTTTACGATTTATTAAAGGGTAGAGTGCACGAATACTTCGAGCTAACTTTTCGCAAGAATTTTCTATGTGAGTTTGGAAAGTTAATTTTCTATCTAGAACAAGACCTAAATAAGTGATTGTTTTCAGCCCGTTTCAACTGAGCGAACAAAGTTATTTCAACCGAAATGTCAAAAGAGTAAGTTGAAATAAATATCCAAATGAAAGATTTTTGGTCGCTGTCAGAGCCTCCTATACAGGGTGTTTGGCACTCCGCGTGCCACCTTGATATATTTGGAGAAAAAAATTGTTCTACAGGGTGGGTCAATTTTCAATATTAGTGGAGATACAGGGTGGTTAAGAAAAGTGTTTTTGACCGGTACCCTCACTCACTTAAAACGTTAAATCTTGAAAACGAATAATCACAAGGCAAAGTGTTATAACTCGTTTTTTAGGCAATCGAATTACCTTTCATTTGATGTAACAGTCTAAATTGTAACTGCACCCAATCTTGAGATATTTACTCGAAAATACAGATTTTTGCTACGTCAACCCTAAAAATTCAGTGATCAATGTAGTTTTTCTCAGAAAACCCCATTATAAAAATGTCATTTTAATTTTATTTTTTTATGAGCCGTATTATTACCTACAAAAGCTGCATACATATGTATGAGTTACGATTAACATTTTGGAAGTATCAGGTTAAAAATACATATTGCATAAAAATTAAATATTTAAAAGTCAGTGCCATAAAGTGGACCTCGTCCAAGAATTTGTTTAATTTGTCGGTAGTACTGAAGTATTTTTATTGCACATTTATTAATATTTAAAGTATTGTTACATGTAAACCTGGCAACCGCGCAACCGTGCAACTCGATCGTTTCACATAATGAAAACAACAACAACCGAATACCTAGTTGCAAAATAACCCAATCAGAAACCTAGCTGAAGATAAGGCGAAACAACACGATTGTGTCTCTCTTCTTATCGAGTGCTCTCCAATGTACTAGAATCCAATTAGAATCAAAGTCGAAGATCTCAAGCTTACTTGAACTTTCTACATACACCACTGAACGAAGATCAAAATCGAAAGCTCTAAAGCTTTCTAGAACAATCCACACGCATCGAACATTTAAGTACATCCTAGACTGCAACCGGCTAGTATATAAGCATGTGAAGCTTTCAGCGAAGTTGACTGTGACAGCCAGCGTGTATACGCGACCGTGTTGATAGAGAACGAAAGTGATCGAGTCAAGCGATGTATGGTATAAGCGGGCGGTATTGCCATACAGTGCGAATTATTGTGCGAATAGAATTGAAGTGCGATTAAATAAATACTCACTTATTTTTATTTTAACCGAATTGTGTTTTACTTGAAATCCCGGCGAACCCCTAGCTCGCAACAGTATGAAGGAAAAAAATGAAATGTAAGTGAGTTTCAACATAATTGATGCTTTTACCTGGACGTGGTAGGTACTACTGGATGCGGTACTATGCCTTTTTTAATAGGGTGTCTTACAAAATAGAAAGCCTATAAAAGCAAAACTACCTTTATATTTTTCTCAGTTTTAGAAGAAGGTGTCAGTAGAATTTAAAAAATAATTTCAAAATGCCTGAGTACTCCAATGAAGAATATGCTGACATGATGTTAATTTATGGAGAGTGTGACCAAAATGCACGAGCCGCGCGAAGGCTTTACCATCCTCATCGACGGACACCTAGCAGTAGAGTATTTCAAGACGTTTACAGAAGAATTAGGGAAACTGGCAGCGTTAGAACAAGAAGAGTAAATGCAAATCCTGCGCCTATTATCGCTGTTCAGATTGATGAAAGAATACTGCAAGCAGTGCAAAATGATCCATCGATCAGTATCCGACGCTTGGCATTGCAGTTTAACATATCTACTTGGAAGGTTTGGAGTATTTTAAAAGTAGAACGCTTCCATCCCTACCATCACACACCAGTACAGGAGCTGCTACCCATTGATTTCCCCAAACGGATGGAGTTTTGCAATTGGCTCCTTGAACGACAAATAGATGACGACAATTTTTTCAACAATATTCTGTGGACGGATGAGTGCCAATTTACCAGAGACGGTATCACAAACTTCCACAACATACATACGTGGGCTGAGAGTAATCCACACACAAGAAGAGCGGCATCATTTCAGCACAGATTCAGCGTCAATTTATGGGCAGGTGTGATTGGTGACGATTTACTTGGACCTATTAGGCTTCCACGTACTCTAAATAGCTCCAATTACTTACAGTTTTTATCAAATGATCTACAGGACTTGTTGGATGATATTCCACTGGTTCGATTGGCTTCCATGTTTTATCAACACGATGGTGCTCCTGCTCATTACGGCCGACAAATCACAGATTGGTTAAATTCCAATTATAGCAATCGCTGGATCGGTAGAAATGGACCGATACACTGGGCTGCAAGATCTCCTGATCTTACTATTATGGATTTCTTTGTATGAGGACGGATGAAAGACCTTGTCTACGCAACGCCAGTAGAAACATTGGAAGATCAAAACATCAGGATCGATGCGGCAGCAATAGAAGTAAGGCAGCAGTTGAGGAATATGAATACCAAGAGAACACTCGCCAAACGAGCTTTAGCGTGCATTCAAATTGAAGGTGGCCATTTTGAAAATTTATTATAATAAAAATATTTGAAATAAAAACCATTTTTAAATTCTTTCAATTCAAGCAAGTAGCGTAGATCAACATGCACATGCACTGATTTTTGAAATATTTAATTTTTATGCAATATGTATTTTTACCTATTACTTCCAAAATGTTAATCGCAACTCATACATATGTATGCAGCTTTTGTAGGTAATAATACGGCTCATAAAAAAATAAAATTAAAATGACATTTTTATAATGGGGTTTTCTGAGAAAAACTACATTGATCACTGAATTTTTAGGGTTGACGTAGCAAAAATCTGTGTTTTCGAGTAAATATCTCAAGATTGGGTGCAGTTACAATTTAGACTGTTACATCAAATGGAAGGTAATTCGATTGCCTAAAAAACGAGTTATAACACTTTGCCTTGTGATTATTCGTTTTCAAGATTTAACGTTTTAAGTGAGTGAGGGTACCGGTCAAAAACACTTTTCTTAACCACCCTGTATCTCCACTAATATTGAAAATTGACCCACCCTGTAGAACAATTTTTTTCTCCAAATATATCAAGGAATAACCCCTTACAAGGTGGCACACGGAGTGCCAAACACCCTGTATATTAAAGCTATGAAGGAGACATTTTTTCTCAATTAAGTTCCGACCACTGTTGGTTTTTCTTTATTTAATAACCCAATTGTGGCCGGATATTTCTTGGGAAAAATGTGTACTGCTCGGCTTTTACATAAATGTAGGAGGCTCTATCACTATCAATAATAGAAACAGGCAACTTTTTTCACAATGTACTTAGGAAAGAATAATAAAAAATCACTTGACGCGCAGAAAACTTACTCTGTTTCGAACCGAAAAACAAACAAAACACAACTTTAGTGTTTCCATGAAGCGGACTCAGTTAGAAAACACACCGAAACCTTTTGAAGTTACCGCGTTTCAGTCCATAACATTGAAGTTAGAAAAACACTATCGAACTTCGCCACGCATTTATGCATTTCAACGTACCCAATCATATGCTTTGTAGCTAAATATTCAGTGGTTGCTATTTCTCTCATGCTGTTGCCAGGTTTACATGTAACAATGTTGTTGCGAGCTCGGTGTTCGCTGTGTTTTCGCTTTCGCAACTCGGGCTGCAGCGGAAGGCGCAACCGCCGTGGCTACGGCTGGTTGCTTTCGCTTGAGGAAGGGAGATAGGGACACCTTATGGTTTGGCGTGTTACCATTGAAAATGGTCACCAGCTGAAATAGCGTGACGACAGGTCTCAATGATTTCCGCTTTGTCTAATTATACTTACCTTGGTTGAGCTCGTCGAAACAGCCGACTTCGAATCGCAATTAGAACCAACAAATTAAAGTTACTATAAAAAAAATGAAGAGCGAGTGATAGGCGCGCGTGCTTTATATAGGGCCGTGTAGCTTTGGCTACCGTTTATCGGTCAAGCTACACAGTCGGTGTCATAATAGTGGTTCCACAGTTCGACCCATAAAAATCGATCGTGGTGAAAATGATTAATAGAATTAATGTAATGTGTTTGAAGTTCAAATACCCGGCTTATTGTGAAGCCAGCGATCAGACAGTTTATTCGATTTTAAATAATTTCTTTAAAGAAATCTATTTCATCCATCGATATGAGTGATGTTGCTGCAATTAGCTGATTAGTTAAAGTTAATTAATCGAACAAATTTAAACAGTAAAAAGATTCTATGTTTGACAGATCTGGCAACATTTTACTACGAATTTAACTGCAATAGGAAAAAAATTTAAAATGAGATCTGGCAACACACGTTTGATAATAACAACCCAACAAGCAAAATTTCAAAGTAAGTACATCTACTTACTTTTATGCTTATCTCTTTACCTACTTACTAGACACCTCTTTCTACTTACTTTATAACAAAATTCTAAAACACTTTGCCAGTAAAATTTAATGCACTTATCATATTATATTGTGCCAATTATAAACGGAATTCACTGTACATAGATACCAAAATCAACAAGAAAAGCGTTTTAGTGTATACATTGAAAGGATATTATTGTTGAAAACCATAAATTACAAAAACTTGATGATGAATTTAGACTGTTAAATAATTATTTGCAAAACAATAATTGTAATGTTGAAGAAGATATAGCAGTGTTTTGGCAAAATCTTTCCTCTGGCCAGATAGGTGATCAGTAGGCTTTTGTAACCTTATGTAATTTTGTATTTAATATCTTGACTTTTCCACATTCATCCGCAAATGTCGAACATGTTTTTTCACAATATAACCTTATTAAAACTAAAGCCAGGAACTTAATTGGAAATTTAACGGACATTTAGCTCCACATGTAAGACAGTCAAGGCCGTGGCCTGAAAAAAAATTCGGTGGGGGGGGGGGGGGGGTTTGGCGTCGTCAAAAAAACTATTATCCTCCTTAGATTTTTTAAATAAATCTGGAGCTGAAAAACGGAGATATCTAGGAAGCGCTATAAGCGATACAAACCCTTACGTGTGTGAGACAGGCTTATGAGAGTAAAATATTCGTGAGCAGTAACCAGCAAAATAAAAATTATTGGTTTATAATATATTAACGAACATACTAGTCACGATCGCCTGCAAGGCAATCGTATAATACTCTAGATGAAATACAGAACTCCGATTTATATTTTAGTTTGAGATAAAGTAGAATTAGGAGTGCGCATTTAGTTTGTCCTTTATTAACTCTTGTTTGGTTGCTACTCGAAAGTTAAAGACAATACAATACCTTCAGTGTTCAATACCATATCTGGAACTAGGAAAATCTCCGAAAGTAAAATTTATCCCTTTCACATGGGAGGTACAGGAAGGACTCACTCGATTTCTAATATATTTAGCCTTTTATCTTGAACACGAGTTTTAAGGACTTTTTGTATGGAAGCTATCGGAAGGAGTATAGGAATTTTGATGACTATGTACAAAGTCTCAACATTGTGCCTAAACGAATTCTTGAGTAATAGTGAGTTCCGTAAATTGAGTGAGTACATTTTTACAGGATTTTTGTATACGACTCATGGAAAATTTTTCATATTTTGACCCTAACTTTATTGGAAAACCAACTGTTACAGGATATTTTTTATGTTAAATAAAAGCAACTGGTCCAACAATAATTCGCCTTTTATTTACCATATATTATCGGAAAAATACGTATACATCACAAAGATATTTTACAAACATCTCTAGGGCAAAACAAAAACCCTTGCCCATCAGGAAACGACTATCTAGTAGTCCTTTCGCATTTATAATGACGCCAGTAGTCTTGACTACCGCTTCTTACTTCGCCCAACGACATCTTTTGAACACGGTCGTAACACAACGTATACAAAATTTCAAAGTCGTAGCTGATGGCGTTCCAAAGTTCTTGGTCAATATTCTTGGACATGTATCTTAAGGACTTTTTGTATGGCAGCTACCCGAAGGAAAAGAATGATTTTGCCCGTTAACGAACTTAACCTTACAAATTCGGCCAAACATCCAGATTAAAAATTTCAGGATCCTAGGTCAAGGCGTTTTTGAGTTATCGTGCTAACGGACAGACAGACGGACGGACGGACGTCAAGCGTATTTGTAGTTTTTGGCCACAAATAAACACAAAATAATATAATACATAACTTTTTTTCGCCCGAGGCTCGGTTCTATGCGTTACAAACAGTTGGGCTAGATTAAACTTATAATACTTTCAGATTTCATCTAGAATATAAAAACAATGAATGGGAATTCGTGCTAGGGTTAAGAATTAAGAATATTGATATCTGTACATAAACTAACTAGGCTTTTTGAATGTGCCACATTATTGCTTACAGAAGCTGCATAATGTGGTATCCAAAAATGAAATTAAAATGACATTGTAATAATGGGGTTTTCTGAGAAAAATCACATTGATCAAAGAATTTTAAGGTTCGCAGTAGCAAATGTTCGTATTTCGAAGCAAATTTCTCAAGATAGGGTACATCTACAATATCGGTGCTTGATGAAAGATAATTCGATTTCCTAAAAACAAGCTATAAAATGTTAAATTGTGATTATAAGTTTTGAAGAGTACATGTTCGAAAGACTTTTCTTTACCTCCCTTATCTCCGCGGATATTGAAAACTGACCACTCTGTTGCCTTTACAAAATTCGACACCAATTTCCCACCTATACACGTAAGTCGCGCTTCTTTTAATACACCACAGAGCAACAAACCCGGCAGCTCTTTGCAATATAATACGGTGGCAAAGCAAATGACAGTTCTGCGCATCGATACTACAACTACCGTTAATGAAACTCTGTTATCACCGCAGGAGCTGATCCAGATGTCTACAGAACTGATCAACAACCTTGCCAAATGCAAAACAAAACATGACCAATTTCTGGTTCTCACTAATTTAGCTATTAAGTTTGTTTACAATGGTTAATTTTAAGAATTTAAATACACTTCTTTGGAACGCCCAAAGCATCCGAAAGAAATCTATCGAGACATTCGACTACATTGTTGACTCAAATATTGATATTGTCATACTAACCGAAACCTGGCTCAAACCACACGACAAACTTTCGCATTCCAACTATGTAGTCCAGAAGAATGACAGGTTCGATGCAACTGGCGAAGGTGTCGCTATCATTGTTAATAAAGGCATCAAACACTCAATCGTACTCAGTGTTAAAACCAAAATTATCGAGACCATCGCAATCAAAATTGAACACTCCAATACGGTCATCGTTGCAGTTTACTTTCCTGGGACAAAACTTAATGCAACTAAACTAAAGTATTTCGAAGACGATATTAATTTTTTGTCAAATTATAATCAAAGGTATTTACTCTGCGGTGACTTCAACTCCAGGCATCGCCATTGGAACTGTGGCAAAGCGAACAAAGCTGGCAAAATCCTCTTTGACCTTATTTGCAAATATAATCTTTTTATTCACGTACCTTCCGAAACCAACATTCCATCCACCAAAGGGAATGGACTCAACTCTGGATCTCGTCATCAGTAATGGCCTTGTCCCAATCTCTCAGCCAATTACTGTTCATGCGCTATCATCTCCCCATCTTCCGGTATCATTTCTTATTGAAATCTCTATTGTTGAGCAATCGATTCCCATCCCTAATTTAAAGTCAGTGTACTGAAGCCTCCATAATGTTACAAATAGCCTTCCTTTATCTATGCAACTGCATCCACTTTGCAAGCAATACCCACATCATTAGTTATCAAGTACTACAACCCTATTCAAGTTTGTCCGAAGACGCGACACCTAGAATCCCCCTCGATTTTGTTCCAGGGATGCGTGCTACCTTGTCGTCACTGCATCAAACCCTATATGTTGACCGAGTTCATCTAATTTCATTACACAAAGAAGCATCACAATCTTTTTCTGACTGGAGCGGAGAGCCAGTAAAACCAGTTGACCGAGATTCTTGCACTTGCGACGATTTTTTCTCGAACCGACCATATTTTATTCGGACTGAGGTGCCGTTTGCTTCATCAGCAGAATGTAGCATTCTGGGATTATGGTCTAGACTAGGTATTCTTTCGGTACTCTATAATACCTTACCTAGCTGCGAGCGCCAATGCAATTCTGAATTATGGGATTTCGCTTTATAAACATTCGAAATGATTGACTTTTCGCTGCAAAATTGTAAATTTTCATAAAAGAAACACGGAAACTTTCCATTGAAAACCACAATTTTCGCACACAGCCTTCCATACCAAAGAAAAAGAATTACTAGAATTGTGGAAGGGAACCGACAGCTTTTTTTCCGACTGTTCAAATATTGTTCGCACTAATACACTTCAAAAACGCAATTTGATAGCAATAATGTTCAGTAGTACAAAAACAGGCGAACTAGTACATAAACAGGCGATTTTTGTGAGGTTAAATTACAATTTCTAGTACAGAAACGACTGAATTAGACGTATCTGCCAAACCCTAGATAGAGAGTGTTGTGTATCTAGTGACCCTAGGTTTTATTGGCTCTACCTGATGTATAAATTTCAGAAATCTATTTTAAATAGTTGTTGAAATATGAGACATGATTTTTAAGAAAATTATTATCCTTTCAACTTCTTCGTACTCCGCTTCAGGCTGTAGGCTATAGATTGTAAGTGTTAGTAAGTACTGTACAGTAAATACAAAGAAAAACGAGGAGAAGCAGCGTAATACGTTTGTAATAGAGGCATACAGGCTTCGCCTTCTCTACTAATCTATTCGTACCAGAGAGCTACAGGAGACGACAAGCCACCGGTTTTGTATAAAGCGCTTTGAAGCCAAAAACACGGTGAGAAGTGAGACAAAACAGGGTCGTTATATCAAATTGTTGTTGTTTTACTTTGTGTATCGTACGCGTATATCTCTATGATTCGTACCAAGCTATTTTAAAAGATCGGACGGATCGTGAAAAACAGACTCGCTCGTGCAAACTCATCGGATTCTTTTGATTAGTCATCCAGAGACAGAGCTAATGTGGCTCGCTGTTAGAATTGAATAGAGGAAATAGTTTGCGCACTATTGCCGTCTACACATTGCTGTTTTTCTTGAAATTCTTCCTACCTTCTTCCATCCTTAGTAACATGAGATCTAGGAAAAGTGAAAACTACAGGAAAATCTCTACACCAGAAGTGGCTAAAGTAAATTAGCCATTACGTTAGCCGGATAATAAAATCTATTAACTGACACAAGTAATAAGTGTGTGCGATATAGTATGCACTGCTGAATTTTGGAGTCGTCCTTCAAGTCCTTGTCTGTCCAACACGTTTTGCGAAAACAGTTCCTCACTTCTGCATTTTTGTACAATTAACGATTATGTAGCACTTTTTGTTCGAACTGCTAAGTTTATTTACCGTTTTCTCGGAATTTTAAACAATCATTTTCGGTGACCACAAATATGCCGCAAAACTCAACACTCGATGTGATTCCTCAGATCTTTTTCAATCTTACCACCACCGTTGATTGTGCTTTTCACATACATTTCAATATACTTGCATAACATTCTTTTCTCATTTACGTCTATCGGTGGACACATATGTGTCTGCTAACAGAATGCAAAGGAAAAATAATAAATTAACCGAAATCTAACTGACTGTGAAGTTATTATTAATTATTCTTGCAATGTTTTTCTAAGAAAGACATATCAGTAAATATTCACCTTTTATAGCAACGGGCAACTTGCAATAATATTTTCCGGTTTAAATTCGTTTCTATTGCAGCGCAACATAAAATTTGTGTTTTTTTATATTACTTCGATATTTTCAGACGTGATTATGGATTTTTGGGACCTACTTTGCATCAAGCTGTTGTGAAGGCTCGAAATGCACCTCCAACGGTACCCACAACGAACATTAATAGCATTGCGAACAGTTCTTCTGTGGCGATAGTGAATGCACCAATAACCGCTGCAGCTACAGCTACAACATTGATACGGAATCAAGGACCGCAAATATCGGCGAGAAGTAGTAACATGTAATAAAATGTTTTAAATTTTCAATTATTTCAGTAAATATAATTATTTTTTGTTGCAGTCCAACACAAAATTTGAGTTCACAGATGCAGCGTTCAATACCACAGGCCCAAACTATGCCTGGACAACAACAGAAATACGTCATTGTTACTCAGAGACCGCCAACACCTCAGTCAGGTAATTTTCTTTAAATTTAATCTTTCTATACGTTTTCTCGATTGAGACTGAAATGTTACGACTATTCGATGTTCTGTAAGTGGGCTTTTAGTAAACTGGGTTCTTACTTTTATTGCCAATAAAAGAAGTCGCAAAGTCCTAAAAGAAATACCACTCCACATACCATTATTTTGTGCTGACATAAACGTACTCTACGAATATTCTTAAAATAGTCCAATGAATGTGGTGTTTCATTTTGTGTAGTGGATTTTTCGAATAACTAATGTCCATCCTCGATTGCTAAGCTACTCGGAACTTCTGCATCTTTCGGATGTTCTTATTAAGTATTGACTGCCCAAAACATGTATCAAATGTTATACGGTTCACGGAAATAGAAGATAGTATATAGACTTACCAATAAATGGGAGACTTTTGAAGAAAATGTATTATATTTTCTCTTTGAGGAAGCTTCCTTCTGAGATGAGACATTTAATCTTAAGAATAACATACCATACTCGTATTATTCTAAGCTACATGTTAATGGTAAGTATTCTTTCCATTTATCGTGTCACTAAATTATTCTTATTAATTCAAAAGTTTTGTGTTACGCAATAATTTATGTGACAGAGTTTGTATAACTTAAACATTTACTTGCGATAATTCTCAAAAGCAATAAAATGGTAACGTTATGAGATTGATTCTTCTGTAAACATTGAAGTGCATATTTATGTTAATTCACTTTGCCATTTAGCCACTATAAGACTCATTACCAAGTGTGCAGTTGAATTTTATATCCTCATATTTTCCTTCTTTTCTGTTCGTTTATTTAATATAACGTACATATTCACCCTTACTCTGGAGTCTACCGGCGGGAAAATGATCTGCGTTTCTTCTATTTTGAATCATTGAAAACGCTGAAACAAATCACTTTAATATAAAATCCACTATGAAATAATCTGTTTTTTTTAATATTTTTTCAAGAAGTAATTCTCATTAAATATAAATACATATAGGTACACGACATATAGAACACGGACACACTTAGACCTGAAAGGTCCGTTGTGTTACCACAGGATTATCGAATCCGGTCCTACTCGTCGAACCATTTAGAGCTTGGAATGAAGCGTCGGATTCTCGCGACTCTCGCGGCAAGATCACCGAGACAGTTGAAGAAGTAAGATCCAAGATGAGTTTCCTTTTGGCTGATAGAGCTGGACAGGTACAGAGAAGGTGAAGGACTGTCTCCTCCTCCTCCTCATCCAGGCAGCTTCTACAGAAGTCGTTTGAGAAGAGGCCGAGTCTTTTGGCATGTCGACCTATAAGACAGTGTCCGGTCAGGACACCGACTGTGGTGCTGATATTCGCCCTTTTAAGCAAAGTCAGCCTTTTAGAGCGTTTTAGATCCAGCTCCAGCCAGATCTGTCTCGCAGTGTGATATGTAACACCATTTGCCACCCAGATTCCGATGTTCCGGCATAAACTGAAGGGTAGTACCGCGACGAGCGAGTTCGTCAGCCATGCAGTTCCCTGGAATATCCCTGTGTCCTGGCACCCAGCACAGAAGAATATTGAACTGTTCAGTCATCTCCTTAAGAGATGATCGACATTCTGCGGCGACCTTTGATGTTGTCGAGGCCGATTCCAAGGATTTTATTGCCGCTTGGCTGTCTGTGAAAATGCTGATATTCCTAGTAGATATTACATTACACCTCAGCCAGGACAAGGCCTCCTTGATCGCCATAAGCTCCGCCTGAAAGACACTACAGTGGTCCGGAAGGCGGAAGGAGCTGCTAATGTTAAGCATGTCAGAGGAAACACCGCCACCTACCCCGCCTTCAGTTTTGGAGCTGTCCGTATATATGTGGGCGGACTCTTCCATCCGTACCGAATCCCCTTCCCATTCTAGACGGGTTGGGATGGCTGTTAGGAAATTTTTGTCAAAATCATAACTGAGAGGGGTGTAGTCGGTGTTTTCAGGAATATTATTGAAGTGATTCAAGATTGTTGAGTGACCTGCATATATGCCAGTCCACTGTGTAGAGGCCCTAAGTCGAATGGCTGCACTGGCTGCCATTTGCTTGCCAAAAATATCTAGGGGTGGCAGACTGAATAGCATGTCTAGTGCTGCAGAGGGAGTTGTTCTCAGAGCTCCACTGATGCATATGCATGCTGATCTCTGTACCTTCCCTAGGGTGGTGCAGTTAACTGCTTTGTCTAAGGCCGTCCACCATACATAAGTATCGGTCTGATGACGGACACGTAGAGCAAATGAACTATTCGGGGTTGCATACCAAATTTTTTGCCAATGGCCTTTTTGCACGATTAAAGCGCACCTGTTGCTTTCCTTACCCGTTCCTGAATGTTTCCAGTGAAGTTTCCTATCCAAAATAAGACCCAAATATTTTGCACTATCAGTGAAAACTAGACTAGTACCATTCAGAGAAGGAGGGTCTACGTGTGGAATTTTATATTTCCTGGTGAAGAGGACTAATTCTGTTTTGCGTGGGTTCACACCCAACCCGCATTCAGTTACCCATTTGGAGAGGATAGAGAGAGCATTCTGCAATATCTCACTCAGCGTGTTGAGGTGCTTTCCCGAGACAGCAATTGCAACATCATCTGCATAAGCAATCACTCTGCAGCCCGCCCCTTCCAGTCTCAATAGTAGTTTGTTGACCACTAAATTCCAAAGAAGAGGGGAGAGCACACCACCTTGTGGTGTACCTCTGCTGACAAACCTTCTAGAGGAGGACTCGCAAAGCTTTGTGTTCACAATCCTGTATGTTAACATCAAATTGATCAGCGCGCCAAGCGTGGACACCACCTTCAGGACAGAAAGTGCGTCAGTGATTGCCTCTGGTCTGACGTTGTTGAAAGCTCCCTCGATATCGAGAAAGGCAACCATGGTGTGTTCTTTAATACTAAGAGATTTTTCAATGGTGCGCATGAGCGAATGTAAGGCCGTTTCGACCGACCTCCCCTTCCAGTACGCATGTTGGAATGTTGACAGCAATCGCTTGTCAATATTGTCGCGGATGTACACATCCATTAGTCTTTCCAGTGTTTTCAGAAGAAAGGATGATAGACTGATAGGTCTGAGGTCCTTAGGGCAGACATGAGAGCTTTTTCCTGCTTTGGGTATGAAGACCACCCTGACTTCCATCCATGTTTCAGGAATGTAGGTTAGATCCAGGCAGCCTTTCAAGATAACCTTCAGCCAAGGCAGAATTATATTCGAGGTCTGTTGAATTTCAGCAGGAATTATTCCATCCGGTCCCGCAGACTTAAATGGTTTAAAGCCTTCTATCGCCCAGAGGAGCTTGGTTATAAGAGCGTCAGAGTTGAACGGTGCATGGTTTCCTGCAATGCTTACCCGCTCCGACTGAAATGCGAGCTACCAGGGAAGTGGGTGTTCAGGAGGAGATCAGTGGTTTCCCTACTTGAGGTGGTCTAAGATCCGTCCGGTCTCCTCAGGTGGCATGGTGTGGTTGGATTTTTACGGAGCCTGGATGCCTCGGAGGAATCTTCTATTTCACTACAGAAGAGTCCCCAGGCTTTGCGCTGCGCCTTTCTCAGTTCAATTTTGTATTTACGAAGTGATCCTTTATAGGAGTCCCAGTCGTAAACATCTATTGTGCTTTTGGCTTTGTTGAGCAGTTGCCTACAGCAACTGTTTGTCGCTGCAACAATCGGCTTATCTAGTTTGTCGACGACTGTTGCGAAAAATTCCAAGCACTGATGCATTTTGTTGCCTTATTGGTGAAGCGAGCATGATACCAGCAGTACTCAGTTTTTTCGCTGACTGGGGTTTTGTGCTGCGAGTCCTTTTCATGTGAACGAGCGTGAGGTGATTTACTACGACCTCGCGCTAAGAGTTTTTTTTAAAGTTTTGTTTATTTTCTCAATTTCCGCCTTCAAACCTGCTATTTCACTATTTTCCGCCTTGGTGGCGAAAGCAGAAATGGACGGATTTTTCGTTACCTCCCAAATTTTGTCCGCTAGTTCCAGCTTTCGATCAATTTGTTGATCTCCAGCTACTGTTAAGGGGAAAGTGATTGTGGGGGGTAGTTTGCGCTCCCATAGGGACTGAATAAGGTCGTCGCGCATCGTCGAAATATTTGCCGCGACCGAGATCATGTGGCGGTAAAGGTCAGACGGTTTGCGATCCCCGAGATCTTCCGTGGACAGAAGTTCCTCGAGGCGTTTCTGCTCTGACAGCGAATGACGACTGATGAGCGCCTCTTTCAAACTCTCGAATTTGTCTTCAGCCGGAGGGTTATTAAGGATATCTATAATCGCGTTGATCGCTTCGAACGGAAGAGCCGCGAGAATGAACGAATACTTAGAGTCATCCTTGCAAATCCTTTTAATCTTGAACTGGGCCTCCGCTGCAATGAACCACGCTGCTGGAGCTTTATCCCAGAAAATTGGGAGTTTTACGGAACTGATTTCTTCATCCATTCCCAAACGACCATGTGAATCAGCCTTTTTACCGGACTCTTTCGATTCAACCTCACTATCAGGCATATTATTGTGTGAAATGCGAAACGAGAGGTTTTGCTTGTAAGATATCGATCAGAGTTCGTCCAACTGGAATGTTCCGAATTCAAAAAAATAATATATGAACATGATATCACTACACCTAGCAACTCTATACTTAGAAATACAGAAAGAAGTAAGGATCAGAACATATAAACTTTTAAGCTCAGAGGGGGGAGTTAGAGCGGAAAATAGCTTGCAAAACTCTTTCCACGTAGCTTAATACGGATTCCATACTTGTGATACCTTTTTCTGATTCAATGGCACCGAAATTCAATTTCACGAGGCCATTCAAAGTAATCCTGCCTAAAAGGGAAAACTGGGCTTTGAAAGAACTCACTCCAAAACCTGCCTTTTTGAAATTTTTGGGACAGATTCAAAACAGATCAAGGTGGAGGGGCAGGAGTTTATAGTGCTCGCCCAAACTATAAATTCTAATAATAATAATAATATGACCAAGTCCAAATCTCACCACATCCTTCAGGTTGGCTAGAGAGGCCAGGGACTCCTTATTGATCACGATTGTCGCGATTCTTTCAGTCCCTTTTGGCTCCTCCATCTTAGCGATCTTCCAATTGTGCGTCGGAAGGTCTGGGTTGCAGATCTTTTGGGATCTCCAGGACAGCCGCCGCGTCAGAAGGCTTGCTTGGTATCCTGGCTCTCTGTTTAGAGGTCGGCTTGGGATGTCCTCCCTTGCCACAATCTCCAACTTTGCTCCAGGCCAAACCTCGCCTAGACCAGCAATTGTCTCCTTGTAGAGATCCGCCGATCTCTGATCGGATCAGATCACCAGCTTGACATGGCCCTGATGCCACCCACCGTCCTGGCAGGAGGGGATAGGACCAGGATGCTCCCTCATAAGTTTGAGAAAACCATCCGCCAGCTCGCTCTGCACATCTTTCCATTTATCTGGAGTGATCCTTCCGTGATCCTTCAAGACTTCGTTGAAGGGCTTTAAAGGTGCCGCGGTGCTCGAGTTGCCCGTCTTAGCCCTTTTAGCTGCCTCGGGAGACTCATTCAACGATCTGTGTCTCTTGGACACTTGATCCTTGTCGGATGGTCCCCACCCCTCTGTGGTCAGCTTTAACGCCCAATCAATAGAGGCCCGTTGCTTGTCCGTCCGCTGTTCCTCTGGTGTATTACCGAGACGTTTCACAACTCCCTGGGCCGTTTTCCTCTCTCTATAGAGTTGTTTAGAAGGAGCGATGTGGCGTGGAGATTGGTCACTACCAGTCCCTAGAAGTCCGATTGTGCCGGTACTTTTTGGGATGTTGCCTCCAGTCTTGATTGAACTCGGAAACCAGAACAGAGTGAACCTCATTTGGAATCAGGGACATAGCGGCTACGAAGGCAACGGAATGGCCGACATAATAGCTAGAAAAGGTTCAGAAGCTAACTTCATGGGACCACATCCATTCTGTGGGTACCGTTAAGCACAACAAAAATGAACATCTGAATGTGGCAAAAATCGCAAAGTGCTATTCACTGGGACTTGACACCGGGCACTGAAAGCTATTTATGCGAAAACATTCGGAGAAAAGAACGTCTGATTATCTGAAATTAAGCAGATATCAGACCCGAACCCTAGTGGGAGCTCTGACTGGACATTGTTACATGAGGAAGCATCTTCATAGGATTGGTCTGTCTGAGTCCAAAATATGCACAATTTGCGATAACGAAGGGGAAATACCAGAGCACATCTTCTGTGAATGTTAAGGACTTGTTCACAAAAGACTTCGTCACTTTGGTCAGGGCTTTCACTTCCAAAAATACTAAGCTTTACTGAAAGCACAGCGATCGAAGAGGAATTATAGATAAGCCTGTGGGACGTCACATGAGGCTACAGTGACAGAGGTAAACAAACCAACCCCCAATTCGAAATCTATCTATATTTATATGGGATTCGTATGCGGTCATTCAAAACGTTCGTGAACTGCCCTATCTACTTAAAATTTTCGGACTTTTTGAAATTTTTGGGTAGAATAAAGTCCAAACCGTAACGCTGCAAATATGAAAGGAGGACCAAATCAAATTTTTCTTGATTATTTATTTATTTTTCAAATTCATCAAATACTGATTACTTATAACAAAAATTACAAAATATAAAATAATTAGAAAAAATAAAAAATAAGTACAACAAAATAAGTACAAAAATACATCAGTATTATGAATGCCTAAATATAATATTACATTATTTATTTGATAAAGCCGATTTTAACTGTTGAACAGAAATGTTAAAGTCAATTTGACTGTAATTATAATTAAAAATGCGTGAAAGAGATGTGATTGGTTCGTGTTGGCCGTAATTTGTCCGATGGTGAGGAATATCCAGCAACACATAGTCTCTCAAGGATCGAAATGGAACTTTGAAAGTAACGGCTTCAAGCAATGACGGGGAGTTAATATCACCAGAAATTACCTTGAAAGCAAAAACAGCTCTAAGGACATCTCGTCTATCAACCAACGACTCCATCAGCAGGAGTTTAAGACGCTCATGGTAAGGAGGCAGATGCAGTGGATCATGCCAAGGAAGACCTTTAAGTGCGAATCTTCTCTGAACCGACTCAATTCTATTTTTATGAACCTCATAGTATGGAGCCCATACCGGGCAGGCATATTCCAAAATAGAACGGACAAATGTGCAGTACAACATTGTTGTAACATGCGGATCATTGAAATCCTTGCACCATCTTCGCACAAAGCCCCAGACGGAGTTAGCCTTACTGACAACATAATCAAAATGGTCATTAAAAGTAACTTCGTTATTAAAATATACACCTAAATCGTTCACTTTGTCAGTTCTACATAATGGGTTTCCTTCTAAACTATAATCAAATGTGGAGTTTTCTTTCTAGAGAACGATACAGTGATACACTTACTAATATTCAAAGGCATACAATTTAGTGTACACCAGTCATAAAACCGTTGCAGGTCACTCTGAAGAAGAGAACAATCAGCCGCATTGGTTACATTACGAAAAATCTTTGCATCGTCAGCATACATTAAAATTTTAGAGTGGGAGAGAACCGAACTCACGTCATTAATGAAAAGGATAAATAAAAGCGGACCCAAATGGCTCCCCTGAGGTACTCCAGAAGTATTATATATATCGGATGAAAGGGCTCCACGAAAAAACACCTTTTGAGTGCGATTAAGTAGATACGAACTGATCCAATTAATAAACGTGAATGGAAAACCCAGTAATTGTAGCTTATAAGTCAGGATGGAATGATTCATTTTGTCGAACGCCTTGCTGAAATCAGTGTAAATGCAGTCCGCCTGATTTCCACCTTAAATCGCTTTAACGGAAAAATTAGCAAATTCCATTAAATTTGTGGTAGTAGACCTACCCTTAGGAAATCCATGTTGGGATGGACTTATGATTGATTTGCAATGAAAATTCATTACATCACAAACAATAGCCTCGAAAAGCTTCGAAATACAAGAAAGGTTGGCGACAGGCCGATAATTTCGTACATCCATTCTTTTACCTTTCTTAAATAACGGCTTAATAGTAGAATATTTCCATGAACTGGGAAATACCCCTGTACGAAGAGAAGAATTAAATAAATAGCACAAGGGTGCTACTAGGGAAGAGCTGCATCGTTTTAGAACGCTTGGAGGGATGCCGTCTGGACCAACAGAAAAACTATCTGCAATATTTGAGATAAATTTCAAAACAGTAGCTTCGTCTATGTGCAGATCCTTCATCTCCAATGAAGTAGAAGGAAACTTTGTCAAGTGTTTATGATCCTTAAAACTATTATCACAGTTAGAAGAAGTGAAAGCAGCACGGAAGTAGTTCCCGAAGAAGTTGCTAATGACTAAAGGGTCATCGCTGACCACATCATCAAAAGACATAGAAGCGGGGTATCCGTCGGAATTCCTTTTTGAATTGACGAAATCCCAGAGCCGCTTAGGTTTGTCCCTAATCGATAATTTAACATTATTGACGTACGAGGTATACGCCGTACTAGACCGGCTAATAAACAGGTCGCGTAAGGTTGAATAGGAAACGTAGTCTAAATCAATCCTTGAGAGACAATATGTCTTCCAAGCTTTCGTTTTTAAATTTTTCAGATGTATCAGGTCGTCGTCAAACCACGGAAAACGCTTAGGCTGTCTAGTAGATGTGACCGGTACACATCGCGCGAAACTACGAAAGATCGTGTTATAAAAGTTTAAAGTGGCAGTTTCAACATCCGGCTCACTTAGTACACCCAACCAATCACATGTAGAGATGTCGCGATTTAAAGCAGAAAAATCGACTTTATTAAAATTATAGTCATATGTTATTTCAGAAGGAAATAAGTGATTAATTCGTGAATCAAAATTAAGAACAACGTGAAGTGCTGGATGATGATTTGAATCCGGTAACAGTGGTGATGTACAATGATTGACTGTTGTTTGGGTTACATCGGAAGAGAAAACGAGGTCCAAGTATCGTCCAGAGGTATTAGCTTTCGTGTTGATCTGGTGCAAGCCTGTTGAAAGCATGCAGTCCAGAAATTGTTCATCCTGCCTAGGACATGAGGCGAAGGACGGGATAAGGCAGTCTTCATCTCCAGATCGGGACCACGTTACCAGTGGTAAATTAAAATCTCCGAGAACGAGTAGTTCATCGCAAGGACGCATACAACTGCAGATTCTATCCGTAGCGTTGAAAACGGATTCGTATACTGAAGATAACGTACACGTCGTGATGATATACAGTTTTTTGTCGCTAAAAGTCAGCGCAACGCAGAGCAACTCGATGATGCTAGCTTCTGGAATATCAATTAATTCAGCGGTGAATTTCCGATTTACTGCACAAAGCACTCCGCCGCCAACCGGAGCATCCTGGATGTCAAGATGACGATCACGACGAAAGATCTGATAATCGCCATCAAACAACTCGGCGTCTCTGAAGTTTTTGCAAAGCCACGTTTCAGTGATGCAGATAACGTCAAAACAAGAGGCGGCAGCAGA
This sequence comes from Beris morrisii, assembly GCA_951812415.1. NCBI lineage: Eukaryota > Metazoa > Arthropoda > Insecta > Diptera > Stratiomyidae > Beris > Beris morrisii. The sequence continues at coordinate 91,762,425 of OX638310.1, read as the reverse complement.
TATATACAGTTGTCTAGTCTTAGACCGCATGCCACTTACGTTGCCGTAGTACAGCGAGATCGAGTTAAGTTTTTTGGCCGAGTAGCGGGATGCGCGTTGCGTCGATGCGGGATGAATTCTCTAACAATTACTGAATGAGGCCAGCAGTTTGATTCTGCAACTGTTTTAAAGCAGGACATAGGCAAAACGACTCTAAACGAAGCCACACGCGAATTACCAATGTGCGCAGCTGGTACAATTTTCTTGCAAGAAATGGATCCTTGCGGTAAATTAATCTTATTAGATTGCAAAATCGCATTGATGTTATTGCAAACTTCTTCCTCCGACGTATTTATATGTATTTCCCCAACGACGACTGTCCACCTTGCCGTGGTGTTGGGGCTGAGTAGGGTCTTACCCGAAACCAAGAGATGGTGAACGTCCTCCATCCTCTCCATCCATCTCCCAATATCCCTTCACTCCATCTATCCGGGCTGGATCAAGGTGTCATACGACCCGTGCCGAGGATCGACCAGGCTGGGGGCCCCATATAAATAACCCAGTCGCGAACGGAGTATCCGGATACCAGGCGACCTCCGGATTAAACAGCCTTATCTGCACAATGCGGATCTCTGTGCTACTCGTTCTCCGCTACTCATGGGAACACTATGAATTCAAAAAACAAAAAACAGAGTCCGGATCTCTCAAAAAACCGGTCGGAGAGATGGACGAAAGTTCATCCCTCTCTTCCACCCCAATGGGGTTATCTGCGAAGACTGCGGTCACAGAACCTGGTCCAAGCAACTCACCCGCGAGGACTCCGATAACCAAACCTGGTCCAAGCGACCCAACATCCACGAGGACTTCAGCTCCCAAACCCGGTCCAAGTAGACATTCTCAAATGAGGACTTCGGTCACCAAACCCGGTCCAATTACCACGGCCAAGACTTCGGACACCAGACCAGACCTTGGCTCACTCAAGAAGGACCGCAAATACCTTGGCCACCAAACCGGGTACTAGCAGAGGAAAGGGAGCTGCTAACATCCCAAAAAGTACCGGCACAATCGGACTTCTAGGGACTGGTAGTGACCAATCTCCACGTCACATCGCTCCTTCTAAACAACTCTATAGAGAGAGGAAAACGGCCCAGGGAGTCGTGAAACGTCTCGGTAATATACCAGAGGAACAGCGGACGGACAAGCAATGGGCCTCTATTGATTGTGCGTTAAAGCTGACCACAGAGGGGTGGAGACCATCCGACAAGGATCAAGTGTCCAAGAGACACAGATCGTTGGATGAGTCTCCCGAGGCAGCTAAAAGGGCTAAGACGGGCAACTCGAGCACCGCGGCACCTTTAAAGCCCTTCAACGAAGTCTTGAAGGATCACGGAAGGATCACTCCAGATAAATGGAAAGATGTGCAGAGCGAGCTGGCGGATGGTTTTCTCAAACTTACGAGGGAGCATCCTGGTCCTCTCCCCTCCTGCCAGGACGGTGGGTGGCATCAGGGCCATGTCAAGCTGGTGATCTGATCCAATCAGAGATCGGCGGATCTCTACAAGGAGACAATTGCTGGTCTAGGCGAGGTTTGGCCTGGAGCAAAGTTGGAGATTGTGGCAAGGGAGGACATCCCAAGCCGACCTCTAAACAGAGAGCGAGCCAGGATACCAAGCAAGCCTTCTGACGCGGCGGCTGTCCTGGAGATCCCAAAAGATCTGCAACCCAGATCTTCCGACGCACAATTGGAAGATCGCTAAGATGGAGGAGCCAAAAGGGACTGAAAGAATCGCGACAATCGTGATCAATAAGGAGTCCCTGGCCTCTCTAGCCAACCTGAAGGATGTGGTGGGATTTGAACTTGATCATATCACACGCCGGGTTTACAAGGCGGACGCGGCGAATCCCTTACCGAGCACGTCGGAAATCGAGGCCTCGGAAATGGGAACGGATCCCGTCTCCCACGTCGTCCATAGTGACGACTCAAACCTCGCTGAGTCTGAACTGGCGATGGAACTGAACCCGGTGCAACCCAAGTCCGACTCAGTACTGGCTTGTCAGGATCACTGGCAAGGTGATCTCGACTCGGATGATGGATCGAATGAAGGCTCGACTGGTACCGTTAGTAACAAAGAAGATCTGTTGGCATCTGACCCGGAAGACCCGGAAGATGCGAACATAACCGTGATCGAGGTTAATGCTGCGAGAAGACCTTGTCTTGATCCAGGAACCATGGATTGTGCATGACGTGGTAACCGGTCTCAAGACTCCAAACTATACTCTGTTCTATGTAAGGAATAATGGCAAGCCAAGAGCATGCATCCTTGCAAAAAACAGTTTAAATATATTTCTGCTACACAGCTTCAGCGATCCTGATACCGCCGTAGTCAACCTTGAACTGAATAACAAGATCCACTGGCCGATCTAGGCCTATCTGGCCCATGACCATCAAGGTCCACTGCCACCGAGGGCTATGACCGATCTAATCACTGAAGCTAGTAAGCTCAACACTGGTGTCATTCTAGGGTGTGATGCAAATGCGCATCATGTAGTCTGGGATAGCACTGACACAAACGAAAGAGGCGAGTTGCTTTTTGACTACTTTTTAAGCACTAATCTTCTTCTCTGTAACACAGGGCAAGAGCCTACCTATATAACCAGGAATATACAAGAAGTCTTAGACATAACCCTGGTTTCCGATAACATCTCACATGGTCAGCAACTGGAAGGTTTCTGAAGAAAATTCCTTCTCGGATCACCGCTACCTCCAATTTAATCTGAAAGATTACAAACCCATCCCATCGGCCTTTAGGAACTACAGGAGGACCGACTTTGTCAAATATAGGGAAACTCTTAGCAGCTTACTCCCATCCACACCGCCACTCCAACCGAGTAGCTCAACTGATCTCGACGGTCTGGCCACCACACTCACGCGCGCCCTAAACGAGGCACTGTCGAACTCCTGTTCTGAGAGCAGGCCAAGAGGGAAACATAAGCCGCCATGGTGGAATGCTTACCGGGGTGTTCAGGAGGAGATCAGTGGTTTCCCTACTTGAGGTGGTCCAAGATCCGTCCGGTCTCCTCAGGTAGCATGGTGTGGTTGGATTTTTACGGAGCCTGGATGCCTCGGAGGAATCTTCTATTTCACTACAGAAGAGTCCCCAGGCTTTGCGCTGCGCCTTTCTCAGTTCATATTTGTATTTACGAAGTGATCCTTTATAGGAGTCCCAGTCGTAAACATCTATGGTGCTTTTAGCTTTGTTGAGCAGTTGCCTACAGCATTTTCTAAGATCCCCGAGTTCTGCGTTCCTCCATGGCGGCTTATGTTTCCCTCTTGGCCTGCTCTCAGAACAGGAGTTCGACAGTACCTCGTTTAGGGCGCGCGTGAGGGTGGTGGCCAGACCGTCGAGATCAGTTGAGCTACTCGGTTGGAGTGGCGGTGTGGATGGGAGTAAGCTGCTAAGAGTTTCCCTATATTTGACCCAGTCGGTCCTCCTGTAGTTCCTAAAGGCCGATGGGATGGTTTTGTAATCTTTCAGATTAAATTGGAGGTAGCGGTGATCCGAGAAGGAATTTTCTTCAGAAACCTTCCAGTTGCTGACCATGTGAGATGTTATCGGAAACCAGGGTTATGTCTAAGACTTCTTGTATATTCCTGGTTATAAAGGTAGGCTCTTGCCCTGTGTTACAGAGAAGAAGATTAGTGCTTAAAAAGTAGTCAAAAAGCAACTCGCCTCTTTCGTTTGTGTCAGTGCTATCCCAGACTACATGATGCGCATTTGCATCACACCCTAGAATGACACCAGTGTTGAGCTTACTAGCTTCAGTGATTAGATCGCTCATAACCCTCGGTGGCAGTGGACCTTGATGGTCATGGGCCAGATAGGCCTAGATCGGCCAGTGGATCTTGTTATTCAGTTCAAGGTTGACTACGGCGGTATCAGGATCGCTGAAGCTGTGTAGCAGAAATATATTTAAACTGTTTTTTGCAAGGATGCATGCTCTCTTGGCTTGCTATTATTCCTTACATAGAACAGAGTATAGTTTGGAGTCTTGAGACCGGTTACCACGTCATGCACAATCCATGGTTCCTGGATCAAGGCAAGGTCTTCTCGCAGCATTAACCTCGATCACGGTTATGTTCGCATCTTCCGGGTCTTCCGGGTCAGATGCCAACAGATCTTCTTCGTTACTAACGGGAGGACCAGTCGAGCCTTCATTCGATCCATCATCCGAGTCGAGATCACCTTGTCAGTGATCCTGACAAGCCAGTACTGAGTCGGACTTGGGTTGCACCGGGTCCAGTTCCATCGCCAGTTCAGACTCAGCGAGGTTTGAGTCGTCACTATGGACGACGTGGGAGACGGGATCCGTTCCCATTTCCGAGGCCTCGATTTCCGACGTGCTCGGTAAGGGATTCGCCGCGTCCGCCTTGTAAACCCGGCGTGTGATATGTCCAAGTCCAAATCTCACCACATCCTTCAGGTTGGCTAGAGAGGCCAGGGACTCCTTATTGATCACGATTGTCGCGATTCTTTCAGTCCCTTTTGGCTCCTCCATCTTAGCGATCTTCCAATTGTGCGTCGGAAGATCTGGGTTGCAGATCTTTTGGGATCTCCAGGACAGCCGCCGCGTCAGAAGGCTTGCTTGGTATCCTGGCTCGCTCTCTGTTTAGAGGTCGGCTTGGGATGTCCTCCCTTGCCACAATCTCCAACTTTGCTCCAGGCCAAACCTCGCCTAGACCAGCAATTGTCTCCTTGTGAGATCCGCCGATCTCTGATCGGATCAGATCACCAGCTTGACATGGTCCTGATGCCACCCACCGTCCTGGCAGGAGGGGAGAGGACCAGGATGCTCCCTCATAAGTTTGAGAAAACCATCCGCCAGCTCGCTCTGCACATCTTTCCATTTATCTGGAGTGATCCTTCCGTGATCCTTCAAGACTTCGTTGAAGGGCTTTAAAGGTGCCGCGGTGCTCGAGTTGCCCGTCTTAGCCCTTTTAGCTGCCTCGGGAGACTTATCCAACGATCTGTGTCTCTTGGACACTTGATCCTTGTCGGATGGTCTCCACCCCTCTGTGGTCAGCTTTAACGCACAATCAATAGAGGCCCGTTGCTTGTCCGTCCGCTGTTCCTCTGGTATATTACCGAGACGTTTCACGACTCCCTGGGCCGTTTTCCTCTCTCTATAGAGTTCTTTAGAAGGAGCGATGTGGCGTGGAGATTGGTCACTACCAGTCCCTAGAAGTCCGATTGTGCCGGTACTTTTTGGGATGTTAGCAGCTCCCTTTCCTCTGCTAGTACCCGGTTCGGTGGCCAAGGTATTTGCGGTCCTTCTTGAGTGAGCCAAGGTCTGGTCTGGTGTCCGAAGTCTTGGCCGTGGTAATTGGACCGGGTTTGGTGACCGAAGTCCTCATTTGAGAATGTCTACTTGGACCGGGTTTGGGAGCTGAAGTCCTCGTGGATGTTGGGTCGCTTGGACCAGGTTTGGTTATCGGAGTCCTCGCAGGTGAGTTGCTTGGACCAGGTTCTGTGACCGCAGTCTTCGCAGATAACCCCATTGGGGTGGAAGAGAGGGATGAACTTTCGTCCATCTCTCCGACCGGTTTTTTAAGAGATCCGGACTCTGTTTTTTGTTTTTGTTTTTTTTTTTTGAATTCATAGTGTTCCCACGAGTAGCGGAGAACGAGTAGCACAGAGATCCGCATTGTGCAGATAAGGCTGTTTAATCCGGAGGTCGCCTGGTATCCGGATACTCCGTTCGCGACCGGGCTATTTGTATGGGGCCCCCAGCCTGGTCGATCCTCGGCACGGGTCGTATGACACCTTGATCCAGCCCGAATAGATGGAGTGAAGGGATATTGGGAGATGGATGGAGAGGGGGGAGGACGTTCACCATCTCTTGGTTTCGGGTAAGACCCTACTCAGCCCCAACACCACGGCAAGGTGGACAGTCGTCGTTGGGGAAATACATATAAATAATCAAGAAAAATTTCGATTTGGTCCTCCTTTCATATTTGCAGCGTTACGGTTTGGACTTTATTCTAGCCAAAAATTTCAAAAAGTCCGAAAATTTTAAGTAGATAGGGCAGTTCACGAACGTTTTGAATGACCGCATATGAATCCCATATAAATATAGATAGATTTCGAATTGTGGGTTGGTTTGTTTACCTCTGTCACTGTAGCCTCATGTGACGTCCCACAGGCTTATCTATAATTCCTCTTCGATCGCTGTGCTTTCAGTAAAGCTTAGTATTTTTGGAAGTGAAAGCCCTGACCAAAGTGACGAAGTCTTTTGTGAACAAGTCCTTAACATTCACAGAAGATGTGCTCTGGTATTTCCCCTTCGTTATCGCAAATTGTGCATATTTTGGACTCAGACAGACCAATCCTATGAAGATGCTTCCTCATGTAACAATGTCCAGTCAGAGCTCCCACTAGGGTTCGGGTCTGATATCTGCTTAATTTCAGATAATCAGACGTTCTTTTCTCCGAATGTTTTCGCATAAATAGCTTTCAGTGCCCGGTGTCAAGTCCCAGTGAATAGCACTTTGCGATTTTTACCACATTCAGATGTTCATTTTTGTTGTGCTTGACGGTACCCCACAGAATGGATGTGGTCCCATGAAGTTAGCTTCTGAACCTTTTCTAGCCATTATGTCGGCCATTCCGTTGCCTTCGTAGCCGCTATGTCCCTGATTCCAAATGAGGTTAACTCTGTTCTGGTTTCCGAGTTCAATCAAGACTGGAGGCAATCCCAAACAAGTTTGGAGTAGATTTGAACTGACTGCATAGCCAATATAGCTGCTCTGCTGTCAGGGAATATATATGTAATGGTTTTACTTTATTATTTTAATAATACAGTATTGTTTTCGATTTTTAAAAAAAAAAAATTTGCTACCCTGAACATTTTTTTTTTCACGTTTCATGACTAGTAGACACGAAAAAAGCAAAAAAAGAGTCCGTTCAGTCCGTCTGTCCGCCGTACGCCGTACGCCGTACGCCGTACGCCGTACGCCGTACGTCGACCGCTGTACGCAAAATCGTTTGAAGGCTCGTAGCTCCCAAACCCTTTAAGCTATAAAATTGAAATTTTTTTTATGAATAGACTGGGTAGGCCCCTTGAAATGGCCAAGTTTGTAGGGGTGGGGGTGTGAGGGGGGAGGAGGGTGAAGTGTTTTAGACGGAAAATTTTGGTTTCTAGATCTCAGCAACCGCTTATGCTAGGAGGCTGAAATTTGGAATTTATATAGATCTTCAATAGTGGACCCATTTGCAAAAAAATTGCCGAAATAGGTGAAGGGGTTTGGGAGTGGAGGGAAAAATAATGCGTCCGAAACGCAAAAAAGGTGAGATCGACACTTTCTAAAATCCATATCTCCTAAACGGTTAATGTCACGAAATTGAAACTTAATGAATATCTGTAGGTATACTAGGAGAATGGATCGGAAACAAAAATTTGAGTGGTGGCAGTGGTGTACGGGAGTGGGGAGTAAAAAACTTTAGATTACGATATCTCGCGAACCAATTGCACTAGACAAATAAAATTTGGTTTGTGTATAAAGGTTGACAAATGAAGTTTGCTGAAAGCAAAATTTTTCAAGGGGGCGGTGGAGCATGAAAGTGGAGGGGATAAGAATTTTTCTAAAAAATCACGTCTCATATCTCAAGAACAGTGTAAGATAAAAGCTTAAAATTTTTACCAGAAGTAGGCCTAATAGACCCCTAGCAGAAAACAAAATTTTGGAAGTGTGGGTGTAGTGGGTGAGGGTGGGGGAGGGTGAAAAGGAAAAAGTTCCGATTTTAATATCTCGACAACCTATTATGATATGGAGCTGAAACTTGGTATTTAGATAGAACTATATTAGTAGCATTTTGGAAAAATATAATTTTTTATAGGGGTAGTATGGTACGGGGGTGGGGGGTGTTTTTCCTATCTATAGAACGGCTTATGCTACAAAGTTGAAACTCGGTACGTTTATGTAAATCAACTAGAAAACTAATTTAGATAAAAAAAATTTTGAATATCCATTGGCGTTCGGAGGGGGGGGGGGCAAAAAAAATGATCAGTGAAAATGAAATGCATATATTTTCACGGTTTTCGTCATATCTATTAGGTCCTTCCAAATATTGAGTTCATTTTTATTCTACGGCTTCTTCATGTAAATACCTAGAAAGAATTTTTTAAAATTCGATCCCTAAGGGGGTGCAAAGGGGGTTGTAAACTTTTTCACAAATTCTACTATATCCCCACGTCTTATCAGATATCGAATATCTTTTTACTTTCACGTGCTTGCGTAATAATCGACTAAAACTTGTTTTTAACTTTTTTTCCTTTTTCAGCCCCTAAGAGGGTATAAACGGTTTGAACACGTTTTCACAAGTTCCGTCATTTCTTTTAGAAGTAATAAGAAATTGAATTGGTTCCTACTTTCTCGTACTGTCTTCATATTTATTTATTAACTCCTTTCATGATTTTTGGATATTCAACCCCCAAGTGGGTGTAAGGAGGTTGCATATCTGGTGATATATCGAATTCATTTTTTCTTCCTAAGGTTTCCTATATAAAAAAGCCAAAAAGTCAATTTCAGTATTTTAGATATTCAATCCTAATGGGTGTAAGGGGGTTGTATGCTTTTCAAAGTTTCGACATATTTCTTAGGTTCGATGAGATATTAGATCGCTTTTCATTTCCACAGACTTTTTATATAATCGCCTACAAACCCATTTCTCAATTTTTTTATATTCAACCCCCAAGGGTTTGTACATGGTTTCACAATTTTTGCCATTCCTTAGTTCTGATGAGATATAAAATTGATTATTACGGCCAACCAATTCACGATTTTTCGAATTTCCAGAACCAAGGAGGTGTGAAGGGTTTGCTTAAGTTTTCACAAATTTTTCAAAATCCGTTTTGTCTCATGAGATATCAAGTTACTTCTTATGAAATCGTCTAAAAACCTGTTTCACAATTTTTTCGAAATTCAAACCCCAAGTGGAAGTAATGGGTTTATATACGTTTCAACAATTCGTCATATCTCTTAAGTCTAATAAGGCAACAAATTCGATTTTACTTCCATGGGCTTTTAGTGTACATAATATACTGAAATTCGAATAGTATACGCGGACTTTTTCAATGTTTAATCGGCTAAAAATCTCTATTTTAAATATTTTTATATTAAGAACAAAAATAATTTTCCAAGAAATATAATAATCTCGAAGCAACTCATGATACACTCCGACTTTGACCGCTCCCGAACTTTGACCCGAAAAATAATAAAGTTTCGCCCAGACCATTGGCAGATTTTTTGTATATCCGACTGATATTTTCTCTAATGCAGAGTTTAATAGCATGGGTCTCAACCTAGAAGACAGTGGAAGTTATGTGTATGCTACATTAGAATTTATAGTTTGGGCGAACACTATAAACTCCTGCCCCTCCACCTTGATCTGTTTTGAATCTGTCCCAAAAATTTCAAAAAGGCAGGTTTTGGAGTGAGTTCTTTCGAAGCCCAGTTTTCCCTTTTAGGCAGGATTACTTTGAATGGCCTCGTGAAATTGAATTTCGGTGCTATTGAATCAGAAAAAGGTATCACAAGTATGGAATCCGTATTAAGCTACGTGGAAAGAGTTGGGCAAGCTATTTTCCGCTCTAACTCCCCCCTCTGAGCTCAAAAGTTTATATGTTCTGATCCTTGCTTCTTTCTGTATTTCTAAGTATAGAGTTGCTAGGTGTAGTGATATCATGTTCATATATTATTTTTTTGAATTCGAAACATTCCATTTGGACGAACTCTGATCGATATCTTAAGTAAAACCTCTCGTTTCGCATTTCACACAATAATATGCCTGATAGTGAGGTTGAATCGAAAGAGTCCGGTAAAAAGGCTGATTCACATGGTCGTTTGGGAATGGATGAAGAAATCAGTTCCGTAAAACTCCCAATTTTTTGGGATAAAGCTCCAGCAGCGTAGTTCATTGCAGCGGAGGCCCAGTTCAAGATTGAAAGGATTTGCAAGGATGACTCTAAGTATTCGTTCATTCTCGCGGCTCTTCCGTTCGAAGCGATCAACGCGATTATAGATATCCTTAATAACCCTCCGGCTGAAGACAAATTCGAGAGTTTGAAAGAGGCGCTCATCAGTCGTCATTCGCTGTCAGAGCAGAAACGCCTCGAGGAACTTCTGTCCACGGAAGATCTCGGGGATCGCAAACCGTCTGACCTTTACCGCCACATGATCTCGGTCGCGGCAAATATTTCGACGATGCGCGACGACCTTATTCAGTCCCTATGGGAGCGCAAACTACTCCCCACAATCACTATCCCCTTAACAGTAGCTGGAGATCAACAAATTGATCGAAACCTGGAACTGGCGGACAAAATTTGGGAGGTAACGAAAAATCCGTCCATTTCTGCTTTCGCCACCAAGGCGGAAAATAGTGAAATAGCAGGTTTGAAGGCGGAAATTGAGAAAATAAACAAAACTTTAAAAAAAACTCTTAGCGCGAGGTCGTAGTAAATCACCTCACGCTCGTTCACATCAAAAGGACTCGCAGCACAAAACCCCAGTCAGCGAAAAAACTGAGTACTGCTGGTATCATGCTCGCTTCGCCAATAAGGCAACAAAATGCATCAGTCTTTGGAATTTTTCGCAACAGTCGTCGACAAACTAGATAAGCCGATTGTTGCAGCGACAAACAGTTGGTTTCAACAAAAACCCACCTGTCGCTTATTTGTCAAATGCTCAAATACTAAGTTTCATTTCTTGATAGACACTGGAGCAGAGGTTTCTGTACTACCAATGTCCCATTATCTAAATTATTGCACCCGAAACTCGGAATACAATCTCTCAGCGGCTAATGGCACGCCCATTAAAACTTACGGCACTAAGCTACTAAATCTGAACCTAGGTTTGCGGCGTTCGTTCGCATATCCGTTCATTCTCGCAGCAGTAACTCGACCAATAATTGGCGCAGATTTCTTGAATAAGTTTTCCTTGCTTGTCGACATTAAACATAAAAAATTGGTGGACATTTCGACCACTCTTTCGGTAAGCGGCCTTACTCGTATGTCATACATCACATTACCTTGCATTTTCGCTTTCAAAGACGACTTTAGCACACTTATTCGGAAGTATCCCAGCTTAACAGAAGCACCGGATTACTCTATGAAACCGAAACACACCTTAGTACACCACATCGTGACGTCTGGACACTTACCTGTTTCTCGCCCAAGACGACTCGAACAGCCCAGATATAAAATAGCACGGGAGGAGTTCGAACAAATGCGACGCATGGGAATTTGTAGACCCTCATCTTCGTCTGCATCATCACCCTTACACATGGTACCCAAGAAGGATCCAAACGATTGGCGTTCTTGTGGGGATTACCGCCGGCTCAATGCCATAACAGTACCAGATCGGTACCCCATACCACATTTGCAAAGTTTCTCTCTTCAACTTCGTGGTTGCACGGTCTTCTCTAAGATTGATTTGGTCAGAGCTTACCACCACATTCCCATAGCTGAGGAAGACATTTACAAAGCAGCACCCCCTTTGGATTATTTGAATTCTTGCGAATGCCTTTCGGACTGCGCAATGCGGCTTAGACTTTCCAACGCTTCATGCACGACTTCATATGGACTTCATATTCGTTTATGTGGATGATATTCTGGTCGGCAGCAAAAATCAGTCGGAACATATGCAGCATTTAGATACGTTGTTCCAGAGATTGGTGGAGTTCGATATTAAAATAAGCCCCTCAAAGTGCGCATTCGGAGAAGACAAAATAAACTTTTTAAGTCACAAGGTGAGTAGTGATGGTATTCTTCCATCGGAAGATCGAATCAACGTCATAAGCACTTTTAAGACTCCCACTTCCATCAAGCAAATTCAACGTTTTAATGGGGTGGTCAATTATTACCACCGATTCGTTCCGAATTTGGCCAAGTTGCTGGCACCCCTTTACGAACACTTAAAAAGACTGAACGCTAAAGAAGACAGACAAATTTTCTTGGCCAGAAGAGTGTGAACAAGCATTCAACGACATTAAGGCAGTTCTGGCTCAGGCGACTCTTTTAGTTCATCCTGCTGAAAATGCAAGGCTTAAGCCCCGAACACAATGCTCCCGTTCCGTTCCGTTCCGTTGAGCTGTCAAAGTAGACCTTATGGGCTGACCATGTAAATGCACACAACGGTCGTAACGGAACGGATCGGAAAAGTTGACCAAAATTCAACTTTTACGGATCACATAACCTCACTTGTCGTGACGGAACGGAACGGAACGGCAGCATTGTGTTTGGGGCTTTAGACTCACAGTCGATGCATCCAACACGGCAGTAGGTTCGGTGCTGGAGCAAGCAAACAAGCCTTCCACTCAAAAAAACTTTCTCCTGCCGAAGCTAAATACTCTGCTTTTGATAGGGAGTTATTGGCAATTTACGCCTCAATCAAGCACTTTCGGAATTTTTTGGAGGGACGCCATTAACCAATGCCTTGTTCACCAAAACAGAGCGTAGTCCCAGACAGGCAAGGCACTTGGATTATATCGCGCAATATACTAATGACATTCAACACATTAAAGGGCGTGATAATGTCGTTGCCGATTGCCTCTCACGCATATCAGACGATGCTCTATCAACGATTAGTCGTTCTGCTCTCACTTTAAACAATCTGCTAAGTTCTCAAGACACAGACGATGAACTAAAAGCATTGGAAGCGTCTGACAAACGCAAAAATTCCAAATTCAAGCTAGAACAACGTTCGTTTCCAACGCTGAACAGTCCACTGTGGTGTGAAATAGGCACTGCCAACGTTCGTCCATATGTCTCTCTAGTTCTGCGGAAAGTGGTTTTTGGCAGCCTGCATTCGCTGGCCCATCCGGGTATCAGAGGTTCTCGGAAGGTCATCTCAGATAGATATTTCTGGCCAAGCATGAATTCAGACATAAAATTATGGACACAAACGTGCATACCCTGTCAGCGCAGCAAAGTTACAAGGCATACAAAAACTCCACTTCAAAACTTTGAAATGCCTACCAATCGATTCGAGCATATCCATATGGATATTGTCGGTCCACTACCAATCTCCAATGGCTTCTCATATATCCTCACGTTAATCGATCGTTTCACACGCTGGCCTGAAGCCTATCCGACCAAAGATATCTCAGCTGGAACAGTGGCCAAAACATTCATAAGCGAATTCATGAGCCGTTTTGGGGTTCCATCGCGAATCACCACTGATAGAGGATCGCAGTTTGAGTCGAAATTAGTATCTGAAATGAACAAGATAATCGGGACTTAACGAATCCGTACAACTGCCTATCACCCACAGGCAAACGGTATGGTAGAAAGATTCCATCGGCAACTTAAAGCTGTCTTGAAATGCCGCAATGGAGTGATAATTTACCGATCATCTTACTCGGCATACGCGCAGCATTCAAAGTAGACCTCAACTGTTCACCTGCAGAATTGGTGTACGGAAAAACGCTGAGGCTACCTGGAGAATTTGTTTCAGACTCTAGCTCTTCTAACATCGATGATCCCTTACCATTCATATCTCAATTTCGCGAGAGGATGAGCAGGCTCAAACCATGCGATACGCGAAACCACAATTCGACTTCCTCCGTTCCAAAAGCTCTGGAAGATTGTAAACAAGTATTCGTTAGGGTCGAGGGAAGGGCCTTTCGAGGTAATACGAAAGCTGAGAAAAATGTTTGTATTACGCATGAACGGCAAGGACGTTTCCGTTTCCACCGATCGCGTGAAACCGGCTTTTGTGCTAGAATCGAACGAAGGAAGCACAGAGAAAAGAGAAGTACGTTTCACTTTAGTCGCGTAATCTTCGTATCACATATTTTCAATTTTTCTTTTGGTTTTTTTTTTTCCATTTATTTTGTATACATTCTTATTTTTTTAAATGCGTTTTTATTTTTATTTTTATAGTTTTTTTTTTTTTGCATAATGTTGTTTTCATTTCTTATTTTTAAAAAAAATGGTAATCAATCAATCACGTCTCCGACTGAAGGGAGGGTGATGTAGTGATATCATGTTCATATATTATTTTTTTGAATTCGGAACATTCCAGTTGGACGAACCCTGATCGCAACTAGGGCAATACTTTTTGTAAATTGCACTATAGCGAATTTAAGTGTAATCGTATATTACTTGTAAATAAATAGTTAGTTTAAACTCGACCGCTGCCCAGCGTGGACTCTTTATTTTAATCCACCAAATTGCAACCTTTCAGTCGACCAGTTAGGACCGTTGAGTACAACCACTGGCCTGAGCAATATCGTGGCTAATACACTTGGTAGTGTGCCAGGTATAAGGTATACGATACACACGAGGGACTCCTATTGTGAGCTGTGGCTGTGAGCCCCCACAATAGGTTAAGAAGCACCTCTAAAACAGCTGTAGGAGTGGTGCACATCACCCCATTGATACGCAGATATGCCAGTCTTTGTAATTTTGTCAGATTGAGCTGAACAGTTTTCTGCTTTGTTTTCTTCCACCAGACGAATGCCACGTAAGTTATAATGGGCCTAGCAACGACGGTATACATCCAGTAGGTTAGTTTTGGATTTAGTCCCCAGTTTTTGCCGATAAGGCTCCTGCAAGTCCAGAAAGAGACTCTGGCCTTTCAAGAAATTTTTCAAAATGAGGATTCAAAGTGAGTTTTGCATACAGGATGATTACCAGAAATTTCAGCTCGCTAGAGATTCTCCGAAAAGAGTAGGCCTCCTTTTGGTGAATGCAACAATTGTGCTTTTCATTGGGTTGACACTCAAACCTGCTTTAGTACACCAGGTTGTTACCTGTTTTAAGGCACTTTGAACTAGCTACGTGACAGTTTCTTCAAACTTGCCTCTAATGAGTATGACAAGGTCTTCAGCGTAACTCTGTACCGTCGTAATTCCGGATCTTGTTAGATCTTGAAGAAGATCATCCATTACTAAACACCAGCGTATCGGTGATAATACCCAGTCCTGTTGACAGCCTTTCGCAGCTGTGACTGTTACTGTTGAGTCAGCAAGTGTCGAAATTATTTTTCTGCATTCTAGCATGGCTTTAATCCAACTGTAGGTTTTGGATCAATGTCACGCTTTTATGAAGCATAGTAGATACTTTTGTAGGCAGTGTTATCGGAAGCCCCATTGAAATCTAAGGGTTATCGTTAAGTTATTGAAAGCCCCTTCGATATCTAGGAAGCAACCCACAACAAATTTCTTGTTCGTTATCGATTTCTCGATTTTTGTGATCAGGTTTTGCAAGGCGTGGGTTGTAGATTTCCCTAGTTGATATTGATGTGGTCAACGCACGCTCGTGGTCTTATCCAGCGAGCAGCGCCTGTTTCCTAAAATAAGAATGTAGAATTTTCACTCATGGCACCTGTGGATGCCGATGTGTGGAGATTTTCCTGGCTAGAACTATGGCACCTATGGATGCCGCATTATGACTAGCCAGGTTTGCTTTTGTAACACCTGAAAGGTAAAAATGGTTAGGCTGCAAAGAAATTACCTTTGAAAAAATAAAATACTGAGTATAATTTTGATACTGTTGACTATATTCGCTGTTGAAAAAAAATACTAAGCCTTAAGCCTGGTAGTCTGGGTGGCTTAGTGGCTAGAGCACTTGTCTTCGGCGCACCTGGTACCAGGTTCGAATCTGCTTGGCAACAAGTTAGGTTAGGTTAGGTTATAGTGGCAGCCATCCAAACTATGGATCGACTCACTTAGACCATTCGGTTGGTCCATTGTGATACCACACCTGTGACACCTTAATGAAGTCCCATATAGGGAGATTTCGTAGCATTGCTACAGGGGAAAGCTAGTCGAACCAGCCACAGATGCGAATGAACTTGGCTAGTTCATCAATTCGTGCTCCGGCCATGTCCCCGAGTCTGGAGAAGAAGTAGCAGCCCATGGCTCTGAACCTACAGCTGGCTAGCTGGGGACACTCACAAAGTAGATGCCTAACGCTCTCTTCTTCTTCTTCACTTCTGCAGCTTCTGCAGTAGTCATTATATTGAACGCCTAAGCGTTGTGCATGTCTGCCAAAGAGGCAGTGCCCTGTTATGACTGCCATAATGTTACGGGTCTCTATACGACTTCTTTTCAGAAGATCGGCAGTCCTTCTAGGATGTATTACTGACCATAGCTGCCTGGAGGTTTCACACGTAGTTAGGTTAAACCATCTGCCATTGGTCAACTCCATTGCCTTCGTGTCAAGATTACTCTTGACGTAATTAAGCGGTACTTTTACCGCTTGGGTTGCATGTATAGCAGCCATTTCAGATCCCGGAACCCAGCACAGGAAAACCTTATGAGCTGCGCCCAATGTTTTCAGACGCTCCCTACACTCCCTCACTAGCTTTGACTTGACTAGGTTGGAGCTTAGAGCTTTCATTGCTGCTTGGCTGTCTATGTAAATTTTTATACACGACTCTTCGGGAAAATTTGTTGCGGAATTTAGTATGTCCACTGCACTGCTTACGGCAAAAACCTCAGCTTGAAAAATACTGCAGTAGTCCGGCAGACGAAAGGATACTTGAATGTTCATGTCTGCTGAGAAGATCCCTGCTCCGTTCCAGTATCCATTTTTGACCCATCCGTGAATATGGCAACTTCAGATTCCCTTATCACTTTTTGATTATCCCAGTCCCCCCTAGTAGGGAAAAGGGTATGGAATCCTGTATCGAAGCTTAAAAACGGAGTTATATAGTCGGTGAGTTCACTAAGCCCACAATCTGGAAATAATGAAAGAATTTTGCTATACCCATAATCCGCAGATTTCCAGCAGCCACCAGACTCTTTTAGTCTCAGGGCGCTCTTGGCAGCAGCATTCTTGATTTGAATATCTAATGGCAGCAGAAGCAGCATAATCTCCATTGCAGCTGTTGGCGTTGATTTCAAAGCGCCCGTGATGCCTAAGCAAGCCGCTCTCTGCACTTTCGTTAGACTATTCTTGTGCACGCTTTTGTCCAGGGCTGTCCACCATACCAGGCCACCATAAAGAAGAATGGGCCTTACGATAGAGATGTACATCCAGTGAACCATTGCGGGCTTTATTCCCCATTTCTTGCCAAAGGCCTTCTTGCAAGTATAGAAGGCAATTGTTGCTTTCTTGATGCGCTCATCAAGGTTTTTCTTCCAGTTAAGCTTAGCGTCAAGAATAATTCCCAGGTACTTAGCTTCAGTTTTAAGCTCCAGAATGGTATTACCTATTTTTGGAATTGTAAATGGGGGTATTGCTCTCCTTCGAGTGAAAAGAACCAGTTCAGTTTTTGTGGGGTTAACCCCCAAACCACAACTTGCCGCCCATTTGTACAATTTCCGTAGTGCTCCCTGCACTAGTTCAGCTATCGTGGGTAGAAATTTGCCAGATACCAGTATAACTAGGTCATCAGCGTACACTACCACTTTGATCCCGTCCCTCTCGAGCTGGGATAAAATACGATCGACGACTAATACCCAAAGTAGAGGTGATAGAACTCCCCCCTGCGGGGTACCTCTGGACACAGTTCCAGATATTTCATTCTCACCAATGGATGCATGTATCATTCTACTTTCAAGCATGCCGTCGATCCAGTTGGTAATGCCCAGGTCAGCCCCTGCATTCAGCAGAACTTTCCGAATGGCATCCCTCTCAACGTTATTAAAGGCTCCTTCAACATCTAGAAAGACACCCATTGTGTATTCTTTATTATGCAGCGTACTCTCTATGGTATTGGCAAGAAGTAATTTTCGAGAATGGAATTGGGTGCCGAACTAGCAGTTCACTTAGCTGTAAATGAGTACCTGAGTTAAAAATCGGGGTAATAATCACGGACGAACGTGTGGCTGACCACTTCACCTCCTAGTGTTCAGTTGGCCTAGTAATGAAGTAACTCTAGCATTACTTCAAGGCCTAGGCCAATTTGGGCTGTTGTGCCATTGATTATTATAATTGTTAACTTAAAATAACTTATATACTAAATTTACGTTAACTAAAGTAATAATAATAAGGCCAGTCGTTCAAATCATAACCTGGCAGGCATAAATAGTTGCTAGTAAGCAATCGGCAGTTTTGGCGACCCCCAAATAGTGCAACTCATTTGTGGGTCGAAACGATTGCACAATTTTTGTAGTACAACGTGCGCAAAACAAACAGCAACCCGACCATTCCCGGTACCTTGGACCGTAGCATATTTTGCGCCATGATACTATAAAGCAAAGCAGACGGAATTCATCGTCGTGCTTTACTTGCAATTTGAGTATCATGACGTCGAAAATACAAATACCACGGGCCAGGTCGAGTATTGGATTTCCCTGGTATGATCTAGTCCCTACTTTACTTATGTCGCAGAAAAATGCCAATTGAGTCATGACCGAACGACTGGAACGACTTATTAGTTAGTACGAGGTACAACATCCCTCCCTCTCCGGGAAAAAATGACCATGTGTTACAAGTTTATAGTTATTATATACCTATTTGCTAGTTGAAATTAATTTACAAAATTTTGTTAGATGAAGGAAAAATTTAAAACAATGTAAAAATCTGCCAATGGTCTGGGCGAAACTTTATTATTTTTCGGGTCAAAGTTCGGGAGCGGTCAAAGTCGGAGTGTATCATGAGTTGCTTCGAGATTATTAGATTTATTGGAAAATTAATTTTGTTCTTAAAATACAAATATTTAAAATAGAGATTTTTAGCCGATTAAACATTGAAAAAGTCCGTGTAGACTATTCGAATTTCGGTATATTATATACACTAAAAGCCCATAGATGCAAAAACGAATTTGTTGCCTTATCAGAATTTAGAGATATGACGAATTGTTAAAACGTATACAAACCCATTACTTCCACTTGGGGTTTGAATTTCGAAAAAATTGTGAAACAGGTTTTTAGACGATTTCATAAGAAGCAACTTGATATCTCATGAGACAAGATTTGTGAAAACGTAAGCAAATCCATCACACCTCCTTGGTTCTGGAAATTCGAAAAATCGTGAATTTTATATCTCATCAGAACTAAGGGATGGCAAAAATTGTGAAAACATATACAAACCCTTGGGGGTTGAATATCGAAAAATTGAGAAATGGGTTTGTAGGCGATTATATAAAAAGTCTGTGGAAATGAAAAGCGATCTAATATCTCATCGAACCTAAGAAATATGTCGAAGCTTTGAAAAGCATACAACCCCCTTACACCCATTAGGATTGAATATCTAAAATACTAAAATTGACTTTTCACTTTTTTATATAGGAAACCTTAGGAAGTAAATATGAATTCGATATATCATCAGATATGCAACCTCCTTACACCCACTTGGGGGTTGAATATCCAAAAATCCTGAAAGGAGTTAATAAATAAATATGAAGACAGCACGAGAAAGTAGGAACCAATTCAATTTCTTATCACGTGTTCAACCCGTTTATACCCTCTTAGGGGCTGAAAGGGAAAAAACTTAAAAACGAGTTTTAGGCGATTATTACGCAAGCACGTGAAAGTGAAAAGATATTCGAAATCTGATAAGACCTGGGGATATAGTAGAATTCGTGAAAAAGTTTACAACCCCCTTTGCACCCCCTTAGGGGTCGAATTTAAAAAAATCCTGAAAACACTTTCTAGGTATTTATATGAAGAAGCCGTAGAATAAAAATGAATTCAATATTTGGGAATATCTAATAGATATGACGAAAACCGTGAAGATATATGCATTCCATTTTCACTGAAAATTTTGTTTGCCCCCCTCCGAACGCCAATTAATATTTGAAATTTTTTATTTATTTTTTTATTTATAATTAGTTTTCTAGTTGATTTACATAAACATACCGAGTTTGAACTTTGTAGCATAAGCTGTTCTATATACAGGGTGTTTGGCACTCCGTGTGCCACCTTGTAAGGGGTTATTCCTTGATATATTTGGAGAAAAAAATGGTTCTACAGGGTGGGTCAATTTTCAATATTAGTGGAGATACAGGGTGGTTAAGAAAAGTGTTTTTGACCGGTACCCTCACTCACTTAAAATGTTAAATCTTGAAAACGAATAATCACAAGGCAAAGTGTTATAACTCATTTTTTAGGCAATCGAATTACCTTTCATTTGATGTAACAGTCTAAATTGTAACTGCACCCAATCTTGAGATATTTACTCGAAAACACAGATTTTTGCTACGTCAACCCTAAAAATTCAGTGATCAATGTAGTTTTTCTCAGAAAACCCCATTATAAAAATGTCATTTTAATTTTATTTTGTTATGAGCCGTATTATTACCTACAAAAGCTGCATACATATGTATGAGTTACGATTAACATTTTGGAAGTAACAGGTAAAAATACATATCGCATAAAAATTAAATATTTAAAAGGCAGTGCCTTATGGCACTTGGACCTCGTCCAAGAATCTGTTTAATTTGTCGGTAGTACTGAAGTATTTTAATTGCACATTTATTACTATTTAAAGTATGAAGGAAAAAAATGAAATGTAAGTGAGTTTCAACATAATTGATGCATTTACCTGGACGTGGTAGGTACTACTGGATGCGGTACTATGCCTTTTTTAATAGGGTGTCTTACAAAATAAAAAGCCTATAAAAGCAAAACTACCTTCATATTTTTCTCAGTTTTAGTTACGTTGCTAAGAGAAGAAGGTGTCAGTAGAATTTAAAAAATTATTTCAAAATGCCTGAGTACTCCAATGAAGAGTATGCTGACATGATGTTAATTTATGGAGACTGTGACCAAAATGCACGAGCCGCGCGAAGGCTTTACCACCAGAGACATCCTCATCGACGGACACCTAGCAGGAGAGTATTTCAAGACGTTTACAGGAGAATTAGGGAAACTGGCAGCGTTAGAACAAGGAGAGTAAATGCAAATCCTGCGCCTATAATCGCTGTTCAGATTGATGAAATAATACTGCAAGCAGTGCAAAATGATCCATCGATCAGTATCCGACGCTTGGCATTGCAGTTTAACATATCTACTTGGAAGGTTTGGAAAAGTATTTTAAAAGTAGAACGCTTCCATCCCTACCATCACACACCAGTACAGGAGCTGCTACCCATTGATTTTCCCAAACGGATGGAGTTTTGCAATTGGCTCCTTGAACGACAAATAGATGACGACAATTTTTTCAACAATATTCTGTGGACGGATGAGTCCCAATTTACCAGAGACGGTATGACAAACTTCCACAACCTACATACGTGGGCTGAGAGCAATCCGCACACAAGAAGAGCGGCATCATTTCAGCACAGATTCAGCGTCAATTTATGGGCAGGTGTGATTGGTGACGATTTACTTGGACTTGGACTGATATTCCACTGGTTCGTTTGGCTTCCATGTTTTGCCAACACGATGGTGCTCCTACTCATTACGGCCGACAGATCACAGATTGGTTAAATTCCAATTATAGCAATCGCTGGATCGGTAGAAATGGACCGATACATTGGCCTGCAAGATCTCCTGATCTTACTATTATGGATTTCTTTGTATGGGGACGGATGAAAGACCTTGTCTACGCAACGCCAGTAGAAACATTAGAAGATCTAAATATCAGGATCGATGCGGCAGCAATAGAAGTAAGGCAGCAGTTGAGGAATATGAATACCAAGAGAACACTCGCCAAACGAGCTTTAGCGTGCATTCAAAATGAAGGTGGCCATTTTGAACATTTATTATAAAAAAAATATTTGAAATAAAAACCATTATTAAATTCTTTCAATTCAAGTAAGTAGCGTAGATCAACATGCACATGCACTGATTTTTTAAATATTGAATTATTATGCGATATGTAATTTTACCTATTACTTCCAAAATGTTAATCGCAACTCATACATATGTATGCAGCTTTTGTAGGTAATAATACGGCTCATAAAAAAATAAAATTAAAATTACATTTTTATAATGGGGTTTTCTGAGAAAAACTACATTGATCACTGAATTTTTAGGGTTGACGTAGCAAAAATCTGTGTTTTCGAGTAAATATCTCAAGATTGGGTGCAGTTACAATTTAGACTGTTATATCAAATGAAAGGTAATTCGATTGCCTAAAAAACGAGTTATAACACTTTGCCTTGTGATTATTCGTTTTCAAGATATAACGTTTTAAGTGAGTAAGGGTACCGGTCAAAAACACTTTTCTTAACCACCCTGTATCTCCACTAATATTGAAAATTGACCACCCTGTAGAACAATTTTTTTCTCCAAATATATCAAGGAATAACCCCTTACAAGGTGGCACACGGAGTGCCAAACACCCTGTATAGGAAAAACAACCCCCACCCCCGTACCATACTGCCCCTATAAAAAATTATATTTTTCCAACATGCTACTTGTTGAAGACAAATAAATTTCACGATATTGAAGACAAATAAATTTCTGAGCACGGCGATGTTCTTAAATTCAGTTTTATTAATTCGCCAGTTTCGATACAAAAGAAAAGAAACTATAATGTACTAAAAATTTCGTTGATTGTCCCCTTATTTTTAATTATAATCTATTATTAACAAGTTTTGGAATTATTTTTATAAATATAATATCTTGGCTGAATTTCTCCGCAGCCTCCACCAAGTCACGTTACAGGCAAGAAAGAAAAAAGTAGTAGCAATAGAAAGAAAAAATAAAAAAGAAAGAATTACAGGTAAAAATAGCGCGGGCGTAGCATTTACCTCTAGTGACTACTCTGCCCTCTATACGTTCGTGCCAACACTCTCCCCCTCAGTATGTTGGTCGTAGACCATCGTACCAGAATCCTCATTACCAGTACGATCATCTTTCCTAACATCAAGGACGGCTAATTTCACTACCGGACGAGTTAGGACTGTGCTGGCAGTTTGAACTGTAGCTTGTCGCACTTGTCCTGATCTACTTGCAAGTACCTCAATCACAATACCCTTTCTCCACGTATTTCTTGGCTCTTTCTCATCGACAATAATAACAACGTCACCCGTTTGCAAGGGTTTTACTGGTTCGAACCATTTTGTCCGTCTGGTTAGATCCGGTAAGTACTCACGTACCCAGCGCTTCCAGAATGCGTCAGTTAATTGTTGCGATATCTTCCAGTTTTTTCTTAAGACTACGGGACTAGCAGTAAAGTCGCCTGGAGGTTTTAGACCATTTGAGCTCCCTAATAAGAAGTGGTTGGGTGTTAGAGCTTCTTTGTCAGAGGTTTCAATTGGGACGTAAGTAAGTGGTCGTGAGTTCACAACGTTTTCCACTTCCATTAGCATGGATCTAAGAAGTTCGTCGTTGGGGTTTCGAACGGGCATTATTTGCTTGAGCGTTTTCTTTACTGAGCGGATTAAATGCTCCCAACTCCCTCCCATATGGGGTGCAGCCGGTGGGTTAAAGATCCACTTGAAGGACGTACCTGGAAGGGTTTCATCCTGTATACGACGTGAATTAATGTTCAAAAGGCACTGACGCAACTCTTCATCAGCACCACGGAAATTGGTCCCATTATCACTATAGAGTTCCTTTGGGGCACCCCTTCTAGCAGCAAAATTTCTAATTGCAAGAATACAGGAGTCAGTAGTTAGACTGTATGCTATTTCCAAATGAATTGCCCTCACTGTGAGGCAAGTAAATAGCACACACCATCTTTTTTCTAGGTGCTTTCCCACAGTTACGTTTATTGGGCCGAAGTAGTCTGCCCCAACGTACGTAAAGGGACGTGTAAAGGAGCTTAGGCGGGCGTACGGTAAGTCCGCCATTTGTGGAGGTAAAGGAGTAGCTCGCTGGTTTTTACAAATTTGGCAAGACTTTATAATCTTCTTCAACTGGGTGCGAAGTGCCGGTATATCATATTTCTGCCTCAACTCATTGACTACCGTTTCATTATTATGATGGTGGTATCTTTTGTGGTAATGTTGAATTACCAGGTGTGTAACTGCGTGATTCTTAGGAAGAAGTATAGGGCGCTTAGTATCATGTGCGATGTCAATGGCTGCATCAATGCGACCTTTCACCCTTAGGATCTTGTGATTATCATCCATGTAGGGTGATCGGCTGTATATCGGGCTAGATTTTTCAATCATAGCTTGATTGTCAGGTGTGCACTCTTGGTTTCGTCGCAATATACGGTACTCGTTAGAGTAAGAATTAAGTTGTGCCAGTTGATAAAGCTTATTCTCCGCAATCTCACATTCATTAGGGTCTATTGCTTCTATTTTGCGTTTAGAATTGCGGTTAGTGTTGTGAATAAATCTTAACACATACGACATCGTGCGAAGTAGACGAAGCCAATTTGAGAACCGTTCAAATTCGATAAGATCTCGCGTAGAGTTCTCTTTATGGAATGCATGGGTTTTTGTGTCTTCCTCTCCCTCATAGATAGGCTTGACTTCTTCTGTTGGCCAGTCAGATTTTGGTTTCGATAAAAATGGGGGACCTTTGAACCACCGACTAGATAAGTCCAGCTTTGTGTTACTTTCAGTCCACCTGGTTGCGTCATCAGCAATATTATCATTAGTTGGTACCCATCTCCATTCATTACTGGTAGTAGTCTCGAGTATTTCGCTAATCCGAAATGCGACAAACTGTCGATACTTAAGAGGGTCTGATCTTAGCCAACTTAGGACCGTTCTTGAATCCGACCATAGAGAGAGAGTTTTGATTTTTATTGAATGACCTTGGATAATATCGGTAGCTAGTCTTGCCCCAAGAACTGCGGCTTGTAGTTCCAGTCGAGGGATAGAGATTACCTTATTAGGGGCAATTTTTGTTTTTGCTGCGATTAATGAACATTCAATATCCGAATTCCTTTCAATTCCAAGATAGGCAGCTGCAGCGTAGGCGTGTGCGCTAGCATCTACAAATATATGTAGTTGAAAACTTTCGTCATCGATAGGCTTTACGCGAAAGTAGCACCTTGGAATTCTAAGTTCTTCTACTCTTGAGAAAGACTGAATCCATGTCAACCATTTGCAATTAAGTTTTTCAGTAAGTAGATCATCCCACTCCAGATTCGATCGCCAGATATCTTTGAGCAGTATTTTACCGCATATTACAAATGTGGACAAAAGTCCCAAAGGGTCGAAGATAGAAGCGTCCTTAGAACCTCTCGCTTTGTTGGACATCGTTTTCCAGAGGTAATTTCGTTATTTATTCTGTTAAACGCAAATGAATATTGAAAGCTGTCTGTGACCGTAGACCACCACATTCCAAGGACTTTGTCTGTGCAAAGTTCTAGTTGGTTGTTTATATTTTTTGGATTTTGTACGGTCTTTTCACCTAAGGCTTCTAAAACTTCCGGGCGATTAGAGACCCAGTTCCTAATTTCAAAGCCAGCCTTACTGTGAATATATCTCACGTCTTTTGCAATATCAATGGCTTCTTGTACTGTATCTACGCTGCATAGTAGGTCGTCAACATAGTGGTTATTAAGAATAGCCTGGGAAGCTTTCGGATATTGATCAGCATAACGCTCAGCATTCAAGTTTTTTACAAATTGCGCAGAGCTCGGTGAACAGGTAGCACCAAACGTCATCACTAGCATGATGTAGACGTCTGGCTGTTGCTGACTCGGTTCGTCTCTCCACAAGAATCTTTGTGCTTCTCGGATCGACACTTGGTGGAACATTTCGCGTATATCGCCAGTTATGGCAATAGGTTTTTCCCTGAACTTGTAGAGAACATGTAATAATGGCGTAAGCTGGTCTGGTCCCTTTAGTAGTACAGAATTCAAGGATGTTCCGTTGATCTTTGCTGCGGCATCCCAAACTATTCTCTTCTTCTCGGGTTTGTTTGGGTTAGTTACTATGAATATCGGTAAGTACCATACACGAGGATGTAGTTCTTTTAGTTCCTTCGCTGTTAATTTGCGGATATACCCCTTTTTTTCATGGTCCTTAATGATACCACGAATACATTTATTTGATACTGGGCTTTTCGCCATCTGTTTCTCGAGACAGATTAGTCGGCGATATGCCATCGAATAGCTATCAGGTAGGGTTATATTATCATGTTTCCACAGCAGTCCTGTTTCGTATCGATTATCTTTCTTACAAGTAGTTGATTTCATAATATCAAGGGACCGCTTGTTTTCCTTTGATTCAGGAAGGCACTCTGGAATCTTAACCGCGAGGCTTTCCACCGAATAAAAACTTTTGACGAGTGCGTTTAGTTCGTCGGACTGACAGTCACAGATGTGAAAGCTATGATGAACGTAGCTACCGTTGCAGTTTCGATCTAGAGACTCTACACCTGCGTTACAATGGCCATGTATAGCCCATCCCAGACGAGTTTTTGTGGCCACGGGCTGCTTAGATTTGCCTTCTCTCACTTCAAGTGGTAGGGCTATTTTCCCATTGTCTATGCCTATCAGCACCCGTGGTATGGCATTACTATATGGTTGAATTGGAATATCTTTCAGATATGCATATTTTGTTCGGAGATCGGATAATGGTACAGATTGGGTAGGCAGACTAAGTTTCTGTACCGTTCGTACGTCATTCATTTTGTATTTAGCTGCATCTTGGTGAACACCAGATACATATAATGAAACCCTCTGCGAGTTTGGCTCAAGGCGTACAGTGTCCGCTGTCCATCGCAAGCATAGGTTTTGCTTCGTACCTGTAAGGCCCAATTCCTGGACCAAGTCATCTTCTATAAGAGTAAGTGATGATCCTTCGTCAAGAAAGGCGTACTAGTTTCCATTGACACCTTTGCCATACAAAACTATAGGTATCACTCGAAAAAGAATTTTGTGTTCGGGTTGTCGATGCGTATTACAGTTTGACTGCGCAGTAGTTTCGCTGTTGTCGCTTCCCTCCCTGTTCGTCTGAACAACCCTATTACTATAGTTGTTATGCAATAGAGGGTGATGTCTAAATTGACAGCCATTTTTGCCACAAACGTTGTTAATTTTGCATCGCGAATAGCCATGATGTGTTAGACACGTTCGGCATAATTTATTTTGCTTAATAACTTGCCATTTTTCGTAATGATTAAAACTTTTAAACTTGAAGCAGTCTGCAAGTTTATGATTATTTTTGTTACAAATGACACAATTTGTTGGGATGTCTTTAGCATCACCTTTTGGTTTGGAAGAATTACCTCCGGCGTCCGAAGAGTTCTCCGCGTGTGCGTATAAATGATTACGCTCATTGGAATTGCGTTTATCGGATTTATTTTCCTGACGACCGGTATCAATTGTGGGTAATGTCACTTCACTCGCGGCTTGCGCTAGTTGAAACAACCAGTTACCGAGGGTAGCAAGGTTTACATCGGGTATACTTTGCTTATAAAAAGACCAAGACAACTTAAGTTGCGCGGGTAGTTTGTCTATAAGCTCCTGAAGGAGATACGGATTGCACAGATGTGCTACGAGACCAGATGCTTCAATTGTGGCAACTAAATTTTGAACTGCCAGTGCGAAGTCGATCACTGTTTGTAGGCGTTCTAATTTCGGCGGGTTTTGGCTCTTTATTGATTGAAGTAGCGAATTGATAATTACCTCTGGTCTTCCAAACATAAGTCTCAGAGTCTGAATCACACCCGGAACACCGTGAGGTACTAGTAATCGAGACCGCACTGTTTCTAGAGCCTTCCCCTTAAGACACTTTTGAAGCCGGATTAGATTTTCATGGTCCGTAGCCACATTCACGAGTTGTGCCTTCGAACGCACTAATGAAAATTGGCCAATCATGGGGATCACCACTAAATGTGGGTAAGTCCCTTGGCATGGCATGCCTTGCGGCCACTTGATTTGCACCTAACACGGATTGGGTTTGATAGAATCGGCTAGAAGTTGGGTTAGGGTTGGCACGATCGGATATTGTACCAGGCAAATTAATGGTACCATTAAACGTATTAAACACTGACCGCGGTGGAACCGAACGAGCACCGGTCTGAGAAATTGCACTGAATACTGTAGGGAAGGTTGCATGTGAGAATAACAAATCATTAGCAGCTATACCTGATACTGTTTTAGGTTGAAGGTTGATGTTCTCTGCGGCATTTTGTAGTTGATGCGCTGGGATCGGACGATTGTATGACGAAACCGTACCTGTATTTGGGCCAGTCCAGGCATTGTACGTTTGAGGAATTTGGTTGAAGAATGTTGAACTCACAGGTACAACACTCGCAGCCGATGAGATGAGCGGCGGGTTTGAGACCGATTATATTTGCAATGGATTAACCGTGTTTGTTTCGCTGTTATAGCAGCTGAGCGCTGATACTTGCGGTGGTGCAGTCTGATACGTAATTCTTGCTGTCGATTCGGTCGGCTTTGTAGAAGAAGTACCAGCTGATTGAAGCCACTGTTTAACAGGGCCTTCGATGTCCGTAGTACTGGCTTTGTGCGGTATAGGATCGTCGTCATCTGAATGTATATCTTCGAGTATTATCTCGTATTTACGGTCGATATATGATTTCTCCAACTGACGTTGCTCCTCCAACTTTAAGAGTTCTAGACGCTTCCTTCTCTGAGAGGAGGCCCTTGAGGATACGCTGGATCGATCGTCGAATGTAGGTTGTGGTGAAAGACATTTCATGCATATGAAGTCCTTTTCCGCGATGGATTCCGAGACATTCACGCATTGGAAATGGTACCACAGGTCACATTTGTCGCATTGGACCATGTCGTCGGAATCTAATCCGTGACATAATTGGCAATTATTAGTGCTGGTTTGGTTATGTTGCCCTGGTGGAGTCCTCTGGGTCTTATTTGAACGTGTAGCGGAGTTCATTTTCGATTTCGCGGTTAGGTTTCCACGTGATAAGCTCTGATATGATGAACTTGAAATTTTTAGCGATGTTGAAGACAAATAAATTTGCCGATATTGAAGACAAATAAATTTCTGAGCACGGCGATGTTCTTAAATTCAGTTTTATTAATTCGCCAGTTTCGATACAAAAGAAAAGAAACTATAATGTACTAAAAATTTCGTTGATTGTCCCCTTATTTTTAATTATAATCTATTATTAACAAGTTTTGGAATTATTTTTATAAATATAATATCTTGGCTGAATTTCTCCGCAGCCTCCACCAAGTCACGTTACAGGCAAGAAAGAAAAAAGTAGTAGCAATAGAAAGAAAAAATAAAAAAGAAAGAATTACAGGTAAAAATAGCGCGGGCGTAGCATTTACCTCTAGTGACTACTCTGCCCTCTATACGTTCGTGCCAACACTACTAATATAGCTCTATCTGAATACCAAGTTTTAGCTTTATATCATTATAGGTTGTCGAGATATAAAAATCGCAACTTTTTCCTTTTCATCCTCCCCCACCCTCACCCTCTACTTCCAAAATTTTGTTTTCTGCTAGGGGTCTGTTAGGCCTACTTCTGGTAAACATTTTAGCCATCTATCTTACACTGTTCTTGAGATATGAGACGTGATTTTTTAGAAAAATTCTTATTCCCTCCACTTTCATGCTCCACCGCCCCCTTGAAAAATTTTGCTCTCAGCAAACTTTATTTATCAACCTTTATACACAAGCCAAATTTTATTTTTCTAGTGCAATCGGTTCGTGACATATCGTAATATAAAGTTTTTCACCCCCCACCTCCGTACGTCACTGCCCCCACTCAAAAATTTGTTTCCGATCTATTCTCATAGTATACCTACAGATATTCATTAAGTTTCAATTTTGTGACATTGACCGTTTAGGAGATATGTATCTTAGAATATGTCGATCTCGCCCTTTTTGCGTTTCGGACGCATTATTTTTCACCCAGTCCCAAACCCCTTCACCTATATCGGCAATTTTTTTGCACTACCGAAGCTCTATATAAATTCCAAATCTCAGCCTCCTAGCATAAGCGGTTGCTGAGGTCTATAAACCAAAATTTTCCGTCTAAAATACTTCCCCCTCCTCCCTCCTCACACCCCCATCGCTCCAAATCAATTTAATAGCTCAAAGGGTTTGGGAGCTACGAGCCTTCAAACGATTTTGCGTACAGCGGTCGACGTACGGCGTACGGCGGACAGACGGACTGAAATTTTTTTTTGCTTTTTTCGTGTTTACTCGTCATGAAACGTGGAAAAAAAAATTTTGAGGGAATTTTAAAAATCAATAACAATACTGTATTATTAAAATAATAAAGTAAAATTTGAAATTTCATTACATTATGTAGTTTAAACGAGGTCGAACGTAATGTTATCCGTATCTCTTGTTGGGGACTGTGGTGCAGGTCTCTTGATGTAGGCTGGGGCTTTTGATGCTGCGTCCTTCGTGATTCTCTCATGTTCATTTCGGGCGGCGTAGGCTCTTCATGTACGGCTCTTCTAGATGACTTCGAAAGCGTTAATGACGTTAGGCGTTTTGACTTGTTTTGCGCTTTGACGAATAGTAAGTAAATCAGACCAACTATTATTGATAGTGCGAAAAATGTACTTCGTGATACCATGGAATAGCGATGAAATATTGGTTCTTGGCCTTGTTGAACGATTTTTCTTGCTTCGTCGGCTCGATTTAGATCGTCTTGTAGCGCTTCTAAAGATTTCCTACCTTCGGCCAAGGAGGCTGCTATGTCTCCATGGTTACCAACCTTAATTGGTAATGGTTTTCTGGAACTAACGGTTGGTTCATGAGAATCTGCCATAGCGAAGCTGAACCTCAAGAAGTCTGTGAGTTTTACAAATTCTATCCAAGGTTATTTGTAATCCGTGGCGGTGTGGAACGATCTTTCGTACGGCAATCTTATCTCCTTATTTCCGAATTCGCAGGGCTGCGTGATCTTAAATATTCCCGAACCAGTCAAATTTACGGCGTAATGGGCTCCATTGTATGTGGTAGACAAAATGATTGGGCTTTTGAGTTTGTACAGCCATTGATTGCTGGCTACCATCTTGATAAAAACTCCTTCAGTTGCTGGCACTGGGGATTTCGGGACTTCCGTTTGTCAGAATTGGTTCGTTGTTGGGGTATATGGCTAGCGTTGACGTCTTATTGAATGTCACTTGTGTACATCGGGAATAGTCCTGCTGAGATAACGTGATGAATACGTTCTGGGACTCTGCTTCTGTGATGTATGAATATTGTGTTTAAAGCAATATATCCCATTATTCGTTGAGTTTTGTTGGTAGATAATATACTCTTTAAACTTCGTACAGGATTGCGTCTGATAGCGGGATTATGATTTGAACCAAACTCTATCGCTCTTCGGGATCTTCTGGTTCTCTAAGTACATGGCGCATATGATCGTTACTCTGTCGCAAGGTCTTGATTGTCGTCGTAGTTTCCTTTACAATTTGTTGGCACGTCCTCTGTGAATTTCGCTTTGAATCGTGGTCTCTCACTAAGTTGCATAACTGGTTGTTTTTATGGTCATAGCGGTCGGCGATGTCCAAAACGGTCGAGTAGTCCATGGGTGTGAATTCAGTGTAAATGGGCCGCACGTCTTTAGGAAATACGACATCTCCAGTTTCTTCGAAATTTTCTGGCGTGTCCTTTAATTGGATGTTTTGGTACGGTTGTATTTCTTCCACGGATACAGATAACAAAACATGCGGTAATGACAATTTTATCATTTATTTGTGATTTCAAAGACATTCTTAATGATGGAAAAAGATTTTTTTTTATTTATTTAAAAATTGTATATTGTTATATAATTTGGTCTACGTTAAAGTTTTAGTGATATTTATCATTAATAATTATTCATATTTTATATATTTAACAATGTATAATAGTATTTTTGTGATTTAACTTTGTTTAGATTTTGTGTATTAGTTAAATGTAGTATTTATGTGATTTAACTTTGTTTAGATTTGTGTGTATTAATTAAATGTATCATAGTATTTACGTAATTTAACTTTATTTAGATTTTTGTGTAGTTAAATGAAGTAGTTATGTGATTTAACTTTGAATATTGTGTGAATATTGTGTTTACCTAAAAATAAAAATAAAATAGAATCGAATGACATTCGATTAAACTTGGAAATGACATACACCAGTGCTGAATTGAGTTCTATGCTTATCTACCGGTTCTACAAGATCGTGGTGATAGCCGCTGGCTTGGTTAAGGGTACGAAAATAGCGAAAATGACCTGGCTGTTCCGGGATATTTATGATTCTGGGCTATCGTTTTGAGAGGCAAAAAAATTTTTTTTTATAAAAATGTTAAAGTTTCGTTGATTGAAAACACGTGCTTACTGCGCGAAGCAAGAGAGAACATTTTATTGTTATAATCCATGAAGTATAAAAGTTATAATCCACGAAGTATAATAGTTATAAATTAAGAGTGACATTAAGTGTTATACATTGTGTGTATATTTAATTCTTATAATTTAACACCCCCACTAGAATTAAATTTACCTATTCAAATGCAAATTTATTGACTCAAATTTACTAATCCAAATGCAAATTTATTAATTCAAATTTACTAATTCAAATGCAATACTTGAGAATTAAATTAGCACAAACTTAAACCCATATTTTTCGTGCAAAATTGATGTTTAGTTCCGAAGACAGGCTTAGTTAAATTATCAGCCACCATTTCTTCAGTTGATATCGTTTGAACGTTGATGGTATTGTCGTTGACCTTCTCTCGTATGTAATGGTGTCTGATATCAATGTGTTTTGATCTCGAATGATAAGCATCGTTTCGAGACAAAATAATTGCACTTTGGTTGTCGCAGTATAGCGTAATCGGCAGATTACTATTCTTGATGCAAAGCTCCTTCTCAAATTGGCTTAGCCAAGAAGCTTCTTGGCTCGGCTTCAGTTGTTGATAGAGCCACTGTTGGCTGCCGCTTGCTCGTCCACGTAATGGTACCTCCTTGTAGCTTGAAGACGTAACCGCTGCACGATCTACGATCATCTGTGTCGCTTCCCCAATCTGCATCTACATAACCCACGACGTTCTTATTTTCATCCTTCGAAAAACTTAGTTTTAGGTGTGAAGTGCCCTTCAGGTATCTGAAGATTCATTTTACTGCGCCCCAATGCGCTTTACCAGGATTGTTGTTGAATTTGCTGACATTATTCACAGCAAAAGAAATGTCAGGCCTAGTGCCCTGCGATAAATACTGTAGACTACCAACAGCTTCTCGGTAGGGTATTCCTGACATCTGGTAAACTTCTTCTTTGTTCTGTGGTGACATGTCCTTATTTTGCTTCTGATTCGGATCCGCTGATGTTGAAACAGGTTTGCTGTCTGACATGTTGAATTTCTTTAGAATCTCGCTTATTTATTTGGTTTGGCCAAGTGAAATTATACCATCTTTCCTTGTGATGCGTAATCCGACACAACTACTTGCTGCTCCCAAGTGGTTTATCTTGAATGATAAGTTTAGATGAAATTTTAATTTACCTTTTAAACATTCGTCGTTCGAAAGAATCAGGATATCGTCTACGTAAATAGCAACAATGAGAATTGAACCACTCGAAGTTGTATTATAAACACATGAATCAATTCTCGACCTTTTGAGTCCAAACTCAATTAGTACTGCATCCAATTTCTTATTCCAGTCCATGCTTGCCTGTTTAAGACCGTAAATTGACTTCTTCAGTCGAAGAACCTTTTCAGATCCATCGCTAAACTCTTGAGGTTGAACGAGATAAATCTCTTCCGACAAGTCGCCTTGTAAAAAGGCCGTCACTGCATCCATTTGATCGATGTGCAGGTTTAGTTTCACAGCTAATGAAATTAAATATCGAATCGAGGAGTTGTAGTCAATGCCATACCGCTGAGCGCATCCTTTAACAACCAGCCTCGCCTTATACCGAAAAATTTTATTATTCTCACCATACTTCGTCTTAAAAACCCATTTAGATTCGATAGGCCCTTTGCCTGGTGGAAGACAAACTTCGATGTTGGATTTAATCGATTAGATCTTCGTAGCTCAGTATTTTCCTCTAAGTTATAGTCCATATCTGGAACATAATCAGGATCTTGATTAAGTGAATATTCTTTTGTTGTATCCGGATCATGAAAACTTTCGTAAAATTTACAGTCTGTGGGATCCACCCTCACTGCATCCAAATAAGTTTTCAATTCAGTGTCTTGCTCACACTCAGGTTGTAAAGAATTGTCGCATATTAAATCATGAGTGTCATTTACAACATCTTTCTCTAGGAAGATCACATCCTTACTTTTTGTGATGTCTTTCGCAGTAGGATTGTAAACGCGATAACCCTTAGTGTGCTCGCAATATCCAAGGAAGATCATTATACTCTAGATGAAATCATATAGAGTATTATAAGTTTAATCCAGCCCAAAAGTTTGTAACGCATAGAACCAAGCCTCGGACGAAAAAAAGTTATACATTATTTTTTGTTTATTTGTGGCCAAGAACCTCAAATCCGCTTGACGTCCGTCCGTCCGTCCGTCTGTCCGTGAACACGATAACTCAAGAACGCCTTTACCTAGGATCTTGAAATTTTGAATCTAGATGTTTTGTTGAATTTGTAAGGCTAAGTTCGTTAACGGGCAAAATCGTCCTACTCCTTCGGGTAGCTGCCATACAAAATGTCCTTAAAACACGTGTTCAAGAATATTGGTCGATAACTTCAGAAGGGTTTAAGCTACGACATTGAAATTTTGTATGTGTTATTTTTCCAATAGTTGGAGCTAAATATATGATTATGAAGAAAATCCTTAGTCCTTCATGTAGCTGCCATACAAATATCCTGTCAAAATGTATTAACTCAAGTAATCTTTTAGTTACGAATTCGGAATTTTGTACAAATTAGTTTTGAGTGAAAACTAAGTTCAAGTTTACTAGTCAGCGAAAATCGTTTACTCCTTCTGGTAGCTGCCATACAAAATGTCCGTAAAACACGTGTTCAAGAATATTGGTCAATAGCTTCAGAAGGGTTTAAGCTACGTCTTTGAAATCTTGTATGTGTTACTTTTTCAATAGTTGGAGCTAAATGTATGATTATGAAGAAAGTAGTTGCCATACAAATATCCTGTCAAAATGTTTGCACTTAATTTACGGAACTCACTATAACTCATGTAATCTTTTAGCTATGAATTCGGAATTTTGTACAAATTAGTTTTGAGTGAAAACGAAGTTCGAGTTAACTAGTCAGCAAAATCCTTTTACTCCTTCTGGTACCTTCCATACAAAAAATCCTTAAGATTATTTTCCGATAACTTTTGAACGCTTCAAGCTATGAATTTGAAATTTTGTACACATTAATTTTTAAATGGTTCCAAGGAAAAGGATAAATATGTAAGAAATCGAGTGAGTCCTTCCTGCACCTCCCATGTGAAAGTCCTTCAAAAATGAAATTTTTTTTTTCGATGACTTACCCAGTTCAAGATATGAAATTAAACACTGAATATTGTCTTTTAGGTTTGAGTAGCAATCAAATGGGAGTCCTTAATAAAGGACATACAACATGCACACTCGTAATTCTATTTTATCCCCAACTACAATATAAATCGGAGTTCAGTATTTCATCTAGAGTATCATACGATTGGCTTGCAGCCGATCGTGACTGCTGTATGTTTTTAGAGGATTTCGATTGCCACTTAGTACGTTTTTCTTTAGGTACATGCACCATGGCCTCAGATTCAAAGATTCTAAAATGAGAAATATCTGGTTTATTACCTGTGGTGTGCATTTCTCTAACGATGAAGTCACTGACCGGTTTATTATATAAACTGCTGTCTGTACGGCTTCTGCCCAGAATTTAACGTGTAATTCACTATCAAATAGCATACTCTTCGCATGTTCCACAACAGTACGATTGAATCGCTTGGCAACTCCATTCTGGTTTGGTGGAGTTGTTGTTTGACGAACGATTCCGGATCGGCGTAAAATGCCGCTAACCTCATTGTTGCAGTATTCTTTGCCATTATCTGAGCGTATATTCTTTATTTTTCTGCCAGTCTGGTTCTCTACTAAATTCTTAAAATGATTTAATACATTTTACTTTATTATTTTCGGTTTCACGTATTGTTATCGATTTTAAAAAAAAAAAAATTTGCTACCCTGAAAATTTTTTTTTCACGTTTTCATGACTAGTAGACACGAAAAAAGCAAAAAAAAATTTCAGTCCGCCGTACGTCGTACGTCGACCGGTGTACGCAAAATTGTTTGAAGGCTCGTAGCACCCAAACCCTTTGAGCTATTTAGTTAGTTATTTTTTTTTTGTGAGTAGACTGGGTAGGCCCCTTGAAGTGACCAAATTCTGAGGGGTGGGGTTGTGAGGGGGGAGATAGGGAAGCGTTTTAGACGGAAAATTTTGGTTTGCAGATCTCAGCAACCGCTTATGCTACAAAGCTGAAGCTTGGAATTTATATAGAGCTTCGGTGGTGGACCCATTTGCAAAAAAATTACCGATATGGGTGAAGGGGCTTGGGAGTGGGGGAAAAAATAATGAGTCCAAAACGCTCGAAAGCCTAGATTGAGACATTCTAAAATGCATATCTCCTAAACTGTTGATGTCACGAAATTGAAACTTAATGAACATCTGTAGGTATACTAGGAGAATAGACCGAAAAAAAAATGTTGAAGAAAATTTTGAGTGGGGCAGTAGTGTGCGGGGGTGGGGGGCGAAAAACTTTAGATTACAATATCTCACGAACCATTTGCACTAGAAAAATAAAATTCGGATTGTGTATAAAGGTCGACAAATGAAGATTGCTGAATGTAAAATTTTTTAAGGGGGTGTTGAGTATGGAAGTGGAGGTGATATGAATTTTTCAAAATCATCACGTCTCATATCTCAAGAATAGTGTAAGATAGATGCTTAGAATTTTTAACGGAAGTAGGCCTAATAGACCCCTATCAGAAAAGTTCAGAGGGTGAGGGTGTAGCGGGTGACGTTGGGGGAGGGTGAAAAAGGAAATGTTCCGATTTGTATATCTCGAGAACCTATAATGATATAAATCTGAAACTTGGTATTTGGATAGACATGTAGTAGTAGCATATTGGAAAAATATAATTTTTTATAGGGGTAGTATGCTACAGGGGTGGGGGATGTTTTTGCTATCTTTAGAACGGTTTATGCAAGAAAGTTGAAACTCGGTATGTATATGTAGGTATATCAATCAGGAAAGTAATTTAGATAAAAAAAATGTCAAATATTCTTTGGTGTTCGAAAGGGGGTCGAAAAAAATTATCAGTGAAAATGGAATGCATATATTTTCACGAGTTTCGTCATATCTATTAGGTCTTCCCAAATATTGAATTCATTTTTATTCTACCGCTTCTTCGTATAAATACATAGAAAGTGATTTCAGAATGAAATTCGACCCCTAAGAGAGTGTAAAGGGGTTGTATACTTTTTCTGCCGTATTCCCCAGGTTTGATCGATATCGAGAATATCTTTTCAGTTTCATGGGCTTGCGTAATAATCGCCTAAAACTTTTTTTTAAGCTTTTCCCTTGTTCAGCCCCTAAGAGCGTATAAAAGGGTTGAACATGTTTTCACGAATTTCATCATATCTTTTAGAAGTGATACGAAATTGAATTGGTATTTACTTTCTCGTGCTGTCTTCATATTTATTTATTAACTCCTTTCAGGATTTTTCTATATTCAACCTCCAAGTGGGTGTAAGGAGGTTGCATATGTTTTCATAGATTATTACATATTAATTAGATCTGATGATATATCGAATTCATTTTTACTTCCTAAGATCTCCCATATAAGCGCCAAAAAGTCGATTTCAGAATTTTTAGTTATTCAGTCCTAGTCCTGCTTTTCAAAGCTTCGACATATTTTTTTAGGTTTGATGGGGTATTAGATCGCTTTTCACTTCCACAGACTTTTTACATAATCGCCTACAAACTCATTTCTCAATTTCTGGATATTCAATCCCCAAGGGTTTGCATATGTTTTCACAATTTTCGCCATCCCTTAGTTCTGATGAGATACAAAATTGGTTATTACAGCATTTGATGTAATGACTTAAAAATAAATTCCACGATTTTTCAAATTTCAAGAACCAAGAGGGTATGAAGGGTTTGCTCACGTTTTCACAAATTTGTCAAAATTCTTCGTGTCTCATGAGATATCAAGTTGCTTCTTTAAAATTCGCCCAAAGAAGGGCTTTTAGTGTTCATACTATACCGAAATCCGAATAGTCTACATGGGGTTTTTCAATATTTAATAGGCTAAAAATCTCTATTTTAAATATTTTTATTTTAAGAAGAAAATTAATTTTCCAAGAAATCTAATGATCTCGAAACAACTCATGATATACTCAGACTTTGACCGCTCCCGAACTTAAACCCGAAAAATAATAAAGTTTCGCCCAGACCATTGGCAGATTTTTTAAACTCAGACTTACTTTTTAAGAAGTACACGAAAACCTTTCTGGAATAGTCATCGATGAACGTAAAGAAGTAAAGTGCTCCTCCAAGTGACTTATTTTTCATGGGGCCACATAAATCAGAGTGTACAAGATCTAGAACTTTGTTATAGTCGGAGAGCTCGCGACAAAAAATCGGAAGAGTTTCAGGAAAGCTAATATTTTAGTATTTGGTTACATTTAGGGTGTATGTAAATATACTAGAGTCAGCAGGTCTGACGTGGGGACACCTGGCTCTGGTGAGCTGTCAAAGATGTCAAAAAAATCAGAAAATGAAAAAGTTTTAGGAAAGCTGAAAATTTGCCAGGACGTAGTTTTTACAATGAAAAACAATGGTCAGACACCCCAACAGTGGGACCCACCCAGTCAGCCCCACCGCAAACATGTCAAAAAAATCGTGTCCTCGAAAGAGTTTTAGGAAAGCTGAAATTTTGTTCAGTAAATATCTATTATATATAATTTATGAAAATAACAGTCAGACTTCATTTGGTTAGAACGGGGCCTGTCAGCAGTCGCCAAAAGTATAAATGTCATACGAGCGCGATTTCTGTTACTATGTGCGCGACAATCAATATAAGTGTCATGAAAGAGTTCTAAGAAAGCCGAAAATTTACCACGGGGTAGTTTTTACAATGAGAAACAAAAAAAAATGGTCAGACACCCCAACAGTGGGACCCACCCAGTCAGCACCCCCGCAAAGGTGTCGCAAAAATCGCGTGCTCGTGGTTTCTGTTACTAAGTGCGCAACAATCAATACCATTGTCATGAAAGAGTTTTGGAAAGCTGAAAATTTACCACGGGGTAGTTTTTACAACGAGAAACAAAAAAACAATGGTCAGACACCCCAACAGTAGGACCCACCCAGTCAGCACCTCCGCAAAAGTGTCGCAAAAATCGCGTGCTTTTGATTTCCGTTACTATGCGCGCAACAATCAATACAAGTGTCATGAAAGAGTTTTAGGAAAGCTGAAAATTTACCACGGGGTAGTTTTTACAACGAGAAACAAAAAAACAATGGTCAGACACCCCAACAGTAGGACCCACCCAGTTAGCACCCCCGCAAAGGTGTCGCAAAAATCGCGTGCTTTTGGTTTGCATTACTATGCGTGCAACAATCAATACAAGTGTCATGAAAGAGTTTTAGGAAAGCTGAAAATTTACCACGGGGTAGTTTTTCAACGAGAAACAAAAAAACAATGGTCAGACACCCCAACAGTAGGACCCACCCAGTTAGCACCCCCGCAAAGGTGTCGCAAAAATCGCGTGCTCGTGGTTTCTGTTACTATGCGCGCAACAATCAACACAAGTGTCATGAAAGAGTTTTAGGAAAGCTGAAAATTTACCACGGGGTAGTTTTTCAACCAGAAACAAAAAAACAATGGTCAGACACCCCAACAGTAGGACCCACCCAGTTAGCACCCCCGCAAAGGTGTCGCAAAATTCGCGTGCTCGTGGTTTCTGTTACTATGCGCGCAACAATCAATACAAGTGTCATGAAAGAGTTTTAGGAAAGCTGAAAATTTACCACGGGATAGTTTTTACAACGAGAAACAAAAAAACAATGGTCAGCACCCCCGTAAAGGTGCCGAAAAAATCGGTTCCTCGTAAGAGTTTTAAGAAAGCTGAAATTTGATGGTAAATTTTCAGCTTTCCTAAAACTCTTTCATGACAATTGTATTGATTGTTGCGCGCATAGTAACAGAAACCAAAAGCACGCGATTTTTGCGACACCTTTGCGGGGGTGCTGACTGGGTGGGTCCTACTGTTGGGGTGTCTGACCATTGTTTTTTTGTTTCTCGTTGTAAAAACTACCCCGTGGTAAATTTTCAGCTTTCCTAAAACTCTTTCATGACACTTGTATTGACTGTTGCGCGCATAGTAACAGAAACCACGAGCACGCGATTTTTGCGACACCTTTGCGGGGGTGCTGACTGGGTGGGTCCTACTATTGGGGTTGTCTGACCATTGTTATCTAAAAAGGAAAAGACGTGCTTACTGCGGAATTGTCGAAACAAGAGAGAACATTTTATTGTTATAATCCATGAAGTATAAAAATTATAATCTACGAAGTATAATAGTTATAAATTGAGAGTGACATTATTATTTTTGGGTGTGCGTTCCCATTGACGATGTCTTTGGTGATAGAAATATAATAAATATTAAACCCGACAAAAATCACACCTTAGTTTAAGTTGAGTTGTAAGTTTTAACACATAAAAATAAACTGTTTAAAATATTTCAATTATTATTAACAACAGCTTGAAGCTACATATGTAACTGTGAATGTAAAGTTTTTCAACTGATCGCCTAATTAGCAAATTTACCAGCTATGTCTAGTTTTAAGTACTTATATTGTGGAAATAAATTTAATTGAATTGAATTGAACCCGAAAAAATTAATGAAAAAAAAATTAGAAGAATCACCGAATTGGAAGAAACTAGAGAAAAAATTACTGCTGAAGGTGAACTGTCGACTCTATGCCAACAAGCAATCATTCGGACTTGGGTTACAGTCATTCTTTGCTGAGAGACTTCAATTCCGTATTCCTTTTTATCGGCCATATGCCGATAAGTAATAAGAAGTACCAATTTAATGCCCATAGGAGTAGAGGGTGTAGTTTGTACTTGTTACTTACAAGTTGAAAATCGGAATGGTTGAAGAGAGCAGAAAAAAAATGTTCTTTTTTTGTAAAGATGAATAAATAAAAAGAAATTCGAATTCCGGGCAAGTATATAATTAACATATACCAGGAGAAATCCTACCGGCTGCGCCGGTCTTATTCAGCGAGCAGCGCCTGTTTCCTAAAATAAGAATGTAGAATATTCACTCATGGCACCTGTGGATGTCGATGTGTGGAGATTTTCCTGGCTAGAACTATGGTACCTATGGAAGCCGCAGGTCTGTTTTTGTAGCACCTGAAAGTTAAAAATGGTTAGGCTGCAAAGAAATTACCTTTGAAAAAATAGAAAAAAATGAGTATAAAGTTTGATACTATTGACTATATTCGCTGTTGAAAAATACTAAGCCTTAATTGTTAACTTACAGTAACTTACGAGGTCTGACAATAAAGTTCGCGGACAAGATTTTTTAAAAATCATTTATTAGAATTATTGAATTTTTACACATAACACCCTTCAAAATAATCCCCTTGGGCCCTAATGCACTTCTTCATTCGCCTTTTACACTATTCTAGACATTCCAGAAATTGTTCTTCTTGAATTGCCCCCAACGCCTCTGACGATGACTCTTTAATTGCCTCTAAAGTCTGAAAATGGTGCCCTTTTAATTTTACTTTATTATTTTTTAATAACGATGACAAATCGACCTGAAATTTAAAAAAAATTTGCTACCCTGAAATTTTGTATTTTCACGTTTTAGGACTAGTAGACCCCAAAAAAGCAAAAAAAAATGTCCGTCTGTCCGCCGTAGACGCCGTACGCAATACCGTTTGAAGGGGCATAGCTCACAAACCCGTTGATATATTAAATTGAAATTTTTATGGTGGGTAGATTGGGTGAACCCCTACGATTGGTATCTTTTTGATGGGTGAGGCTGTAAGGGGGAGGAGGGGGCGCATTTTAGAAGAAAAATTTTGGTTTCTAGATCTCAGGAACTGCTTATGGTAGGAGGCTGAAATTTGGAACTTATGTAGTACTGTGATAGTGGACCTATTGATAGTGATAAGGGTTGAGGGGTGTGGGAGTGGGGTGAAAAACAATGTGTCCGAAACGTTCGAAAGCTGGGATTGAAGCATTCATTCATTCATTCAGCAAGCATCCATATCTCCTGAACCGTTGATCTCAGAAGGGTGAAACTTTGTAGTTGTCTTAAGGGATACTAGGAGAGTTGACAAGAGCTAAAACTTTTAAGAGGGGAAGTGAATTGTAGGAGTGGGGGGTGAAAAACTTAAGATTACAATATCTTCCGAACCAATTGTACCAGGAAGATGAAATTTGGTTTCTGTATATAAGATCACAAGTGGAGTCTACTGAATGTAAAAATTTTGAGAGGGGAGGTGGAGTACGAATGTGGGGGGATAACCATTTTTCAAAAAATTTAATTTTTATACCTCAATAACCGTACTAGATATGATCTTAGAAGTTTTACAGGAGTTAGGCCCAGAAGACTTCTAGCAGGAAAAAAAATGTTTGTGGTGCTGGCGAAGGGGGTGACGGTGGGAAGGGGTGGAACGAAAAGAGTTCTGATTTTTATTTCTCGAAAACCGCAAAGCATAGAAAGCTAAAAATTGACGAGTATATAGAGTCACTGAAGAGGTATCATAGAAATTTTCGATAGGGGTAGCAAGGTACTGGGGTGGGGGGTGGTTTTTCATATCTCAGAAACAGCGTATGCTAGAAAGTTGAAACTTAGTATGTATATGTTGGAGTACTACAGGAGTAATGAAAGCAAAAAAAAAGTTCAAAATTGTATTGATGTACAGAGCCCTAGCAATGCGGTGTAGGTCACTATGCGACTGATAACCTAAAGAATAAACAGGAGGCCATTTGGAACGTTATTTTTTAGGTTATCAGTCGCATAGTGACCTACACCACATCTCAGTATTAAACACGTTTCGGACTTCTACCCAAAAAATAATAAAGTTGCGCCCAGACTACTGTTGGCAGATTTTTTCTTTGGCTTTAGGTAATAAAAAAAAATTGCAGGGAGCCAAATCTGGCGAATTATGAAACGATTGCGTTAAAGAGTTCGCAGGAAGATGCCTGATTTTTGGGAAAATCAATCCTGGGTTCTTCATCATGATAATGCACCCGTGCACACGGCTTTCCTTGTTCGTCAGTTTTTTGCCGCAACGGGTAGGTACCACAGACCTCGAGCACCCTCCATATTCGCCGGATTTGGCTCCCTGCGACTTTTTTTTATTTCCTAAAGTCAAAGAAAAATTAAAAGGGTACCATTTTCAGACTTTAGAGGCAATTAAAGAGTCATCGTCAGAGGCGTTGGGGGCAGTTCAAAAACAAACAATTTTTGGTGACCCACAAATAGTGCAACTCATATAGGTGCAATACACTCATTTGTGGGTCGAAACGATTGCACAATTTTTGTAGTACAACGTGCGCAAAACAAACAGCAACCTGACCATTTCCGGTACCTTGGACCGTAGTACATTTACGCCATGTTACTATAAAGCAAAGCAGACGGAATCCCCCGTCTTGCTTTACTTGTAATTTGAGTATCATGACGTCAGAATACCACGGGCCAGGTCGAGTATTGGATTTCCCTGGTATGATCGAGTCGCTACTTTGCTTATGTCACTACTTTACTTATGTCGCAGAAAAATGCCGATTGAGTCATGACCGAACGACTGGAACGACTTATTAGTTAGTACGAGGTACAACAATATGGATATTGATTGGTGTTTAGGGGTTGTGATTTTAGAGCCCCGTCTAATATGCACAGCTATTATCTGTTCGATAGTTTTCAGAAGAAATGACGTTAAGCTGGTAGGACGATACGGCTTAGGATTGTTGCTCGGACGTCGCCATGTTTTTGGTATGTATATCACCCTAACGTTGCGCCAGTATATTACCCCATGCATGGCTTGCTATGAATGTGTATAATAGTGTTGACAGAAGCTGGTCCTGTGCTCTCCAGGGGATTTAAATGGTTTAAAGCTCCGAAGGGAATATACAGGGTGTAACTAGTACTGAGGTTCAAACGAAAATGGGAGATAGAGGAACTTGTCCTGAGTAGAAAATCGTTCTACATATACTCCCGTTTTTGCATCGTTAAGGAGACCCCATTATCGGATGTTCATCAGCATTCATCGGGACCTTTGTGAACGAGGTACACTGCAGCCGTGGCGGGAGACACAACATCCAGGACGGCGACACTCGGTACCTGTGGCCACGGAGGAGCGCATACTGCGCATTGCGGCTAGGGACCCCACGGTAAGCACCCGGCGCATCGGCCATCGATTAGGCATCAACCACATGCATTTATTTCGTCCTCACTATTATTAATCACGGATGTCAAACCAGATTTACTTGAAGGAACGTGCTTGATAACTGTTAGCCCCGCTCCTTTACAATTCAACCTATGAAGAAATTCTGTTATCAAACGTATAGTGAAATTTTATGGGCTTTCCGAAAATGTAATAAAATTTGGTGGTTAATCAGGTCCTTCTTGGAGAAAACAGGACTTTTTTGTATTTTTTTTTAATTTTTTATTATTTTTGTGTCATTTAAATGAATTTTTCTCAAAAAGTATAACACTGATTGACGCAGACAGCAATTA
This sequence comes from Beris morrisii, assembly GCA_951812415.1. Taxonomy (NCBI): domain Eukaryota; kingdom Metazoa; phylum Arthropoda; class Insecta; order Diptera; family Stratiomyidae; genus Beris; species Beris morrisii. The sequence continues at coordinate 91,718,000 of OX638310.1, read as the reverse complement.
GAAAGAAGAATTTGTGTCCTTTCCAACGAGCCCAAAATTATTGCGTTACGCTAAGTACAGCAGAAGTTAGAGATCAAACAGTGATCACAGGTACGATGAAAATCCTTCGTCCTTAAAATCGCGCTATCTCCTTAACGGTGCAAAAACGGGAGTATGTGTAGAACGATTTTCTACTCAGGAAAAGTTCCTCTATCTCCCATTTTCGTTTGAACCTCAGTACGAGTTACACCTGTATACATAATCGCAACATAACGCTCCACTGTTGTTATGCTCTGCTCTCTGCGTCTGCACCGCCTGTATTTTCTGGTGCGCGTTGCGACCAAATCAAAGTAATGAGGTCAACGAACAAGCATTTTGCAATCTAGGCACGGTGTTTTTTTTTTTTGCTCAAAAGGCTTGTTAGAACCGCTCAGAGGCAATGTTTGGTCATAAGAGCTTGCTCAGAGGCACAGAGACTTGTCAAGGCTGTTCTTATCAGTCTGCTCAGAGGCCTTTTAGGCTTGTCAGATTCGTTCAGAAACTGTTATTGATTGACTTAATACAAAATAATATCATTTATTTAAAGTTACCGAGATTCTACGAATATTTACCTATTGATTTGATTTGGAAAATTCCGGTTGGTTTATTTG